>CM053407.1:43684713-43702145 GCA_028644305.1 Xerus rutilus | reverse complement strand
AACTCAGTGAGACCCTGTCTCTACATAAAACACAAAATAGGGCTGGGGATGTGGCTCAGTGGTTGAGTGCCCCTGAGTTCAATCCCCAGTACCAAAAAAAAAAAAAAAAAAAAGAAAGAAAATAATTAGAAACAGATTGACTCAGCTGGAGATTGGGATTTGTAAATAGCCAAGGAAGCATCCCTGTAGACAAAAGAGACAGATTATCAGGTTTTCTGAGTGGTTTGCATAATAAGCAGTCACTTATGGTATATAATTTGAGTTTCATTGGGCTGGAATAACCGGAAACTAAATCTCTGTGCCTTGCCCAGTTCTACTTCAGCTGTTACCTGTAGTTGTACCATTAGAGTTTTCTTTTTGAATCTTAAAGTGTTTCAGTTCATCAGTGGTTACTGATTGAGGTGAATGAAACCAGTTATGTAAAACTTTCAAATTGGTATAATAAAACATTTTAAAAATAAAATTTTATATGGAACTACAAATTATAAATTCTAAAAAATCATTTTAAGCATTCTAGACGAAATGGGTGCCAGAAAGCTCTACCTGTTTGCTCTATTTCCACTTTCTCTCCACTCTTTCCCCCAAACTTTCTTATTTATTTTGGACTTTTCTATTTGATCCCGTTTCCTCTTTTTTAAAAAAAATATTTATTTTTAGTTGTAGATGGATAGAATGTCTTTATTTTATTTTTATGCGGTGCTGAGGATCAAACCCAGGGCCTCATGCATGCTAGGCGAGCACTCTACCACTGAGCCACAACCCATAACCCCCGTTCCCTCTTTTTTTGTAGATTCTTTGGGATTTTCTCAATAGAAGATCATCTCATTTGCAAAAAAGGACCAATTATTTTTTTCCTTTTTCCTCTGTTCCCATTTCCTTTTCTGGCCGCGTGTGCAGCTTGAACTTCTAGTTCAATGTCGAATGAGTGATGAGAGCAGACATTCTTGCATTGTTCTTAATCTTAAGGGGAAAACATTCAATTCTTTACCGTTAAGTATGATGTTAACTGTAGGTTTTTTGTTGATACACTTTATTAAGGCGAGGAAGGTTCTCTCTATTCCTGGTTTTCTGTGAGATTTTATCACAAATGGATGTTGAATATTGTGACATGTTTTCCCTCAAGTAGTTGATATACTTGTTATTTTTCTACTTTTTTTATTAATATAGTTTTTTTAGTATTGAACCAGCCTTGCACCCCATGTATAAACCTCAGTTGTTGTGCTATATTATTCTTTTATAGATTCCTAAATTCCATTTGCTTTTATTTTGTTAAAGAAATTTGTGGTTATGTTCATGAAGCATACAGATCTCTACTTTGGGAGGGACAGCTGATGTTTTTGGCATCATGGTAAATCTAGGTTTATGAAATTAATGGGAAGTGTTCTCTCCTCTTCTGTTTTCTAGAAGAGATCACATAGAATTGTTATTAATTTTTCCTGGTAGAATTCTCCAGTGAAACCAGTTGGCCTGCAGACATCTTTAGGAGTTTTAAAACTATTGAAATGCTCTATTTCACATTGGGCTAGAACCTAGTAATTTATGCTTTTCTTAGAATTTATTATTTTCACTTAGGTTGTTGAATTTATGTGTGCAGAGTTGTTTAAATATTCCTTATTATCTTTTTGAAATCTTCAGAGTCTATAATGACATCCTTATTTCATTCCTAATAACGATAATGTTTCTGTTTTCTTCTTTTTTGTAAGTCTTTCTAGAAGTTCATCAATTTCATTAATCTTTTCAAAGCACCAATTAAAAAATTATTTCCTCTGTTGTTCTTCTGAATTCAGTTTTAATGATTTGTGCTCTAATCATTGAATGTAGTGTCTCAGTGTGGTTCTCTTTAAGATTTTCTGGTTGGGGTGGCTTCACTTTTTGAATCTAGACCTTCATGCCCTTTTTCAAAATTTTTTTAGCCATTATTTTTTCTAGACTCTTTAAGTTCTGTATTCTTTCTCCCCTCAGATTGAAATTACCACCAAACGAATGGAGATCAATCTATCAATCTATCTGTCCATCCATCCATCCATCCATCCATCCATCATCTGTCCAGTCTCATGGGTCCCTAGATGTCTCTGCATCATTTTTAGTCCATTTTTCACTTTTGTTTAGACTGAGTGATTTCTATTGTTTTTTCAAGTTCTCTTATTCTTTCTTCTGTCCTGTTAATTCTATTTAATTCATTCATTTAGTATTCTAGTTCCATTATTTGTTTCAGTCCTAAAATTTCCATATGATTCTTTTAGTTTCCATATGATTCTTTTTTAGTTTTTTGTTAATCTTTTATTTTATTTTATTTTTGGCTGGGACTTTCTATTTTGTTTTCATTTCTTTCATGCATCTTCATAATTCCTCATGATTTACTTTTATGATGCCCATTTAAAATTCTTTGTAAGATAATTCAGTTTTGCTGCCTCCCACCAGTATTGAAATGTATTTCTTTAAATTTTTACTTAATTATAAACACTTTAAAATTTTCTGTTTGATTTTATATTTAGCTTATGCATTTAAAAATTTTTCCAAATACATAGCAGTATTTTTAGTTATTATTTTTCTTATCCTCTTCAGCTTTATTAAATTATGTTAGAAAATGTAAGTTTCTATTATTATTTGAAATTGATAAGCTCTCTTCACTAGATAATAATTACCAAAAACTCAACCAAAGAATAACTCTAATTGTAGCTGCCTTGACAGACATGCTATCTTTAGTAAAACAGATGAAAATGACCTTGGGTACATGATATGAAGCCATTGATTTAAACATTTAACCAATGTTATGTTCTAGCCCAGATATCAGAAAAAATATACATTCATGGTTTTGTCTCAGGACTATGTAAACAGTTGGGCTCTTTGTAATGATATCACCTGATTAGCTCCAGACACCCTATGGATTACCACTTTTGGCCCCTATATTGATGATATCCTATTAATTGCATCAGATGAGCATGAAGTGACTAACACATGAGAAGTCTTGATGAGAAACTAGTACCCTAAAGGATAGTAGATGAACCTTATGAAGATTCAGGGACCTGCCACATCAGGCAAAATTGTATGAGTTTGCTTTTAGGAGAATATGAAGTGCAACAGAGTTTGTTATTACCTAAAAATACTTGAATTATTGATATAATATTTAATGCAGACTAAAGTAAGTTCAAAGACCATTATTACTACATTTCTGCCTATTGCTTTTCTATTACAGGTCCAATTCACAAATGATTGAAATTACAAATTCCTGCCTCAGATTGCAGGATATAATTCTGTATGAAGCAAAATATAAGAACACAGTAAACAGCTCCTGTTTGTGAATGGTTAATTTTTCTTGTTTTCCTTTTAATATATTTTTTAGTTGTTGATGGACTTTTATTTTATTTATTTTATTTTTATGTGGTGCTGAGGATCAGACCCAGTGCCTCATATATGCCAAGCAAGCACTCTACCACTGAGCCATTACCCCAGCCCCTAATTTTTCTTATTGTAACTGATCCTTATCACCCTGTTTTTAGTCTTTAACATGGGGGTCCCAGTGAATCAGGCCTGGCCACTTACTGCCCAAAAACAAGTTGGAAAAGTGATGGTGAAAAGCAGAAAAGGAACTTCGATCAACATAGACATGTTGTGAAGACAGTGAGATCAACATCTCATCCATCCTCAGGGGTACTGACATGAACTTTAGGTTTAAACAGAGAGTTAATTGGGGCAGGAGTGAGAGGTGTGCATAACTGAGCAGTCTTGGTTGAACTGGTCTTGTTGATCATTATGTCAGTTGTGGTTATAGAGTCTCATCAGTGTCAAGGAAATTGCTTCTGTTTATCTCTGTCTGCTTCCCAGGCCAGGATGTCTACCTATCAGAACTGTGGTCCTGGAAAGGGGTCAATTCAACTGAGCTGAGGGTTCACCGTCATCTTATGGAGCCTTCAGCCAAATAGGCACCCTCTTAAATCAACACTGCATCTTCCCACACCCAGACAGCTGCAAATTAAACTAGGGGGAAGTCCCCTGTAGTGAGACTTCTTAAGAATCTGGTCAGAAAGAAGTTCTGGAAGGACCACTACCAGCTGAAAATCACTGAAACCCCTCCTCATCCCTGCAAACAAGGAGGGTAGGGTAGTGTAGATCTGTGCTGGAAACTGTGCCTAACCCAGTGCTCTGCTCAGCCTTTGGGAGCCAGGCAAAGGTGGAGACCTCTGCACTGCATCCATTCTATTCAGAGACAGAAAAACAAAGCAGCTTTGACCCCAAGCAAAGGAAAGTGGATTCAATAGCTCCAATTACGAATATTGGAGGGTGCACTGTGGGAAGCCTAGAGAGTGCACCCAGGATCCTTGAGCATAACATAAGGAAGCTGCCTGCATATCCAGTAACATAGAGATCTGGTTCCCAGATGGTGGCTGTTGTGGACAAAAGGCTACTAGGATATGTTTCCTGTATCCCCCAGGAAACTTAAGTGGAAGGCACCAACAAACATAGACAGATGGAGATTAGTGAAGGCAGAAAATTATCAGAATCAAGGCAACAGGAATTGGCTGCTCCCCACTTTAACTGGTGCCCAGCCTGACTTGCGATCACAACTGGCAAGTGAAAGGGCATTGTGTGAATGCTGGCAGGCCCTTGCATCAGACATAGTCAACACAGGGAATTAATGTGTGTCATTCACAACCTGGGGCAGTAGAAACTAGAAACCAAGTGAACTACCTGAGTCCCTTCACTATAGTAACCCAGAGAGTGATGTTGGCCAGCAGAATACTTCTACATCACAGAATACCCATGGAAAATCCACAACCAGAGTTCCTGTGCTCGCAGACAGCCACTAGGATTGCCACCACTGCCAGAGGTATCCTGTAAGGGAGCAGGTACACAGTGACCCACAGCAATCACAGGGACACGCCAGAGCCTGCATTCTGAATTCCAGCACACAACAGAGACAACCAAGCTACATTACTGTACCCACTGAGCAGTCAGCTGCAGGCCCCCTCACTGACAAACCCAAAGCACTAGTGGGAGATCCATAGCAAATAAGTAATTGGCTTCTGTGCCCCTGCAACTCTGGGAAGATCCACAGCCAGAGAATGATGGACATTTGCTAAAATGTCCAAACCTCAGTGAAATCCAAACTAAGATTTAACAAGAATTTTCTTTGTCTTGACATGGTTAGTTCTAAATAACACTAAGGTAAACTTTGATCACATAAGTAACACTTTAACTTGAATGATAGTTTTTGCCACAATAGCCAACATTGTACCTTTGACTCATTTGAATGTATTTCATCTAATGGTATAAAAACTTAATTAGAATCAATCTTTCTATCTTTATTTTCTTAGCTCTAGTGTATACTTGCTCCTCTTATCCCTTATTCATCCTCTTGCATTGTCTGCTACTACCTCAAATACCCACCATCTGTTTGTACTTTGTATCTTGGTGTGAATTAATCTTTTATATATTTCACTCTTTGCTTCTGCCTCTATTTTTCCCACTTATTGCCCAATCTTTCTTCTTCACCCCTTATTCAAGGTTATAGTAATTTTACTAAATTTAATAACTATGTTTTTGACATATTCCAGAACTTTATTATGAATTTATACTTGGAATTAAGGAACAGTGGCTAATCATAGCAACAAGTCTTTGTTTTTCATAAGATTGAATAGTACAAGGCATGGCTCTGAAGTGATTATAGTAAATAGGGTTTGATTGTATCTTTAAAGTGGTGCTGATATTGGGATTAGCAGAGGTCACACATTCACTTAAAATATCAATATCTTGATATTTTCTCAGTCTGAGACTCTTACGGAAAAGAAGCACAAAAAGTAGTACCTTACTTAAAAGAATAAATGAGAACTTTCCCAATAGGTAGGTAGCATACTAACAATATGAAAAATCAAGAGAACAAACTGTCCCAGGCAGCCCATAATGCTTCAAGAATTGACCCCATGGACACCACAGTGGGGGAAGTATCGGAAAAAGAATTTAGAAATTTTTTAGTTGAAATGTTCTATGAGCTAAAAGAAGATGTAAGGAGTTAAATTAGAAAGAAAATACAGAAAGTAAAAGATTACTTCATAAGGAGATAGAGATTCCAAAAAAGTACCAAGCAGAAATTCTGGAAATGAAAGACTCAATAAGCCAAGTTAAAAATTCAATGGAAAGCATCACCAATAGATTAGACCATTAGAGTTTTCAGGCCTCAAATAAAAAGTATATAATATTTAAAATTAAGTAGACATAAAGAAAAGATGTTAAGAGACCATGTACAGATAGAAAACTGAGGTAATAGTAAGAGGCCAAATTTGAGAGTCATTGGGATAGATGAAGGCTCTGAAATACAAGCCAAATGGATGTACAATATTTTCAATAAAATAATATCAGAAAAATTTCCAAACCTTAAAAATGAGATGGAAATTCAAATACAAGAGACATATAGCACTCCATATAGACAAAAGCACAATAGATCTATTCCATGAGATACTACAATGAAAATGCCTAACATACAGAATAAAGATAGAATTTTTAAAACTGCAGGAAAAAAATGAATGGTCACATTTAGAGGTAAGTTAATCTTGATTTCAACTGATTTCTCAACTAGACCTTAAAAGCCACGAGAGCTTGGAATAATATATACTAAGCTTTGCAGGAAGACGAATGTCAATCAAAAATACTACACCCAGCAAAATTAAACTTCAGAATTGACGATGAAATAAAAACCTTCCAGTATAAACAGAAGCTAACAAATTCATAACCAGAAAGCCTACATTATAAAACATACTTAATAAAATATTTCATGAAGAAGAAATGAAAAATGAAAATTAAAACCAGTATAAGGAGCAATTACACTAGAAGATCAGTCAATTAAAGCAGAATCAAGTCTGATTTAAACATTAGAAATAAACATTAGAAAAAAATCAAAACAACAGAAAGTAAAAATAATCTTTCAATAATAGCATTGAACATAAATGTTCTAAACTCTTTAACCAGAAGACATAAATTGGCAGATTGGATTAAAAACAAGACTCAACAATATGCTCTCTGCAAACAACTCACCTTACAGGCACAGACATCCGCAGACTGAAGGTGAAAGGATGGGAAAAGACATTCCATTCAAATGGGACTCATAAAGAAGCAGGGGTAGCTATCTTCATTTCAGATAAAGTGGACTTTGAGCCACAATTAATCAGAAAAGACAAAGATCATTTCATACTACATTAACAAGTAGGGAATCCTACATTAACCAGACACAATGATAATAAATATTTACAGCCCAAACAACAGAGCATCTACATACATAAACCAAACACTTCTCAATATTGAGTCAAATAGATCACAATACAGTAATGCTGGGCGACTTTAACACAACTCTCTCACCACTAGATAGACCATCCAGACATAAACTAAGTAAAGCGTCTACAAAACTAAATAATACAATTAATAATATGGGCCTATTAGACATCTGTAGACTATTTCATCCATCAATGACTGAATTCACTTCCTTCTCAGCAGCAATGGAGCATTTTCTGAAATAGGCCATATTGTAGTTTACAAAGCAAATCATAGCAAATACAAAAAAAAAAAAAAAAAAAAAGAGCTAATACCTTGCTTTCTATTAGAACATAATGGAAGGAAATTACAAATCAATAAGATATGAAATAGGAACTATTTTAACACCTGGAGATTATATAATGCACTCTGGAGTAATGAATGAATAGCAGAAGAAGTCAGGAGAAATAAAAAAATTTAGAAGTACAGGATAATAATGATAAAACAAACCAAAATCTCTGGGAGAATATGAAGGCAATTCCAAAAGAAAAGATCAAGGAATGAGTGCACACACTAAAAGAAGAGAAATCAGAGCTGAAATCAATAAAATTGTGGTTAAAAACAATACAAAAGAGCAACAAAACAAAGAATTTTTTTTGATAGGATAAACATGATTGATAAGTCTTTAGCCAAAATAACCAAAAGAAAGAAGAAAAAACTCAAATTAGAAAAATTTGAGATGAAAAAGGAAATATCACCAAAGATACTACTGAAATCCAGAAATCAAAAACTATTTTGAAAATTTATACTCCAATAAGCTACAGAAATTTGAAGATATGGACAAATTCCTAGAGACTTATGACCTCCCTAAATTGAACAAAGAGGATATTGAAAACTATCAGATTAATATCAAGTAATGAAATTGAAGCAGCTATCAAAATCCTACCAACAAAGAAAAGCCCAGGACTGCATGGATTCTCAGCTGAGTTCTACCAGACCTTTAATGAAGAAGTAATACCAATCTTCTTCAAATTATTCCACAAAATAGAAAAGGAGGAAGTAACTGCCAAATTTGTTCTACAAAGCCAGTATCAAAAGACATATCAAGAAAAGAAGTTTTCAGACCAATATTACTAATATACATAAATGCAAACAGTCTTAATAAAATAATAGCAAACTGCATATAAAAACACATTTAATGGATAATGCAATGTGATCTCAGACATGGAATGTTGGTTCAACATATGGAGGTCTATAATTGTAATTTGGCACATAAATAGATTTTGGACAAGAATCATATGATTATCTCAATGCAGAAAAAGCTTTTGACAGAGTTTGGCACTCATTCATGTTTAAAACACCAGAAAAAATAGGGATAGAAGGAACATACCTCAACATTGTAAAAGCTATATATGACAAACCCAAGGCCAACATTACACAGAAAAGAAATAAACTGAAAACATTTTCTCTAAAAGCAGGAACAAGAGGAGGATGCCCATTCTCACTGCTCCTATTGGACATAGTCCTTGAAATTCTAGCCAGAGCAGTTAGGCAAGGGAAGGAGTTTAAATTCATATAAAAAGGCAGCGGGCGGGGGGAGAGAGCTCAAATTATCTCTCCTGACAAAATAATCCTGTATTTAGAAGACCCAAAAACTCCACCAGAACACCTGTAGAGCTCATACATGAATTCAGCAAAGTAGCAGGATAAGGGATCAACACACATAAATCAATTGTATTCCTATACTCCAATGATGAATCTGCTGAAAAGAAATGAGGAAAAATATTCCATTCAAAATAGCCTCAAAAAACCAAACCAAACCAAACCAAAACAAAACAGAAAAACCAAACAAACAAACTCCAACATTTTGGGAATCAATCTAAACAAAGAGGTGATAAACCTCTACGATGAAAACTATAGAACACTAAAGAAAAAAATAGAAGACCTTAGAAGATGGAAAGACCTCCCATGTTCGTGGATAAGTTAAATTAATATTGCCAAAATGGTCATAATACCAAAAGCATTATATAGATTCCATGCAATCCTCATCACAATTCCATTGACATTCTTCACAGAAGTAGAAAAAGAAGTTATAAAATTCATTTGGAAAAATGTGAGACCCAAAATGGCCAAAAGCAATCTGTAGTGAGAAAAGCCAAGCAGGAGGCCCCATAATACATGACCTCAAATTATACTATGGAGGTATAGTAACAAAAACAGCATGGTACAGGTACAAAAAAGCAGGCATGAAGACCAATGTAATTGAATAGAAGACACAAGAGAAACTCACATAAGGACAGTTATCTGCTACTAGACAAAGGTGCCCAAAACATACATTGAAGAAAAGATAGCCTTTTTAACAAATGGTGCTGGGAACAATGGAAATCCATATGTAGAAGAATGAAATTTAACCCTTATCTCTCACCCTGCACAAAACTCCACTGAAAGTGCATTAAAGGTCTAGGAAACCTGCCCTTGCTAGAAGAAAATGTAGGCCCAACATGTCAGCTCAGGAACTCACTTTCTTAGAAGACTCCTAAAGCACGAGAAGTGAAATGAAAATCAATAAATGGAATGGCATCAAATTTAAAAGCTTTTTCATAGCAAAGGAAATAGTTAAGAGCATGAAGACAGAACCTAGAGAATGTGAGCAAATCTTTGCTACCTGCTCCTCCAGTAGGACGTTAATATCCAAGATATACAAAGAACTCAAAAAACTTAACACCAATAATAATAATAATAACAACCACTACCACCCAATCAACCAACGGGTAAAGGAACTAAACAGACATTTTTTAAAAGAAGAAACAGAAATGACTGACAAGTATATGAAAAAATGTTCAACATCTCTAGCAAGTAGGGAAATGCAAATGAAAACCACATTGAGATTTCATCTCACTCCAGTTAGAATAGCAATTACCAAGAATACAAATAACAATAAATGTTGGCCAGGGTGTAGGGAAATATATACACTTATACATTGTTGATGAGACTGCAAAACATCTAGAAAACAATATGGCGATTCTTCACCAAACTAGGAATGACACAGCTATCTCACTCCTCAGCATATAGCCAAAGGATTTAAAATCAGCATACTACAGCGATGCAGCCACATCAATGTTTATAGCAGCACAATACTCAATAGCCAGGCTATGGAACAAAATGAGATGCATGGACAAAGAAAATGTGGTATAGATACCCACAATGGAGTATGACTCAGCCTTAAAGAATAATATCATGGTATTTTCTGGAAAATGGATGGAACCGGAGGTTATCATGCAAAGTCTATGAAGTCAGTCCCCAAAAGTCAAAGATTGAAAGTTTTCTCTGATATGGGAAGGCTAATCCAAAATAAGGGGATAGGGGATAAAAAAACAACAAGAAAGAGAGAGAGTAAGGAAAAAGAGTGGAGAGGTTAATTCATCAATATAGAGGACCAATCAGTAGAAAAGGTGAAGGGAATTGAGGAGAAAGAAGAATGGACTGGAAAAGGGAGAATAGTGGAATGAATCTGACTGATTTTGTGTTTGTGCATGGATGTGGCATGGGTCCTGGTATTCAGTGTATCCAAAGGACACTAATGAAATAAAGCCAGTCACTGTGGTGCATGCCTATAATCTCAGCTCATTGGGAGGCTGAGGCAGGAGGATTGCAAGTTCAAAGCCAGCCTCAGCAATCTAGTGAGGCCCTGTGCAACTTAGTGAGACCCAGTCTCAAAATAAAAAAAATAAAAAGGGCTGGGGATTTGGCTCAGTGGTTGAGCACACCTGGATTCAATCCCTGGTACCAGTAAACAAAGTGTATGTGGTTAAAGACGGATTGGTAGAGTGGAAGGTGTGGAGCAGGGGACTGAATGGGAGCACACTGGGTTCCATGCTTTTGTCATGTACCCTGATGTTATATCAAAACTAAGAATATATATGTGTGTGTGTGTGTGTGTGTGTATGTATATATGTATATATATGACTATTTATATACATATGTATATATTATTTGAAGTTGTGCCTCGTGGGTCTGCTCAATGAGTTGGACTCCCGAGAGAGGAGAAAAGGGGGTCCTTGGGGGACTAAGTGGGGTCTCACAGGATGAGGTTTCGGGGTGGCAGTCCACAGAGTCACTCCACCCAGATTCCGGGGAAGGTAAACTGTTCTGCCAGAACAAGATGCAGAAACACCGTTTATTCCACAAAGTACAGAAGCTTATATACAGTCCTGGATCAATCCTGGCCCAAAGTTACAAACAATGAGGCGTTCTCTGTCAATCGCACAGTCCATTAGCATAAAATGGGGAAAGATGGAAGGGAGGTGTTGGAGGTATGGAGAGTGCTCCAACATATATATATATATATATATATAACTAAAAGAACCTTGCAGTTGAATGTTCCTCAAAACCTTGAAAATACCATAGTTATTAACTTTCTATCTTCTTATCTTGGTATCTTCTGCTTTGAAGGGGGTACATTATTAGCTTTATATGAATAATCTTTAACAATTAACATGTCTACATGCAGAGGTGAGCAGTAATCGGACCCAAAGTTTTTGGTGATAAAGGAAATAAATACAAAATGAAGGCAGGGATTCCAAGTTTACCCTGCTTTCAGTTACCCACTGGGCTTCCAAAGGCCCAATTGAAGAGTCACTGGTTTTTTTGCAATGGGAGCCTCTAAATTCCTGTTACAACGTGCTGGTCTAATGTATCTTGCATTAGTTAGATCTTTTTCAATTCACAAAAGTGAAACTCATACATTTGCTACTCTGCTGTTCTTTGGGGAAGTGGGTCTGGATTGTTGAAATGTGAAAATGTATCTTCACTATTAAAAAGATAAAATTTAACTTTGGCTCTGAAATAATAAAAGTCAGAAACTACAATGAAGTGATAAATAAAAATACATGTTTTCAAAGTAGGTGTCCAAGAATTAATTGCACAATAAACACTTAATAGGTTGGACAGTATAAAACAGGAGTCACCTCACTCTGTAAAGAGCCAGACAGCAAACATTTTAGGCTTTAGAGACCCTTGGGGGTTCTGTTGCAGCTACTCAACTCTGTTGTAGTGTAAAAGAAGCTGTGTTAGTTAGCTTTTGATGCTGTGACAAATACCTGAAAAGATCAACGTAAGGGAGGGAAGATTTAGTTTGGTTTATGGTTTCAGAGGTTTCAGAGCATGAAAATGCAAGGCAGAAACATCCTGGTGAAAGGGTGTTCTGGAGGAAAGCTGCTTGCCTCATGGCAACAGGGAAGTGGAGAAAGAGGAGGGATGAGCAGCTGGCTAGGGACAAGATCTGCCCTTCCAGAGCATGTCCCCAAGTAACCTACTTCCTCCAACTAGACCCCATCTCCTAGTTTTCACCACCTCCCAATAATGCCATCAAATTATTAATTTATCAAAGGATTGCGGAGAGCCGTCCATGGCTGTGCATGGACTACCATGCAAGAGTTTCACACAGCACCAGAGATGGGCTGACCTGCTGGAGTTGCGCAGCATCTCCAGCAGGTCAGAGATGGATGTGACCTGCCAAGATGCCAATCAACCTGCTGACTGCAAGACTCCGCCTTATTCCTACCTTGATAAATTGTTCCATGGAAAGTCTTTGAAGTTCCCACATATAACCAAAGCGCTCACGGGGCCATTTTACCGGATGCCAGAAGTCAAAAGCCAGAAGAACCATCTGGTTGTGGGGCTGTCCTACCCCCATGTTTTGAAACTATTTTGTGTTCTATGGATATTTGCCAGTTTATTTCTTTTAGCCAGCCCTTTCTCTGTCAGGGAACCTTGTCCCTACCACCCACACAGAACATAGATGAGAATGGATGAATCCATGGATGAGGTCAGAGCCCTCACAATGCAAGCACATCCCCAAATCCCTGTGTCTGAAGATTGTTGCATTGAAGGCCAAGGCTTCAACACTGGCATCTCTGGAGAACACTTATCTAAACCATAACAACAGCCAAACACAATACTTAAACAAGTGAGCATGGCCATGTTTCAATAAAACTATTTACAGAGGAAGGCAGTAGGCTTACTTTGACTCACAGGCTGTGCTTTGCCAACTGCTGGCATTAAGGAAGTGAAATTTTAAGAAGAGATTCTTTTATCTTTTCTTCTTTCTTTTGTAATTTTGCAATGCTAGGGATCAAACGCAGGTCCTCAGCATACTAGGTAAATGCTCTAACTCTGAGTTGTGCCCTCAGTTCCGTGTGCAGTGGTTCATATGAAGAATGTTGTCTCCAACCCTCCTAATAACCTCATCTTGGGTCTAGAGAGAAGAATCATTCAAGATGTCCTCTTAGAGACTTCGGCTGTGTCACCCTGACTTTACAAGGCACGTTGCTTTTAAGACTGGAAATTGACTGCTTTTTTTTTTTTTTTTTTTTTTTTTTTTTTTTTACCAATGGCAGAACCAGTAAAAAAAATTCTCATGAGGATCTGAAGAAAAAAACCTACTGCATTCTTTGGTGCTTCATTTTGTAAATCTTTTATAACAAAATTTCAAACGCATAGTCAAAAGGAGAGAGGGAATAAAAAGAACCCCTGTGTTCCCATCATGAAGCAATTGTTAGCTGAGGTCCCTGAGGCAGTCACACTCCCTGTCAGCTTTCACTATCCCCATAAACCACACAGAATTACTTTGGAGAAAATCTGAAACACATCATTTATTCACAAATACTGGAGTATATATCTCTAAAATATATAAAAAACTTGTAAAAAATGTAATTATATTCTCATCATCTCACCTAACAATTCAACAATAACTTTATATCCTCAAATATGCAGTCTGTGTTCAAATTTCTGATTGCTTAATAATTTCTTTGAGGATTCATTTGTTCAAATCAGGATCCAAAATCTAAGTGTTGCATTTAGTTCATAAGTTTCCTATAATCTTTTGTCTCCTTTTTTGTTTTTGGTCCTTGTGATATTTTTCTTTTTTGTTTGAAGAATTCAGATTTTTTTGAACTGTGAGTTTCTGCTTTCTGGATATGCTCATTGCATATCTGTGCTGGTATTTAATAGGATCCTTTCATTTTTATGTTTCTTTAAATGAGATGTAAGATCTACATGGTTGAGCAAATTCAGTTTTATTTTGCAAGTACATCTCATGGGTGATACACTGCTATGGTTCTTCTAGCTCCATAAGGTCAGATTGTGTTTGTGATGTTCATATCAATCAGGATTTAGGACAATCTGATGTAATGGTTATAAAGTCTTTTTTTTTTTTAAATCAGTATTCCATTTAATGGTTTTGGCAGACATTGATGATATCTGTGATTCCATCTTGTTGGTTACATTTGTTCAACAAATGGGTTATATGAATATCTTGCCAGTGCATGTGAGCCCCTGGGTGAGGGACTGATTTATCTTTTCACAAGAGTTCTTTTTGTTCATCAGCTTCTGGACTTTGGGTGCATTTTTCCATTTGTTTGTTTGGAGGGAAGTTTAGATGCTCAGTAGCTAATTCCCTACCCTACTTTGGTAAGATCTACTGACTGCTCTGGGTATGACCTTTAGAGAACTGGGTGGCCCTCCTCCTTGGAAGTCCCCTGAATCTCAAACATAGGATGTATTTATGATCTACTTGGTCAGAATAAATATTGATACTCAGCTTAAGAGGTTTTTGATATTTTTGAGAAATGTTTCCCAGAGTCTAATGTCTTGGGACCAAAACTATTTCTTATTCTGAAAAAAATGTCAGATTGAGAAGAAAGTAGATCCTTGTCCTCAATCCATGCCTGGTGGGGTAACTAGGGCAATCAGTGGGGCTTCATATGGCTGACTTCTGACTTACTAAGTTCACCTCTCTAAGTTCCATCCACAGCCCCTTAATATTTTGTCCTTCATGGTGTTATCCAAAACAAGGGAGGGATTTGCTGCTTTCTACATCTCTCACTCCTTCTTCACCATAATCTTTGTCGAGATCATCAAATGTTTAATGTAATAGTAAATTAATTATTGTTTGGATGGGTCTGAAAAGTCAGGGGCCCTATCTAAAAATTTGCCAATTTAAAGTATGGGTCTTGGATCTAAAACAAATTTGGTGGTACTGAGACACATTCTTGGCAGAAGATCAGGCTCTTAAACAATTTCAATGTCATAAGCAAGTAGGCCTCCAATGGAAAATCCCAGAAAAAAAGACACTTTCTCTATGCTCCTGCCACTTCTAAGTTGACCCAAAAAAGCAGGCGTGATGGGTATTGTGATTTTTTCATTGATTCCATGCTGTATGTATAAACAGTTATTTTCAGCTCGTCCTTGTAAACGAAGCAAAAGATCTTGGACTTTTTTCTCTTTCCATACATCTCCACTTTGCCACACAGAATTAATATCAGATGTCTTTCCAAAGCATTGATTGATTTTTTCTTTGTGGACAAGTCTGTTCATATTGTTTCTGAAAGGACACTCGCATAGTCCACCCAGAGTCAAAAGACCACTCCACATGCCAGAATCTCACACAAGAGAGATTTATTGTAAATAAGGAGGAGGAGGTCTGTTTTGCTGTCCAAGGAGGGCAGCAGCATGTTGGTACACACAGAACAGCTTTATAGCCTGCAGGAAGAATTCCACATGCCTTCTTGGGGTTTGCAACGTGGGCTGGGGTGGGGTTGACCTTTTAGCAATTACATGTCTTACAGAGGCTGAGCAGCATAGCCTCAGGATCAAAACTTAGGGGTTCCTAGATAAAATGGCTCCTGACCTAGAATGGCAGATCTGATGCCAATGGTTTTCTTCTGCAAGAAAGAAATATGGAATAGGCTGCTTTGTATAATACATGTGTCTATATTGCACTCAAAATAATTTTGCAATAATTGAGCATATTTTTCCATTTGTTTAGTTTTCTGTTGGTTTTCTGGCTAGAATAATAGTGAAGCTAGGAAATAAGGAATAAAGTTCTTAAAGATCAAATTAAATTCATTTGGATCACCTGGAATATCACTATTTCTTGATATAAAATTGACCATATCTCTGTTAGATGTTCTTTTTATTGTCAAAATAAGAATGAGAAGTTACATCCCATTTATGTGTAATGTGTCAAAATGCAGTATTTGAGCTGGGCATTGTGGCGCATGCCTGTAATCCCAGCACTTTGAGAGGCTGAGATGGGAGAATCGCGAGTTCAAAGCCAGCCTCAGCAATAGCGAGGCGCTAAGCAACTCAGTGAAACCCTGTCTCTACATAAAACACAAAATAGGGCTGGGGATGTGGCTCAGTAGTCGAGTACCCCTGAGTTCAATCCCTGGTACCCAAAAACACCAAACCAAACCAAACCAAACAAAACAAAACAAAAACAAAAAACAAAACCAGAAGTATTACTTAGTATATAAGAACTGAAACCCAATAAAAAAATACAAAATAGTAGGGGAGGAATGCACCGGAGACATCGCATTATGAAAAATCCACGTTCTAGCTCCCTTAGAAAATCATCTGCTAAGCCAGTATACTCCCTGTTTGACTTCTGACACAGTCTTTCTTTCACTTTATATTCTTGATCTGCACTTTGCTGTTGAGATTCCTTGAATGCACTGGAGGCATGTACTACTAATTCCAGAAGATTAGTTGTACCATCAGATGGAATAAGCCTATTTTCTACGTTTTCCTGTATCAACCATGTAATTTTACTATAGTAGACTTCACCCAGTGTGTTTGACATATGGGGATTGTCAGGTTCTATCTTTTTGGCTTGTTTTGCCCAATTCAGAGCACTGCTAAAATTCTTCTCTTTAAGGTAGAAATGTCTTGCCAAGGCTTGGCACATGAATGCATTTGGGTTGAAACGATGAATACCTTCAAGCAATACAGCTTTAACTGCCTCATTGCCTTCATCTTTATGTAATGCTTCAATGAATGGGGAAAACCAGTTTCCTCTTTCACCTTCATGTTCATTGCGCTGTCTTGTGAGCAGCAGGGTTTGCATATCTTGGAGAAATTTGCTTTTTCCTATGGCAGCATCATAGAACATATTTTCTGTTAGCATATCCAGCATAATTTGACTTTTATCCAAGTTGTAGCTTCTCTTCAATTCTTCCAGGGAGAGAATTGCAATCAAAGGGTGAATGATGCGCACTCCACAGTATTTCCCACATTCTTCCACCTCTGTTCTTATCAGAATTGTAGAGAAGGTGCCCATTTTGTCTTCAAGTTTTTCTGTTCCCCAGTAAGCCTTCTTGTTTGAGATTCCTAAGAACTTCTCACACTGT
>CM053407.1:43632820-43684213 GCA_028644305.1 Xerus rutilus | reverse complement strand
GGAAAAATTACATAATCTCATCAAAGGATGTAAAAAGAGCATTTGACAAAATTCAAAACATGCATTATAGTTAAAAGTCTCAGAAAAACAGGGCCAGAGTAGAGCTTGATTAAAAGCATCTACAAAAAACCTACAGCTCACAGAACTAATGGCAAAATACAATGGTTTTCTCATCAGATGGGGCGCAAGGGGAGGATGCCTATCTTCACTCATACTTTTTCTTGACAGAGTGCAGGAAGTTCTGGCCAGTGCAATAAAGCAAGAAAAGGAAAGAAAAAACACAGAGTATGGAAAGGAAGAAATAAAACTGTCTCTATTTTCAGATGACTTGATTATCTACACAGAAAATGCCAAATGATTCATAGGACTACAAGTGAGTTCGTCAATGTTTCAGAGCACAAGGTAAACATAAAAATGTCTTTCTATAAGTGAGAAAAGACACATAGACACCAAAATTAAAAATCACTTCTTTTAGGAATCACTAAAAACAAAAATAAACCAACCAAACAAAAAAATCCCTGATATACTTTAGTACAGTGAATCAAAATGCATTCTGCTCTCATGTATACCTAATTAGAATAAATGAATAAATAAATAAATAGAGTACATATCTAAAACAGTGTCAACAATATTTATAGAGATAGTTATAACCTTAAATGTTTTTATAAAAATAGGAGAATGATTGACAACAGTCAACTAAATGTCAATTTAGTAAATTCAAAGAACAACAAAGTCAATGTAAAGAAGGAAGAAGGAGGGAAGAAAACAAAGGGCAGAAATCTGAAAAATGGAAACCATATTTGCAACAGAGAGATAGAACAAAATTCAAAAGTCGTCAGGAAAAATTTTATTTGTGTAATAAAATTGACACACCTGTGGAAGGATTAAACATCAAAGAAAAGAGAGATGTCCCAAATAGGCAATAACAGAGGCTATAAAAGTTAAAGCAATTAGAGGACATTGCAACCAACTGTACATGAATAAAATTGAAGACTGAGATTAAACAAATTCATTGAAAAATGTAATTTACCAAAACTGACTTGAGAAGAAATGGAAGGAGACCACTTTTCTGTGTGAGGTAGTAGATCACCAAGGCTGCTGATGCTCTCACTGCAACAAGAGAAGAGGTGAGTTAAGCTGCACGAGTTGCCTTTGATATGATCATGGAGCTAACAGATTAGATGACAAGGGCTGAGTGGACTAAAATTCAGAAAGGGAAGAAGCCTAGGTAAGCTTTGGGTCATTTGTTGATTGTGAGCTGGGCTTGAGGAGAAGACTTGGCCCACTGGGAGGAAGGGAAACCAATGTGGCTTTGGACAGTCACAAAGGTGGATGTGATGGATTGGAATCTAAAAGTGCTCCAAAATCTTTAACCATCACCAACCTGCAAAGTCAAACTTCAATGAGATAACCCTATACACCCACCAGAATAGCTAAAACGAAAGGCTGACATGCTGGTGGAGAGGTTTTGATCTGTGTATAGTCACACAAATGAATACATGGAGACTTCCTACAGCCATGCCCTTAAGATTTATTTACTTGATATGCTATGCTTCATTTAAAGGTCCAATGAAGTCTCCAAAATAAATGATAAAATAAATATATGAATAAAGTAAAAGAAGTACTTGCATAGAAAAAAGATGATAGTGTGTTTTGAATCAAGATTAATGATCATGACCTTTTTCAAAATGGCTGTACTACCAAAAACACTGTACAGATTTCATGCAATTTGTATTAAAATCCCAATAACATTCTTCATAGAAATAGAAAAAGCAGTCATGAAATTCATTTGGAAAAAGAAGAGACCCTGAATAGCTAATCCTTAGCAAGAAAAGTGATGCAGGAGGCCTCACAATACCAGCCCTTAAATCATACTACAGAGCTACAGTAACAAGAACGGCATGATATTGGCACCAAAACAGATACATAGACCAGTGGTACAGAATAGAAGATACAGACAAACTGTCATAAATATAGTTATCTCATACTAGACATAGCTGCCAAAAACATATATTAGAGAAAAGAGTCTCTTCAACAAATGGTGCTGGGAAAACTGGAAATCCATATGTAGCAAAATGAAATTAAACTGATTTCTCACCCTGCACCAAACAACTCAAAATGGATCAAGGTCTTAGTCATTAGACCAGAGACCTTGTGCCTAGTAGAAGAAAAAGTAGGCCCAAATCTACATAATGTCGGCTTAGGAACTGACTTCTTCAACAGGACTCCTAAAGCATAAGAAGTAAAATCAAGAATAAACAAATGGGTGGAATCAAACTAAAAAGCTTCTTCACAACAAAAGAAACAATAATGTGAAGAGAGAGCCTACAGAATGGGAAAAAATCTTTGCCACCTGCACCTCAAATAGAGCATTAATCTCCAGGATATATAAAGAACTCAAAAAACTTACACCAAAACAAAACAAAACAATCCAATCAATAAATGGGCAAAGGAACTGAACAGACACTTCAAAGAAGAAAAATGAATGGCCAACAAATATATGAAAAAATGTTCAGCATCTCTAGCAATTAGAGAAATGCAAATTAAAATTAACTACACTGAGATTTCATCTCATTCCAGTCTGAATGGCAATTATCAAGAATACAAGTAGCAATAAATGTTGGTGAGGATGTGGGGAAAAGGGTACACTCATACATTGCCAGTGGGACTGCAAATTTGTGCAACCACTCTGGAGAGCATGATGAAGATTACTCAAAAAAACTGGGAATGGAACCAACATTTGACATGGTCATACCACCTCTTGGTATACATCCAAAGGACTTAAAATCAGCATAGGTTATTGATGTGGCCACATCAATGTTTATAGGAGCTCAATTCACAAGAGCTAAGCTGTGGAAACCAACCCAGGTGCCCTTCAAGAGATGAATGGATAAAGGAAATATGGTATATATACACAATGATAAGTCATGAAAAATAGTACCTATCTTGGTCTAATAGCTGGCCCCACCTTTCTTTAGCAATCCTCATACCTAAGCAAAACCTCATGTGCTCTTATGTCCATCTGCTGGGCCCTGTTACTCCACCCTGTTCAAGTATGGCTCATAACTGTTGCAATCATACTACTGTGACTCATAGAATACCTGCACCATGATCGCTTGGCTCCTGGGTGTTCTCAAGCTTCTGGGCCTCATATCCACGATTCTCATGCCCTATTCCTTGCCTCAGTCATCCCAGACATTTTTCCTGGGCTCTTTCTGACTTCCTCCCTCATGGTTTAATACACATTCAGCCCTTTTCCCCTAGCTGATACATCATAAACCAGATTATGAGCTTAAGTGAGGAATTAGATGGATCAATTGATTTATGCTTGAGCTGCATACCATACACATGTAAAAACATAAAGTCAGGGTCTCATAGAAGGGCTCAGGGACAGAGAACTGGGTCTGAACATTTGGCTGAATACAAGCAAAAAAAGGAGTGACTTTTCACTATTCTCCCCCATATTGTGGATATTTCCATCACAACTGGACAGGTTAACTTTTCATACTGCTTCCTCCAAAGCCTCTGTCAAAGTCTTGATAGCTGTGCCTTTCAATAAACCACTTAAGAATTATTTAAGATGCCACTTTTGGAGAATATTTGTGAGAAGAATGCGTTATCCTTGTATATGCCACTGTTTACAGATTTTTACCATAAATTAAAATTTTCTTTTTAGCTTTTTTTTAATTTTGATACTCTGGGAACCCAGAGAAACTTAACAACTGAGCCAAATCCCTAGCCCTTTTTATTTTTTATTTTGAGACGTGGTCTCAGTAAGTTGCTTAGGACTTTGCTGATTTGCGGAGGCTGCCCTTGAACTTGGGATCTTCCTGCCTCAGGCTCCTGGGTCACTGCAATTACAGGCATGCACCACCATGCATGGTAATTCTATACACTTTAAACAGTCGCCTGAAAATCTGCTTTTGAGCGTCTTAGGGACCATAAAACATAGGAAACATCATTTGTTTCATGGTTGAACCCACCACATGGGTTATGAACCGTTAAGGTTAACTGTGGGATTTATTAGCTTTATGTAGAAATTATTAAAAATGCAATCCTCCTATACTCTTGCATTACTTTATTCATTGCTTCAGGGGAAATAAGACATCAACCGTGATTTTTACAAGAAACATAAAGCTGCCAAATTGCAAGGACTTCCTGTACTAGTCTGTCTGCATCTCATAGATAGACCTTGTCAGACACTAATTTCTAAGAAACTACCAGGAAATTCTGTTTTCTAAACTGCCTATTCCTTAGACAGTGGAAAGTATCTTTTTGTAATGTAAATTGTAAATTTTTCATTTTCTGTTCTTTCTGAAAATGCCGTTATGCCTTGGGGGATTTCATTCATAAAAGTCCCTCTAGTTTTCAATTATATCATTTATGGAATGTTATGACTCATATAAGCAGAGACCTGTCATAGCACAAGCAGTCTAGAAGCTCTAGGCTTAGAATATTATCAGATTTTGTTTTGGGTACTTTTCAGTTTTCTAAATGTAAAGTAAAATTCTTCTTATTCAATAAATTGCTGCATAGATGTTAGTAATATTAATAAGAGATATTGTACTTACCCTGATTGTCAATTTTCTTCTACACAAAGGAGCAGAAAAAAATCATCAGATGGTTTTAGTGCAGAAACCATCTGATGTCCATGTTTTCCTCTTCCTAGAATGCTAGAAGAGAGTATTTTCTTCATTCCAGTTTCTGTGAAAGTTTATGTATCCTCCTGTCTCAATGCTAGCAGCAACTGACTGAGAAATAACAGGGTGTGTGCATTTCCGGGAGGTGGGAGGAGGACGAAAATTGACTTGACTTCAGTTTCGTTTCCCAGAGCTGAGAGGAGACTATTTCCTCTGAAATGCTTTCCTTGCCAGTCATGACTATGCCACCTTCTGGTATATTTGGTTAAAACTCAAAGACTTAACATCTTTGCTGAAGAGTTTTGAAGGCTTTAGAGTCCAGTTATATTGGCCACAAATGGCCAGATATTGTCTCAATTGATCCCTGGAGAATACCATTTTTTTCTCTCTTTTATTACATTTAAATATTGTCTTCATCCATTTTCTGTTGCTATGACTGAATATTGAAACAGGGTATTTATAAAGAAAAGAAATTAATT
Source organism: Xerus rutilus (assembly GCA_028644305.1). Lineage (NCBI taxonomy): Eukaryota > Metazoa > Chordata > Mammalia > Rodentia > Sciuridae > Xerus > Xerus rutilus. The sequence goes on along the minus strand of CM053407.1, from coordinate 43,679,094 downwards.
CCTCACAGTTTTGTAGGCTGGAGAGACTGCCTCTGGTAAGAGCCTTCTTGTTGGTGGGAACTCTCTGCAGAGTCCCTAGGTGGCACAGGGACCACAGGGTAAGAGAGAGCAAGCTTGCCTATTTGGATGTCTCTTTCTCTTCTTATTATCCCACTAAGGAAATCACGAGGCCCCTATCCTCATGACCTCATCTAATTCTAATTACCTCCCAAAGGCTCCACCTCCAACTACCACTAACATGTGGCCTGGAGGATCAATTTTCAAATGTTCTCACCACAAAAAATGGTAAATATCTGAGATGATAGATGTATTAACTAGCTTGAGGTTTGGAGGGTATCAGCATCCAGGCTTTATCAGTTATATCTCAATGTAGCTAACCTTTATTTTTTATAGCATGCAAATGCTTTATGTTAGTAAATGCACTTTTGTAATTAATATTAGAAATCCTTATATTAAATAAATCATCCAAAGAACATTGCTACAAAAGAGTTTATAAAATGTGTGCATATTTGAAAAATGTTAAGTGACATCTTTAATTCCCTGAAGGGATCACATGGAGAATTTATGAGCCTTCTCATGGAAGAAGCTTAGTCTGAGGGAAAAAAAAGTAGACACTGCCAGAGGGAACTGGCCTGGCCCTCACGGCTAGGCTGTGATGTTTTCTTGTTTAACATTAACAATTTCAAGAGAAAGCCACTATATTACCATGAGGTTAAGACAAATACATGATCAATATGTAATTACAGGTGAAAGTAAACAAAAACATAAACATTGCCAAGCCATATATATGACCAAAGATCTCCTGGTCCTGGCTAATATGAGTAACTTTTGCTTCACCAATCATAGCTTAAGTCTCACTTAACTTCCAGAAGAGGGTTATTGTCTGTTTCCTTACAACATCCATTCCAAAGCAAAGCTCATACATACACACACAATCTATTTGTTTTGTTTCTCTAGAAAACCCTGAATAATTCAGCCAGGTTATAAAAATTAACTTTAAATCCAGAGGTTTTGGCTGATGCATAGTGTTAATTGGTTACTTGTTTTATGGACTTTGAACTAAGTATTTTTTTTCTTTTTGCTCAGATCTCCATTCTTTTTTTTCCCCATTTGTTCTAATTAGTTACACATGGCATTAGAATGCACTTTAAAACATCATACTTAAATGGAGTGTAACTTCTCATTTTTCTGGTTGTACGTGATGTAGAATCACATCAGTCATGTAGTCATATATGCACATAGGGTAATAATGTCTGATTCATTCTACTGTCCTTTATATCCCCCATACCTCCTCTCCCTGATCACTCCCCTCTGCCTAGTCCAAAGTAACTCTATTGTTCCCTAGCCACCCCTTTATTGTGAATTAGCATTTGCATATCAGAGAAAACATTCAGCCTTTGGTTTTTTGGGTTTGGCTTATTTTGCTTAACATGATATTCTCCAGCTCCATCCACTTACTGGCAAATGCCATCATTGAATTCTTCTTTAAGGCTGAGTAATATTTCATTGTGTATATATACCATATTTTATTTATCCATTCATCTGTTGAAGGGCACCTAGATTGGTTCCATAGTTTAGCTATTGTGAATTGAGCTGCTATATACATTGATGTGGCTTTGACACTATAGTATGCTGATTTTAAGTCCTTTGGGTGTAAAATGAGGAGTGTTAACTGGGACAAATGGTGGTTCCATTCCAAGTTTTCTGAGGAATCTCCATACTGCTTTCCATAGTGGTTGCACCAATTTGCAGTCCCACCAGCAATGTATGAATGTACCTTTTTATACCCATCAGCAAACCTCTGGATTTATGAACTCACTGCAGGTGTCATTAATCACTCAAGTCTGTAAATTGTGGACTGGCCTGTCAGAAAGCAATTGGCTTCAGCAGTCTTTTAACAGTCTTGCCTTTGCCCTGGCGAAAGTGATGATAAACATCAGTAAACATTCATTGGGAATGATAGATATAATATAAAACTTTACCAACAATTTCATCTCAGCAAACATAAATTTATTTAACACAGCAGATCTGCAAGTTATTAATTTTCTGACAGCAAATTACATACTTTGAGATTGTGTTTAATTATAAAAATAGCCTTTTCTGGGGAGTATATTGGCATTAGGTCGGTTTTCAAATCAACTCAATCATTGTGATGAGAGAATACAGACATCTCTAAAGAAATCTTTAGTTCTAAAGATCTGTGACTCCAAACCTCCTCCTTGACCACAGGGCCTCTTCAAGAGTTACTGGCATTTCGGGGTTTTTTTTCTGAAATTTAAATATATAGCCACAGATTGTGGGATAATTTTGCTGTTATAGTCTACTTGTTTTTTGATTCTCAAAAGAATCTAAAATCTGAGTTTAGGCTGTTATCTTATCTTACCAATCTCTTTTCCCTCCTTCCCTCCTGTCATATCACACCTCAACTTGCTTTATTTACTTCAGGCACTGGATGGAGTAAAATTCACACACAATAGCAAATCTGTCATTTATTTCCATTTGGGGTGAAAATTGTCATACACATTATTTTTGAAACAGAAGAGTTTGGGAAGTGAAAAAAAAATGTAAGGAAGTAGCTAGCCAGATAATTTAACCCTTTGTACCTGCAGATTCAGCCAACTTTTGTTCCAAAATATTCAGAAAAAATTATATCTATGTTGAACATGTACAGACTTTTTCCTTTATCATTATTTTCTTAAAAAAATACAGTGAAACAACTTTTAAGAAGTTAACTTTAATGCTACTCTTCGCATAGAGTTTCTTTTCCACTGTCTTGTCTAGTTGCTTACACTCTCTGTGAGGCCTGGTCCCATACCCTTAGAATGAGCCATTCCCTCTCCTGTTTCTCCCCAATGCCCCTCCTCCGCCATGCTGCCTCTCTGACCACCTAGCTAGTATTTCTCATTTCACTATTGCTCCCCAAAGAAGAGTATGAAATTTCAATACTATAGGTATATTGTATATCTGTTTATGTACATCTGTGCATTCATTCTACATAAAAATGACATTGTATATCACTAGGGAATTACAAATTAAGACAATGAGATACACGTGCTAGAATGGCCAAAACACAAAACACAAAACACTGACAAGAGCAGTTTCTGGTAAGAATATAGAGCAATAGGAGCTTCCATTAGTGGCTGCTGGGAATTCAATGTAGTATAACCACTTTAAATAATAGTTTGTCCTATTCTTATATGATTTAATATGCTCAATGTATGATCCAGTAATTGCATTCCTTGGTATTTATCCAAATGATTTAAAAACTATGTTCTACATGAAAACCTGCACAAACCTGCATGTTTATTGTAGCTTTATCCATAATTGCCAAAACTTGGAAGCAACCAAGATGTTCTTCAGCTGGTGAATGGATAAATGAACTGTGGTACATTGACAAAATAGAATACAATTTAGACTAAACAGAAATGAGTCAGGAAGACTTGAAAATACATGGAGAAACCTCAAATGAATATTAGTAAGTAAAAGAAGCCAACCTGAACAGGCTTATACTATACAATTCTGACTATGTGATCCTCAGGGGAAGAAGAAAAACTAAGTAAAAAGATCACTGGTTGCCAAGGTTTAGAGGAAAGAAAAAAAATGAGTACATGGGACACAGAGGAATTTTAGTTTAGTGAAATGCACAGCATACTATAATGGTGGACACATGTCATTATAAGTATGTCCAAACCCATAGAATGTGTAACACCAAGAGTGAACCCAAACATAAACTATGGACTTGGGGCAATAATGATGTGTCAATGTTGGCCCACCAATTGTAAGATAGGAGCCACTGTGCAGAAGATGTTGACAAGGTAGGAGGTTGTGTATTAGGTGAGGGGGCAGGGGGTATGTGGGAAATTTCTGTATCTTCCATTCAGTTTTGCTACCAATCTAAAACTTCTCTCAAAAAAAGTCTATTTTTAAAAAAGGTATGAGGTTATGAGCAAAGGTTCTTTGCTCTCAAGAACCAATTTTGACCCTATTGTTTGTGCTGAAGTGTGATCTAGACTTGCATATATGTCTGCTTGGGTTTCTCATTTCCCCACCTACCCTGTTGGCTCATTCTGCTATTGCAGATCAACTTCCTCACCCCACTGTTTCCGGAAACACTTCTCTAGGGTTTGGAAACCAACTCTGCCTCAACACCTCAGGGCATGTTGCTGTTGAATTCTGGTGCTGTCTAGCACCCTTCTCCCCCTGCTGGCCTTGGTTTCAGCCTGGTCTTCCCCCTATCAGCCCTCTCCTGATGTGAGGAAGCCTCCCAGACTAATCCTGCTTTATGTATGAAGGGGATTTTCTGCTAAAGATTGGGGCAGGGGGCGGATATCTCCTTTTCAGGTCTTCTTTTAAGTTCTTTGATGGATTATAGTGAGGTTTTCATTTTTGTTTTTAAATTATTTTAAAAACTCACTGAGGATTCCATTCTTTTCTTGAGAATTTAAAAATTATTTTTATGTATAGAAAATTCAACAGGGTACATTTAACTTGGGTTAATGGTGAGATCTTCAGACTGCATTTTCCAGTGTGGTGTGAGGACTCCTTTCTTAAAAAGGAAGTTGTCCAGAGTCAAGCTCTTTGGATACCATCTGCTGAGGTTTGAATGTGGTCTGTCCTCCAGAAGTTGATGTGTGGGAAGCTTGGTCCTTACTGTGGTGATGTTAAAGTGATGGAATCTTTAAGAAGTGGGACCTCATGGGAACTCCTTTGGTTATTGGAGATGCTGCCCTCAGAAGGAATTAGAGTAGTTCTGATGGGACCCTTAATTAGTTCTTATGAGAACAAGCCATCATAAAAAGGCTCTGCCTGTTTTTGGCTTCCTGTCTCATCATGTGATATCTCCTTCTTGCATGTATTCCTGATGTCATCTGCCATAAGGCCCTCACAAGAGCAGAGCTGATGCTAGCACCAGCACCATGCCCTTGAACCTACAGAACTGTGAGATAATTAAACCTTTAAAAAAAAAAGTAGCCAATCTCAGAAATTTTGTTATAGTAACAGAAAACAGACTTATACACCACCTGATCTATTTCTAACTCATTTGGGATGTTTGGTAGGTTTTCTTTTATTTTCTCATAAAGTATTATAAAGTGACAAGCACAGTTTGTTTGTTTTTTCATGACTTAGAAAGACTTTATAAAAACATCTGATGGTTTTATTCCTTTTCCTTGTTTTTCTATTAAATTTTTTGGGAATAAAATCATCAAAAGTTGCTTCTTGTCAGGTTCCTCTTCCCCCCAGATGAAGTAATAATTAACATATGACAATACCAAGAAGTCTCTTAGTGTGAGACAGGGTTTTTCCAAAGGTTCTGGACCTACTTCTCTTTTTCTAATTGATTCAGAGTTATTAAGACTATTACTTTCTCTTTTTGTTATTATTTGTGATTATTTAAAAGAAGGTATCCTTTATGATATATTTTTCTAATTAAAAAAACTAACATGCATTCAATTAAAAAAATTAAGAACATCTAGGAAACAAAGGTCCCTGGATCCCTGGATTCCATTTCTCACAATTGTTAATTAACATTTTTAATATATAACCCCCAGACTTTTATGGAAATGCAAATATTTGCCCAATAGTGGAAGCATGTGGCATATGCTATGGTTTGGATAAGTGTCCTCCAAAGTCTTATGTGTTAAAACTCGGTCTCCAGCTTGGCACTATTTGGAGATGATAGAAACTTTAAGAGGTGAGGCATAGCAGGAAGTCTTCAGGTCATGGGAGAGTTCTCTTGAAGGGGATTGTAGGAAGCTGGTCACCTCCCCTCATTCTCTTTCACTTCCTATACTTGGGGAAAGTGGTTTTGTCCCATTCACAAGAGCTTATGTGATCCTGTTATGATGTAATGTCTCATCACAGGCCTAAGAGATTTAGACCAACTGATAATGGGCAGAGGCTTTTAAAACTGTGAGCCAAAAAACCTTTTTTCTTCGTAAGTTTCCTATTTCAAGTACTTTGTTAAAGTGAGAGGAAGTTAATTAATATGGCATCTAAATTTTTATTTTGCCACTTAGCAAAATATAGATTATATTTTATCACATCATTAAGTATACTTTGATAGCATAGTTTAAAAAACCTTTTATTTGGGTAATTTCTAAGATTAAAAAAATAGCATAATGAACCCTTTTGTATCCATCACCCAGTTTCAAACTTATTAGCACTCTGCTATTCTCTCTTCCTCATTCTGATGATCTTATTTTAGCTATACCTCCTAGAGTAAAATTGGAGTACATATATATTAAAGGTAAAATGTTGACAAAAGGTTTGACAAACCTGTGGGAGTGGTCATATGGTAAAACTGTGTGTCAGGCCGCTGCACAAGTCACAATGAGATCAGGAGTTCACTTGGCTAGTCGAAGAGTAAAGAAATAATGATACTGAGTGCCTCAGTATCAAGAGCCTGAGGCAGTCAGTCATGTGCAAATTTACCCTACCACATCAGAGGGTAACTGGTGTTTTAGTTTAATTGATAGCCATGATAACTGACCAAATGTTAGAATTGTCTAGCATGTTCTCACCACCTTAGGAGTGGTCAGACATGTCATTTATAAATGATTGTATGTATTTTTACACTATCTGTAATGAACATCATTTCAAACTCTCAACAGAAGGCAGCAAAAATGAATCTGTACAAACCATATCCAGTGAGCAGTTAGATGTTTAAAACAACTTGTTGAAAGAACAAGGCAAAGCGACATATCGGGGTCACATATGGATATTATGTCCTTCCAGGAAGATCTTGTTCTTCACACACAGTTGCTATCTTTTAAATAATAGCAGAACACCTGGATGTTGCCTATTAACTCTCTATTATTCATTTTTATTTCTTGGGCCTATAAATTGTTCATCACCACACATTTTGAATGCCACTTAGCACTTTACTAAGACTATAAGAGTAAGTTGGAAATTCCTATATTTATAGCCAATATACATCTTCAATCTTTGTACACAGCAGGCTCCTTGAAGAGCTGATTCCCTCCAGGAACTGGCTTGGACTCTATGAGCTGCAGATACAACATTGCCAACTGTTCACCCTGGCAGATCTAACTTTGCCATAGGGACTAGGCATGTTTGGACAAAAAGTCTCTATTCCACAGAAAATTTTTTTTAAAAAAGATTGGTTAGACTGAAGCATTTGTGAGTTTTTGTTTTATTTATTCAAGTGTTATTCAGCTTTAAGCAGAAACCTTTGACCTCTGACCTCTCTTAATTTTTTTCCCTTCTTGTTATATTACAAATCCAATATTGGGTGTGTATGTCAGGTCATAGGTATTTCCAAACTAACATACCAATGTCCCTTCAGAATGATATCAAGCTGAATATACTTTTAATTTTTTCTAATCCAGCCTCTTTATTTAGTCGTGTGTTTTGAGGAAATATTGGGAGTATTGTTCATATTGGAACATAGAATGACGGTTCTGTAAGAATTCTGCTGGTCTAAAGGCCCCAAATTTATTCCTATTTCATGAGACATTGCAATATGGGATTCACAGTCCTTGTAGAAGCCAATTTGGCTCTTAGATTACTCATGAGGGTCGGATACTGCTGTGGTTTGAATGTGGTTTTTCTCTTCAAAATGTCATGTTGAAATTCCTTGTTGTGAGATGTTGAGAGCTGGGACCAGGTGGGACCAGCAAGTGCTGAGTAGAGCTTTGTCCTTCATGGAATACTCCTTGCATGCAAACAACGAATTAGTAAATTAATGGGCTCTCTCAAGAGTGAGTCTGCTATATAAGCCACTTGGCAAGGTCTATCATATTCCCCATCACCCATCATTCAATGCTCTTCACTGCCTCAGAACTTTGTTGTAAAAAAGGCCATCACCTGGTGGAATAAGATGGACATCGTAGCCCAAGCTTCATGTATGACTGCATGTATGATGTGATTCTACATCACGAACAACCAGATAAATGAAAAGTTGTGCTCCATCTGTGCCTAATGAATCAAAATGCATTCTGCTGTCATGCATACCTAAGTAGAATAAATAAATAAATAGATATTAAAAAAAAGAAGGCCATCACCAGATGTGGCCCTTCAACCTTGGATGAGGACTGTGAGCTAAAATAAACCTCTTTTCTTTATAACTTAGTCGGTGGCATTATGCTATAGATGAGAGAAAACAGACTAAGACACAATAATCAGGAATAATATTTTCTTTCTCAAATTAAATTTTAAAAATACTTTAAAATACTTCAACTTTGTGAAAAAAACCTCAATCTATGATTTTTTAAAGTTAACTTGGGCTTTAGTAATGAACTAAAAAAATATGAGATTTTGTTTTGTTTTGTTTTTTATTTAACTGTTCCATTTCCTGCTTTTAAGATGGTAGTTTTTCAACTATTAGGAAAGTATGGGTTTTACTTAAAATCATATTAATGGATACATTGCAACATGCCTATATATAAAAGTGAATATGGGACAGGAGTAAACAAGGCAGTGTGAGAAAACGGAGGTTGTGTGGTTAGACAAAGGGACTTCAATTAGAGTATCAGTGAAGGCACGCTTAGCTAGAGACAAAAATGGAGTGACAAAGATAGCTTCTAAGTGTTTAGCTTCCAGAAGGCCTAAGTAAACTTGGTAAATTACACTCATATCAGACCAATAGAACAATATCATTTTAGTGCTTGGTAAAAGTAATTGCCCTTCAAGACTAGATGAACAAAATGTGGTGTAGCCATACAGTAGAATTTTGTTTGGAAATAAAAAAAATAAGGACTCAAATACAGACGCACAGTACAACATGGGTAAATCTTGAAAACGTACAAAGTGAAAGAAGCCATTTACAAAAGGCCGCATATCGTATGATTTCATTTATATGAAATTTACCCTCCTTAGGTAATTGCAAATAGTTTATTGTCCTCAGCTTATAAATGAGGAAACTGTAGTACTACCTTACCTGGGTAAACTACCTGGGTGGATGACAGAGCAGAATTAGGTTTGCATCGTAGGCTAGTTTTCTAAGTATGTTTTCTTCCCCCCACCAACTATCTTGGTTTACTCTGTTTCCAAATTATGAGACCAATTGGCATGAGTATTTGTTGTGTTAATTTACCTATGTGGGTGGGGCTGGCTGGAGATGACATGAGGGCATTGAATCCTCAGGAGTAGGGAGTTGAGGAAAGAAGCACTAGAATTATGTACACAAATCAGTAAATATTCAATTTAGTAATTTTTTTTACTCTCAGGTTTCTCTTATGGCAATTCTGGAAAGAGAAAAAGGAAGTAGCCTTAAGAAAAGAATTAGATGAAAAATGATTGTATTTATTTATTTTTAATGGACTTTCCTGAGCAGAGGTGAGATCTCAATATCATTGGAACAGAGATGGTCTGAAATAGTATGAAATGGAATGTGAGGCTACTCTACAAGTTTTTCTGTAGGTAGAACATAAATTTGCCTTTGAAGGAAGATTCTGTTTTAGGTAAAGCATTTCTTTTTTTACAATTTTTTAATTTGTTCTTTTTAGACATACATGACAGTAGAATGTATTTTGACATATTATACATACATGGAGTATAACTTCCCTTTCTTGTGGTCGTTCTTGATGAAGAGTTACACTGGTCGTGTATTCATATAAGAACAGAGGAAAGTTATGCCCGGTGCATTCTACTATCTTCCTTATTCCCATCCTCTCTCCCTTCCCTTCCTTCTCCTTTGTCTAATCCAATGAACTTCTATTCTTTGGAGTAAAACATTTTAATAAGCTCGTTGATTCTTTAATAAGAGAAAAGCAAAGACTGCTCTGAAATGGGGAGCTGAATTTCTCTGCATAATAACATAAAACCTTCTTATTGAGTTAGGGTAAAATCTCTGCATATTTTATTTCTTTTCAGGAAAAAATGTAATTATTTCTGAGAACCTAGAGGGCTTTGCAGCCTAAACTTTGAGCCATGGTACATGTCCAGACCTTGTCTCATCTGTGAGAATTGAGCAAGGACCACTCTACCACATGCTGTTAAAATAGCTGAGGAGAGAGAGGCCCTGAGAAACCTGGAGAAGGGCCAGGCATATGAACTCTAATGGTTATGGTTCACATGAACAATTTCTTTTTCATTTTATTATAATTATTACTTTTCCCTCTATGTTATGTCTTTAGCTCTGTCTTATTAAATACTGTAGCCTGGTCTTAGCTGAGTTGTGAAGAATTAAGGGATAGGCCTGTGGCCATAGGCCTATGAACACTTGGGGCACTGCAGCCATTGGGGAGGGTCTGTTACCAGTTACACAGGTGGACTGTAGAAGAGGGAAAGCTGTTTGGGACAGGGTTAGCAGCAGATTTGGTTTCCAGAAACAGAGATGTGTTTGTGGACCATCGTGAGCATTCATTCTCCAGATTCACAGAAATATTGGTGACAAGAACCCCTGATAGGACATAGACTCCTTGATGACAAGAAGAATTAGGTTTGAAGTCTGGAATATAAAGTTACATTTAAGGAGAGAGAAAGATGTGTTATTTAAATGTTCTGTTAGCTCCTGTTCTGGCTGCGAATGAGCTTCTGGGATGTCATTCCTGGCACTGGGAAGTAAGGAGCATGTATTGTCATGAGGAAGGCCTCTAGTCAGGCAGGGATTGGGGTGATCAGGAAAGACTTCTTGGTGGAAGTGATTCTTGAACTCAATTGTGAAGGATAAATCAGGATAACTGTATGGAGAATGTTGCATAAAAATAAAGGCACCTCAAAGAGAGCACAGCGTGCATCTAGCACAGGTTGAGAAGTAAAGAGAATGAAGTTCCATGAATGGAAAAAGTAAATGGGGGATATGGGTTCTAAAAACCAGGTGGAGATAAGGCTACATTCACTGGAGACAAAAATGACCAAAGGAACAGATTCACCTCTATATGAGGCAAGAGAATTGAGGGACTTCAAGCTCGTGACTACTTTGTTTTTTTATTCTTTCCCTCCTGAGGCTATGAGTTGGGAAAGAGCAATGGGTACAAGCAGTTGTGTGTATGTGTGTGGGGGGAGTAAAATGGAGGATGCACAACAAAACATTTACCTCCCACATGAGTTTTTACTGATACCAAAATGAGGTGAGTGGAGCTCTGGGCTGGTTCTCTGGGTTTGAGGTCACCTACACATGGGAGTTTTCTGTTTCACATACATGTTAGTAAAATTTCTGCTTTCACAGTGAGGAAATAACTCAGAAATTTCCAAAAAATGATTGAATTCAAAACTGATTTTATTGACTTACAAACAATTATGGTCTGACTAGTGGATATCATTTGAAACTTCTTAATTAAATATGTTAGCTTGAAAATACATATATAAAATATTAAGTAATTGACTAGGCTGTTTTGAGCTCTGTGGTGTAAACATATTTCATCTTCTAGAAGGGCTTATGATTCATTCAGAGACAAAAAGCAAAATATGAGATTAGAATTAAGCCAACAATGTCATGAAAATGCCATGGTAATAGGGAGAGGGAACACAATCTTAGGTAGATAAGAATAAACATATCTAAACGAATACATTTTTAAATCACATTTATACCATATGCCATAGGGCCTTCAATGGAAAATCCTAGATAGAAGGACACTCTTTCTATATTCCTGCCACTTCTGAGTGGACCTGAATACACAGATGTCACTGGTATTTTTATTTTTTCCTCTGTTCCATATTCTATAGAGATTAACTTGCCTTCAGCCTGACCAATCAGCGGACGCAGGAGATCTTTGACTTCTTGTTTTTCCCACACAAGTCCACTGTGCCAGAGTGAATTTGTATTTTGTTCTTTACTAAAGTGCTTCTCAATCTCAGCCTTGTGAACAATACTGCTGAAACCCTTCTTCTTCCCCAGATAGAAAAGGGTACTTGCCTGCTTGGACCTGCACATGCGCTTGTACTGTCCCCTGAAGGATCTAGTTAAGGAGGAGACGTACTTTTCCATTTGTTTGGAATCTGGATCTAGTTCTTCACTTTCTGGCCAGAACAGGAGGCAGGCTAAGAAATAAGGATCAGAATACTGATGACTTGGTCCTACAAGTTGTAAGACTTCTCGGAGCTGTTTTTTGAGCCTGGTAAGTGGTTGGATGGACTTGGAATTGGGTTTTAGACAACTGAGAATGATGTTGGCCAAAATGAAATTTTGTTTCTCCTTCACTAGCCGTTTATTTGGATTTTGCTGCAATAGAAAGTTATATTGATTGACTATACCTTCCATGATGGTCGCAGCCTCTTTGTGCTTTGGATTAAGATATTCCAGGAGTCCAGAAAACCTATCTGCTCTCAAAGCTTCTAGACTTTTCCTGCAGTTCTCTTCCTGGAGTAACTGACTCTCTTTGCCTTCTAATGGACTTGAATCCAAATGGCAGAAAAGTTTTATGTATTTCTTGAAACAGCGACTGACTTTATTGCTTAATATGATTTCTGCCATTTCTTTCTGAGTGTTCCTTGTTTTCAGGAGAACCATGTAGTCAGCAAAAAAATCAAAGCACCTTTTCAACTCTGACTGTAAATTTTGTAGGTGTGATGTGAACTTGCCAAGAGCCAAATAATATTCATTTTTTGGATCAGGTGGAATGCTCTCCTTTCCAGATAAAAATTGGGCCATAAATTTTTTGGAGAATTTGTTTTCTTGGTGGAAAAAGGGAGTGAGCTGAAGAATCTGGATAGTGTAAAGACCAACTTCTATTTCACCGAAGAATCCAGCAGTATTGTACGTATCATACCTTCTTTGGGACTTCTGTGGTGACCAAGCTTCAGTTTCATATTCTTTACTATCGGTTTGCAGTTGGGATTCTTTGAATGCTCTTGAGGCTTTTTCAGAAGCATCTAAGAAATGTGTTAGATCATTGATAGTAATGTTTGTACAGTGTTTGTGTTCATCCAACCACCATTTGATCTCATTTTTGTAGACCTGACCAAGTGTATCTGAGATATAGGAATTTTTAGGTGCTCTCCTTTTGGCCAAATTTGCCCAGTCCAGAGCACTGTTAAAGTTCTTCTCCTTAATGTAGAAATACCTTGCTAAGGCCTGACAAATGAATGCATTTTGTGGGAAGCGGATACTTCCTGCCTTCAAGACACTTTCAATTTCTTTATTCTGCAAAACCTCGATTAATGGGGAAAACAAGGTGTCTGTTTCATCTCCAAGCTCCTTGCGCTGCCTTGTAAGCAGGAGAGTTTGCACATCATGCTGAAATTTGTCTTTTCCTATTCCAGAATCATAGAATAAGTTCTCATGTAATATCTTCAAGCAAATTTGACATTTATCTAGGTGATAGGTTTTTTCCAGTTCCTTTAGGCAGTAAATGGCAATCAGAGGGTGAATGATACGCACCCCTGTGTATCTCCCATAATCTGCAACTTCTGTGCTTATTAGGAGTGTAGAATAGGTTCCCATCTTGTCTTCTAGGCTTTCAGGTTTCCAGGCTGTACTAGTGTATATAATTCCCAAGAACATTTCACACTGTGACAATGAAATTGTAGAATCGGTCACATAAGTGTTGAGTAAAGCCAGGAAAGAAACCAGTTGTGCTTCCTTGCTTTCAATGTTCTGTTCTTTGAGGATATTCCTTACTACATTTTCTACATATGTTTCATCAAAATTGCCTTTCATGATCATGAAGGAATAAAAGTTTTCACAGTTCTTGTGCTGCTTTTCAATTTCCTCCAGTTTGATCTCAAAAGCTCGTTGTTCTTTGGAAGAAAGTCGGGATTTCAGGGAGACACTATTTGCTAATTTTGCACTTTCTTCTGGATTCTTGGATCTCATGCAGTTTAAGATAATTACCAATGTCTTTTCATATGGCAAACCCTTCTCTCCTAAAATGCAATGGATGGAATTCTGCAGAATGTAGATATTCTCCTGTTCTTCAAAATCATCCACAAGGAGAAGCACAGGAATGTAATCCTGGTGGCTGTTTGCCTTGTAGGTGATCAATTTGCTTACTTGTTCTCCAATTTCTGCAAAATCAGTTGCTTTGTTTTTCAACACAGCACATCGGAACTTTTTCTTTAGGTCCCAGAGAACATGCATAGCCAATGTAGTACCTCCACATCCTGGATGGTGATAAAGGTTGATAATTTTTACAAATATTTGTTTAGGACAGTCTGCACATTCTTCTATTATACGGTTAAGGTCTTCATATCTGTCCCGTTTCACAAAAGCTGAAGAATAGTTTTCAGAAGAAAAATAGAAGTTCCACCAGGACACTTTGCCACCGCGATAAAAATGTTCTTCTTTTGATGTCTTAAATTCTAGGAATTTAGACTTATCTTTCTCTATGTCTGTGTCTTTACACTCATTTTCACAGAGGATTTCTAGTGCGGTCAAGGTATCCTCGTCCTTTTTCTCTAGGATAACTGAACAACCTCCGCTGGAGGGCAAAAACCTTTTTGATGACTGAATCACTGATTTTAGTTTAAGGATAGTACTGTTTACCAGTTCTATATTTAAAGTGGAAATACTATGGTTTGCTAACTCATCTGAGATTGTCAATCTTGTCTGTAGTAGATCTTTCCATCGTTGATAAATCTGTGAGTTTACACAGATACACAACATATTTTCCATTCCTTTAAGGGCTTGATAGAAGGCACAGAAAGTTTCCACCAATGGATCTCCCGGGCTTTCTACTGAAGAAAGTAAGAGAAATACCACCAAAAATTTTCCTCTTGCCATTATGTTTTCATCTGTGAGAAATAAAACCAATTTTCTGACTTCAGAAGCTCTATCTCTCTGCCATAAATGTGGTTCTAGAGGTTTATATGTCTCATTTTTCAGGTCTGATCTGCCATTGCAGAAGATCCAGCTGGGCTGCTCATAAAGATTCATAGTAGAAATCTTCATCACAATATCTGTCTTTTCTTCATATTGACTTGGAAAGTGAAGGTTTGCTATTCGGCTTTCTTTGTAAACTTTGACCACTCCGTTGATCACAGATTCGGGATCAAATTCCAACACAGCGAACCACTTGATTTCCTTAAGAAAATCTAAGTGCTTTGTTTGATTTGGGTGGCATTTATTTGTTACAAGAATATACCAATTATAATAGGAATTATCCAATGATTCTCGGTTTCCAATGAGAAGTTTCACCAGTTTTAATCCTTCACTCTCCCTCTTAGTCACCTTCATCGCATGTTCTTCCTCAGCTTCTTTTCTAGCTGCTACCAAGGACTTTAAATTTTGTAAAAATTTTTTGAAATCTATATCCCGTTGTTTGCTGTTGGCCAAGATATCTCTAGAGCTAGCTCCTTCTCTAATGAATAGTGAATGATCTTGGTGTTGTTTCCACGTTTTATCTGTACAACTTTGCATTTTAATATAGAAATACTTTTCTTTACATATAGAGTGTTTGGGAATAATATCGACTTCAATGACAAATCTGTCAGACAATGTATTGTTCTTCAGGAGGACCTCCACAAACCTTGGCTGCCGAACACATCTCTTGGCTTCATTGATCTCACTATCTTCAAAATACTTTTTGATCATTAGATTGAAGTGGTTAATGAAGGCATCCTTACTAGTGACTTTCACACCAGTGATTTCTCCATGGGGTTTGTCCTTCACTCCAAAATGGATGGTACCATTAGTGCGTGAATTCATACAAGCAGATGCAAATCGGAAGACTTCATTGCTAAATTTCATTTTAATGTCCTCTTCTGTGGCTGTGTCTGTGTTGGTGAGAGCTTTGAACTCATGTATTGGGTCAATGAGATTCAGTGGTCCTGTTTCAGGTTGTAGAATATAATGCTCTATGTAGCGTTGGCTGTCATGGAAGTGATCAAAAGGATATGGCATGCAAGACAACTGTTCAGTCTTTAGTTCACTCTTTTTCTCATCTTTAGTGTTTGTTCTTTCACTTAACGCACTTTCTTTTGTAAGAATGGACTCCTGTTCTGTGGTATCCTTGATATTTCTGAGATCATGATTAATACCAGGTGACATTTTTTCCTCTTCCTTTTTGGTCTGTTTTGGCTTTTTTTGTTGTTGTTTTTTGGAGGGTTTTGTACAATCCAATGATGCTGAATCCTGATTGCCATTTTTAGGGCAATTATTAATCAATTTGTTATATGCACGTTTTATCAGAAGTGCTGGACCCTCTGGTAGCCCCATTTCTTTAAGATCCTTTTCAGTTAGTTCCTGCAGAACTAATCCTGACACTTCTTCACTGAGCAGAATTTGCCCATATTTCTCATCAATTTTAAGGTCTTCTGTTATCCATTTTTTAACATGTTCTTTGGTCCAATCTTTGATTGTTTCAGGTAGATTTTCTTGTTCATTCATGTCAAAGCTTCAACTTTATTCCTTAAAAAAAGCAACACAATAAGTATTTTAGTATTATACTTTAATCATTGAAATCATATGGTCAATTATGTATATAACCTCATACAAGTAGTGTATATATGTGTGTGTGTGTGTGCATATGTGTTTATATATGTATATATATTTGTGTAATATTTTCCAAGGCTTACTTAAAACTGCTTGATACTATTTTATTTTTAAATATTTTATTTAGTTATAGATGAACACAATACCTTTGTTTATTTTATGTGGTGCTGAGGATCAAACCCAGTGCCTCACATATACGAGGCAAGCGCTCTACTGCTGAGCCACAACCCCAGCCCCCTTGATACTATTTTAAAAGCATTATAGTCCTAATTTACAGTACAGTCTTCTTTCCTAGGTGGTTATAAACTTGGTTATGAAATCAATAGCTGCTAACTAGCTGACACATTCTTTTATCCTTACAATACTTTTCCCTTTTAGGCTTAACTTGGTGAAAGTTGTGTTTCCTAAGTAACACAGAATTGGATCCCACAGAATCCTTAGAATCCTAAGTAACACAGAATTGGATCCCACAGAATATTGCAAATAAACTTTAGAATGTGAAACTGAGTAAGTGGAGGTGGGTTGGGGGACAGGAAACCAAGCTATTTACAACTTGGAAGCTGGTCATTTTTAAAAACATAGTAACAAAGCATTTGGTTAAATCATCACCTGTGGTTTTTTGAACTTAAGATGTTCATACCACCAGGCTAGAACTTTCCAAGACTTGGCAGCAAAATGTTAGGATGATAGATTTTATTATCTAATTCTTGTGGTTTGCAGAAAGTACAGGAAGAGACCAGTAGTTAAAGCTGATCTAGCTTTCCTGAAACTAGGTATGAAAGATAGTATGAGTTTTGAACTTTATTAAAATCATTTTCACCTGAATTATGGATATAAGACTGATGAAGATCCTACCATTAGGTATTTTATTGAATTGCAAGGTCTAAAAATTCTAGATCCTTAGAGCAGAGACTCTAAACCTTGACTAAACACTAGAATCACCTGGGGCTGCATGCTTGAGACTCTCGCAAATGGTAGAAGGAGTAATGGTGATGTTTATATGCATTAGCCCTTTTGAAAATATCTCAGGGTAATTCTATTATTCAGACAAGGTCAAAAACAAGGATCTCAAGGTGTGGTCTTCAGACTAGCAATAACAGCATCACTTAGCAACTGAATGAAACGTAAATTCTCAGGCCCCCAGATCTACTAAATCAGAATTAAGATTGGTTTAACTAAGGGGAAAAACAAAAAAGCAAAGTATTTAAATGATAAAGAGATACAAGGCACTGAGGATTAAATAAAACAAATATTAAAATAAATAGAGAAAATGCATGCATTTAAAAGATTTATAATTTTTGAAATTAAAGATTAAAGGAAACTAGTTTTTTTTTTTTTTAAAATTAATGGATAACCAATCACAAAGTCTAGTTGAACTGCAAATTTGACCCAACTGTATTTGGCATTTCTTGCAAAAGCTCATCAAGAGAGGGAGATTCAACATGGCAGATTAGAGGAAAGCTGCATTCCTAATTGCTCTGTAGCTTGGGATTCGAACAGCGGAAGTACTGCTTCGCAGTTAGATAGGTGAAAGAAGGATTTCACTAAAATTCAATATTGGACAATCAAAGTGTCTTAGAGAATCAGAAATTTGGGTGCATTGAACTAGAAGAAAGAGTACACTGGAGCCAAGCTGACTGTGGCAGTAGCACTAGTTCACTACAGAGAGGAGAGATAGTACACAGAATCACAATGAGCAGATTTGGTACAGAAAAACCTGAGATCCAAACGTAGCCTGAACTTGGCTGATCCAGAGGTTGCACTGTGAACTGATGTTTGAAAAGTGCTCTGTGTTTCCAAACTGGCCAGGGAGAGCTGAGGTGGAGCCATCTTGAGGTGGCCATGTTGCAGCTGTTGGTGTAGAAGCCAGGAGATCTGAGCAAACTCTGTCCAGGCAAGCACCTATGGGGAACCTAGTGTGTACCTAGCAAAACATGAGTGAAACAGGCACAGGGAAGATTGTACCCAGGGGGATTCAAGTCAGAAAAGTGAAGGGAAGCACAACTTGTTTCTCCTTTGAGTCTGGGGGCTCATATAACCAGCTGAAGTGGGTCAGGAATCTGAACAGGCATACATGAATACATTCAGGTACTGAGCCTGTGTTCCTGGGCAGTAGTAGCATGTGTGGAAGATTAGCTCCCCTGGCCCATGAATAGAATTCCTGGGAGGTTCCAAGATCTAGACTTGCAGCAGAGATAGGACAACTGTTGGGGCCCTACGACTGTGTTGATCTAATCTTTCCAGATTAGACACCACCCAACAAAGCCCCTAAGACCTGATTAGACCTAAGCCCCAGCTGCTGTAACACACTAACAGAACTCCACAGCACGCCCACCCCAACCCAGGAGTGCATCAATCTGGTCTGTGCAGACAAAACTTTAATTGACAGTACTTCCTTCTTTATCCTATCTTATACTGGTGAGAAGGGAAGCTGAGAGCTATTTCAACTAACTGTAGTGTTAGGCCACTGCAACTGGCAGCTTGGTAAACAGCAGAAAAAGAGGAAGGGATTAATACACCCCAGCCCTTGATCTCTTTTTCTCTCTTTTCACATAGCTCATGAAGAAACTGAAAGAAACAGAGTTGGGCATAGACAGTAAACATCCATTCTTGCTGACTATTTTGACCACCTCAGTGGAGAGAATTTCTTCATTTTTCATTACTGATCTTTTGCCTTTTGCCATTTTGGGTTTTAATTTTAGTTTAGTTTAGTTTCGTTTTGTGTGTATCTGTTTTGGTGTTCTTGCTGTGCTGATTTGTGTATGAACATACATACATATGTATGTTTTTTTTTTTCTCATTTTTAGCTTTTTAAAAATATAGTTATTTTTCCTTGCATTATCTTTTGGGGGTTAGGGTTTTTGGTTTCTTTATTTTATTTTAGTTTTGTTTTTGTTTGTTTGTTGTTTCTCTTTCTCTCCTCATGCTAAATGCTGAATTCTCTTGTTCTTTCTCTCTCTTTTTACTTTGTTTTTTCTATTTTGTCTCCTTCCTTGTAAACATCACGTTATATCTCTTCCGCATTCTCTGTTCGCTTTTTAAACATTGTAAACTCTTCTACATTCCTATCATATTTTCCTTTTTCTTTACTGTATTTTTACTGTCTTTTAGAACTAATTGATTCATCTAACTCCTCCCCCCACCATTCATCTTGTTGCAATTATTACTGCTGTGGGTGACATAGTTGACACTGTTTCCTTTAAAACCATATCTAGTTCATGGTTATTTGTTGTTTTGCTATTGATAGTTGCTGACCCCACCATTCCTGTTTTGTGTGTGTGTGTGTGTGTGTGTGTGTGTGTGTATGTGGTAATTAATGTTGCAGATGTCATAGTAGGAACAAGATATGTATTTTAATGCTTTATATTGTTTGCATTGGTTGTTACTATTGTTTAATTCTCCCCATCCTGTGAGGTGCTGAGAACCTACAGGGACACTACAAGTTCACAGAGTACAGACTCTGCTGCTGAACTACACTCAGCCAAAAGACAGCACACCTTGCTCCACACACAAATTAACAACATTTGTACTTCAGCTATAGTTTAATACATAGTATAAAAGAGACAAAAAAAAACCCTACTAATGACCAAGTCCCAAGTAGAAATAGCTAGATTGGGCCCTGAGGTCCCACTCATGGACATTGACTGCTACAGCAAAAACAGAGAGAATTAACACAAAGATTGTGGATACCACACCTATAAGGGAGTCTCAATCTAGATTATTCTAGGACACTTGGGTAAGAGAGGGCTCTGCCCTAAAAAGGACAACACATAAGAGTGAAAGAGGAATCCATCCCAACAGATGTATAAAACCCAACATAGGAATACAAGATATATATAAAAAAATAAGGTAACATACATCCTAAAGTTCATAATTCACCAGCAATTGACCCCAAAGATACTGAAGTGGATGAAATACCAGATAAAGAATTCAAAAGAATGATTTAAAATGCTCAATGAATTCCAAGAGAACACAGAAAAACAACTGAATGGAATTCAGGAAGTTGGTACAGGATTTGAATTAGAAATTCAATAAGGAGATAAAAATCTTGAAAAAGAACCAAACAGAAATCTTAGAAATGAAAGACAATAAATAAAATATTCAATTGAAAGTTTCTCTAATATAGTAGACCATGCTGAACACAGAATCTCAGCTCTAGAAGACAAAGTGGCTACCCTTGACCATTCAGACAATATTAAAGAAAAGAAAATAAGTAACAATATCAGAATATACAAGAACTCTGGGACTACATTAAGATACCAAATTTAAGAATAATTGGAATTGAGGAGAATTGTGAGATACAGATTAAAGAAATGGATATCCTTTTCAGGAAAATAGTAACAGAAAAATTTGCAAACATTAAGAATGAGATGGATATCCAGAGAGAGGAAGCACTCAAATAGACAAGATCAAAATTTATAATTAAAATGCCTAACATATAGGACAAGGATAGAATTTTTAAAGCCTCAAGAGAACAACATCAGGTCACATTTAGAGGCGAGCCAATCAGTTATTTTTGATTTCTCCACACAAACTCTAAAAGCCAGGAGGGCTTGGGATGATGTGTTCCAAGCCCTGAAAGAAAATAACTGTCAACTCAGATTGCTTTACCCAGTAAATCTATCCTTCTAAATAAATAAATAAATAAAAAATAAATAAATAGCTTTCAAGATAAGCAAAAACTAAAAGAATTTATGACTACTACACTGTACTACAGAATTTACTTAAAGAAATACTTTTCATAGAAGAAATGAAAGACAAACCCCAGAGTTCACAAATAAACAAATCTAACTTGAACTGTAGCTAAGGAAATAAGAAACAGGACCAAAGTAAACATTACCAATAAATCAAAACAAAAGGAATTAATAAACATCTTTCTATAATAACATTGAATGTAAATGTCTTCAACTCTCCAATTAAAAGACCTAGACTAATGGAATGGATTAAAAAACAAGACCCAACTATATGTTGTTTTCAAGAGACTCACTGTATAGGCAAAGATAGACACAGGCTGAAAGAGAGAATGGAAATTGATATGCCATGAAAAAGGAGCCCCCACACAAGCAGGAGAAGCTATTCTCATACCCAACAAAGCAACTTTAAGCCAAAATTAATCAGAAGAGACAAAAAAGCTCACTTCATACTGGTAAAGGGAACAATCCAACAAGAAGATATAGCAATAATAAATATTTAGGCCCCAAACATGGGTGCAACTAGTTACATAAAAGAGACACTACTCAAATTAAAAACCCAGATACACTCCAGTACAGTAATTCTGGGTGATTTCAACACACCTCCCTCACCATTAGATAGATCATCCAGTGACATAAACTCATTAAAGACTCTTCGGACCTGAGAAATATAAATCAAATGGACTTACTAGATACCTGTAGAATATTTCATACAACAAGAACTAAATACACTTTCTTCTCAGTGGTTCATGGAACATTCTTCAAAATAGACCATATTCTAGGACACAAAACAACTCAGCAAATATAACCAAATTGATATAATTCCTTGCATATTATTAGATAACAATGGAATAAAATTAGAAATAAACACCAAAAACCCTACAGAAACTACATAAACACATGGAGATTAAATAATGCACTTCGAATGATGAATAGGAAATAGAAGAAAGTAGGGGATAAATTTAAAAATTCTTTTTTTTTTAAATTGTAGATGGATACAATATTTTTATTTTATTTATTTTTATGTGGTGCTGAGGATCAAACCCAGTGCCTCACACATGTGAAGCAAGAGCTCTACCACTGAGCCACAATCCCAGCCCAAATTTAAAAGTTCTTAGACTCAAATGAGTACAATGATACAACTTTCCAGACTGTCTGAGGCATTATGAAGGCAGTTATAAGAAAAAACTTTATAGCTATACATGGCTACATAAGAAAATCAGAAAGATTCCAAAATAAACAACCTAATGATGCATTTCAAGGCCTTTGCAAAAGAACAAATCAATTCTAAAATGAGTAAAAGAAAGGAAATAATTAAGATCAGAGCCAACATCAACAACATTTAGAATAAAAAAATACAAAGGATCAATGAAGTGAAAAGTTAGTTACTTGAAAAGATAAATAAGATTTCTAAGCCCTTGACCAAACTAACCAAAAGAAAAAGAGAGAAGACCCAAATTAATAAAATTAGAGAGAAAAAGGAGAAATCACCACAGCCATCACAGAAATCCAGTGGATCATTAGAGACTATCTTCAAAACTTACACTTCAATGAATTGGAAAACCTATAAGAAATGGATACATTCACATATGACCTGCCCAAATTGAATCAAGAGGACATAGAAAAATCTAAACAGACTAATAGCTAGTAATGAGATAGAAGTAGTAATAAAGTTTCCAACAAAGAAAAGTCCAGGACCGGATGGATTCCCAGCTGAACTCTACCAGACCTTTAAAGAACTTATGCCATTGTTCCTCAAATTATTACATACAATAGAAAGGGATGGAGCACTTCCAAATTCATTCTATGAAGCCAGTATCAAACTCATACCAAACCAGATAAGGACATACCAAGGAAAGAAAACCATAGACCAATAGCAGTGATAAACTTAGATGTAAAAATCCTTAATAAAACATTAGTGAATCATATTCAATAACATATTAAGAAGATTGTACATCATAACCAAGTTAGTTTTATCCCAGAAATGTAAGGATGGCTTAAAATATATAGATCAATAAATGCAATTCATCACCTAAATAGAGAGAAGGACAAAAATCACTTAGTACTCTCAACAGATATAGAGAAAGCCTTTAACAAAATCTATCACTTAGTCATTATAAAAACACTGAAGAAACTAAGGATGTAAGAAACTTACATGAACATCATAAAGGCTATATATGAAAAACCCAAAGCCAACCTTATAGTAAAGTAAATGGGGAAAAATTGAAAACATTTCCTTTAAAATCTGGAGTAAGTCCACTCTCACCACTCAAATTTAATACAGTGCTAGAAATTCTAGTCAGAACAATTAGTTAAGAGAAGGAAATAAAAGGAATAAAAACAGGAAAGGAAGAAGTCAAATTATCACTTTTTCAGCTGATATGATCCTATACTTAGAAGATCCAAAAAACTCCATCAAAAGACTGGTAGAACCAATAAACAAATTCAGAAAAGTAGCAGACTACAAATTCAACATACAAAAATCAATATATTTTCTATATACCAAAAATGAATCTGCTCAGAAAGAAATTAGAAGAGTCCCATTCATAATAGCCTCAAAAAACAACAATAAAAAAGCAAAAACAAAAACAAAACCTAGGTCTAAATCTTACCAAGGAAGTGAAAGAACTGTACAATGGAAACTATAGAACATTGAAGAAAGAAACTGAAGACACAAGAAGATGCTAAGATCCTCTATGCTCACACATAGGCAGAATTAATATTGTTCAAATGTCCATACTACCAAAAGCAATATACAAATTCAATGCAATCTCCCATAAAAATACCAATGGAACTCTTCATAGAACTAGAAAAAAAGTCCTAAAATTAATTTGGAAAAATAAAAAGACCTGGAATAGGCAAAGCATTTCTAAGCCAAAAAGAAATACTGGATAGGAAAGTTCTGTCTGATTCATTCCACTGTACTGTCATGTATATCTAAAAAGAACAAATAAAAAAAAGGAAATACTGGAGGCATCACCACACCTGACTTCAAATTATACTACAAAGTTATAATGACAAAAACTCCATGATACTGGCATAAGATTAGCCACATAGACGGTGGCACAAAATAGAAGACACAGAAACAGACTCACTCTTCTACAGTCGTCTGATCCTTGTCAAAAGTGCCAAAAATGTACATTGAAGAAAAGGCAACCTCTTTAACAAATGGTACTAGGAAAACTGGTGATCCATAGGTAGAAGAATGAAACTAGGCCCTTATCTCTCACTCTGCATAAAAATCAGCTCAAAATGGATCAAAGAACTAAAAATTAGATCAGCAACTACACAACTCCTAGAAGAAAATGTAGGCTCATCACTCCAGCATATAGGCACAGACAATGACTTTCTATTCTAAAAGACCTTTAAAGCTCAGGAAATAATGCCATGAGTTGATAAATGGTATGACATTAAATTAAAAGGCTTCTGCACAACAAAGGAAACAATTAGGAATGTGAAAAGATAACCTACAGAATGGGAGAAAATCTTTGCTGGTTAGACCTCTGACAGAGGATTAATATCTAGAATATATAACGAATTCAAAAACCTTAACACCTTAAAGCCAAATAACCCAATTAATAAATGGGCAAGTGAATTAAACAGACACTTCTTAAGAGAAGAAATACAAATGGCCAACAAGTATATTAAAAACGGTAAATGTTCAATCTCATTAGTAATTAGGGAAATGCAAATCAAAACTACACTGAGATCTCATCTCATGTCAGTCAGAATGGCCACTATCAAGAATACAAACAATAATGAATGCTGGAGAGGATGTAGAGAAAAAGAAACACTTTTATACTGTTTGTGGGATTGTAAATTAGTACAACCACTATGGAAGCAGTATGAAAGTTTCTCAAAAGACTAGGCATGGAATTGCCACATGACCTAGCTGTTCCACTCCTGGTTATTTAGCCTAAAGAATCAAAGTCATGTACTGTAGTGATATATTCATTCCCATGTTTATAGCAGTACAATTCACAATAGACAAACGATGCAGTTATTCTAGGTGTACATTAACAGGTGAATGGATAAAGAAAGAAATGTGGTATATACACACAAAGGAGTCTTATTTTGCCATAAAAAATAAAATTATGTCATTTGCAGGAAAATGAATGGAACTTGAGACCACTATGTTAAGTGAAATAAGTCAAAGTCAGAAGGTCAAGGGTTGCATGTTTTCTCTCATATGTTGAAAGGAAAAAGGAAAAGGGAAACGACAGATGAGGAGGTGATTACATGAAAAGCAGAATAGAGGAAGGGGACCAGAGGGTGAGAGGAGGAGAGGGAGGGGTAAGTGCTAAAAAGAGATACTGGCCAAAGTACATTGTAATAGTGTGTGCATGCACTAATATGTAACAATAAACCCCATCATTATGTACAATCATAATGCACCAATAAAAAACAAAAAGGAAAAAAAAAAACTCATCTTGAGAGTCTCCATGAAGTCAAACATACAGAACAGATGAGCTGAGCTGGGCTTAGTCTGAAGCTGTGCGACTTGTCAGAGCAGAAACCCATGCTGTCCTTTCATGATGGGAACACTGTATTCCCAAGCTAGTGATGTGCTCAGTCTGTAGATGCGCAAACACTGTGTACAGCTGCTTCCACCTGAATTGATAAAACTTTTCCTGGTTGTTTTAGCATCTTGAATTCTCTTCATTACTCCTGGCTTCACTTTGCATGTCATGATTAGTCCTGAGCCAGTTAGCAGGACAGAGCAACTGGTACAAGGAACACTATAAACATACTTCAGGTGATCAGTTCTGTTCATTTGTAACATGGACAGAAGTAGTTTTAGAAGTTCCACAAGCATTATATTATATTGTCACCAGAGATAAGTATTGTTTTACCTTAAATTGTCTCCTTATTCACTGATCCAACAAATATTTAGTAAATTCCTTCATGATTCTCCAGTCCATTTGAAAGGATTTTAAAAGATAGAATAAGTCACACATGAACACTCAAAAAAGTTTATAATGACAAATTGTGATAAGTGCTTTGTGTAAGATACAAGAAGAAGCACAGTGAGGAGCAGCTGGTATCTCCAGGACGGGGGTGGAAATGTAGGGCAGGCAAGGTTAAGGGGGAGCTGCTGGAGAAGGTGGGAGGTGGGTGCAGGGATGAAGCCTGGGGACAGTCAGGGGAATGAGGAATTGTCCATCTGGTGGGTCACCCAAAGGCCTAAGGTCTAGTAAGGTCTAAGGAACATGGTATATATGCTCCAGTACAGGGCAGCACCTTCCGCACAGAGCTAGGGCACTGGCCTGTTGTGAAGTTCCCTGAGTGGAGGAAGACAGACCAGTAGCTGACTCCTCAAGCCTGGGAGACTAGGAGGCTCAGCCCTGATCTCTCTGTCTCCTGTACAGAGGCCCTAAGTGCCACCTGAGGTGAGACTGAAGGGTGCCTGACTCACCTGTTTACAAGCACCATCTGGAACTGACAGTGAAAGCAGTTATTAAAAAAATTCTTAAAGATTTTTCTGCAGTCATCCTGGAGAAAAGACTGGATAAAAAGTGACCACTCTCATCTAATATGAGCTATTAAAAATATGATGCCATATTACTTTAAAACTTAGATTTAAAATATTTTATACTTTAAGAACTTGCTGAATATTTGTTTTCTATACATTTTAACACATTTTTAATAGGAAGTTGAAAGGAAGAGGACATTCATGCCCACAGATAGTATTTCTGTCATAACTATAGTGTCTTAATAGACATTTAATTGATCCTTCTAATGTATGAATCTGTCTTCTGACTTACTACTTCTTGTTTGATGATCTCAACCTCAACCCACCTCCATTTCACAGTCACACCCTTGACCTTGTCATTACTATTATAGATTGAATTGTGTGCCCTTCCTCTTCATGTGCTAAAGTCTTAAACACCAGGACCTCAGAATATGGACTTATTTGGAGACAGGGCTGTTATAGATGTCATTAGTTAACACAAGGTCATTAGAGTGGACCCTAATCCACTGTGACTGGAATCCTTACACAAAGGGGAAATTTGGGCACAAAGGTACACATCCAGGGAGCACAGTATATGAAGATAAAGCAGAGGTCAGGGTCATTTTCTATAAGCCCGGGATCACCCAAGATTGCCAGCACACCACCATCCCAGAGGCATGGAACAGGCTCTTTCTCACAGCTGTTATGTGGGTTTCTAGCCCCCAGAACTCTGAGACAATGCATTTCTGTTGTTAGAGTGACTCAGTTTGTGGAATCTTGCTGTGGCAGCCCTTGTCCTCCTATTATTGCTTTCCTCCTTTGACTGGCTTCCTGTGTTCTGACCATTCATTGCAATCAGTCTCTTCTCTCCTACCACTCCCTCCCTAGATTACCAAGCTAGTTAAGTCTTCCTCTTGGCTTCCATCAGCTCATCAGAACATGGCTGGATGATGACCCTCCACACCCCAACTGGTGCCCCTTTAAATCTTCCAGCCGTCACGCTCTGCTTCCCTGCTTTATCCACCCTCCTAAATGACTACGTCACCCTTTTTCCGCTCATGAAAACTGCAACACCCTCTCACACAGTCACTTTCTGCTGTCATCATGTTTCCTATTCAAACTGGTATAATTTGAGCTGGGTGCGGTGGCTCACGCCTGTAATCCCAGCACTTAGGGAGGCTGAGACAGGAGAATCGCGAGTTCAAATCCAGCCTCAGCAATGGCGAGGCGCTAAGCAACTCAGTGAGACTCTGTCTCTACATAAAACACAAAATAGGGCTGGAGATGTGGCTCAGTGGTCGAGTGCCCCTGAGTTCAATCTCCAGTACCAAACAACAACAACAACAAAAAACCTCCCCCAAAACTGGCATAATTAAAGCTTCCCAGACCACATCCTCCTGCCGACCGCTCTTTTTTTTTTTTTTCTTCACCATGGAGCTGTCTATACTTGCCATTCCCTGTGTCTCCCCTTTCATTCTCTTTAGGAAACACACTCCAGTTGGGTTCTGGCCTCAAAGCTTCATGGAAACTGCCCTTGGTGTCATTGAAGACAGTGCTTGACACAACAAGCGACCTCTCTCGTTCCTCAACACTCTCCCTGAGGCTTTTGGATGGCCACACACTCCTCACTTTCCTCTTCTCTTTCCAGCTGTTCCTTCTCAGTTTCCTGTGATGGTTCCTTCTTGACTCTCAACCTCTAAGTGTTGGAGTGTCTCTCAGATTTAGTTTGTGCCTCACTTTTCTAGCTGTGAATCTCACCCATTTGTACTTAAATACAGTCTATAGGCCCATGACTTCCAAATTGACATCATCAGCCAGGCTTCTCCTATGATGGCCCTGTACCCTCCCTTCTCTGTGTCGGTCTGAGCATCTTGAGGTCCTTATAACATGGCCAAAATCAGTCTCCTGATATCTATCCCTCCTACCCCAAACCTGCTCCCCCACAGTCTTATCAATTAATGGAATTCACCAGTGGTTCAAAGCAAAGGGTGGCTTTGATTGCTTCCCTTTTCAGATACCTCACACTCACTATATTACCAAGTACTTTCAACCTCACCTTCGTGGTGTCTGCAGAATTCCACCATTTCTCACATTGCTGCTGCTTGCCCCCTGGTCCAAGTCATCATCTCCTTGAGATATTCAATCATTGTTACCTGATCTCTCTGACTCTGGCTTGTCCCTATTCCTCAACTTATTCATTTTATTTTCAACAGAGCAACCGACATGATTCTGTTGAAATATAAGTAGAATCATGTCTCTCTGCTCAAAAGCCTCTCGCACTTTCTAATCTCACTCTGAATAAAAGCCAATAAAGTCCCACACGACTATTTTTCTGACCTCATTGCCTCCACTCATGCCACTCCAGCCACCCAGTTGCTGTGCTGTGGCTCAGATATGCCAGCCATGCTGGTGCTTCAGGTCTTCAGACCAGCTGCTCCGTCTGCTTGGAATGCTCTTCCTGTAGATGCCTACATAGCTCACATCCTCACTTCCTTCACCCCTTGATTCAAATTCAGTGAGGTATTTGTTGGATTCCTGTCTTAAAATTTTGTGTTAAACTAAAGTCTTCTTCCTCTAGCACTTTTCATCATTCTTCCCTGCTTCAATTTTCCTTTTTAGGATTTACATACTATATATTTTACTTAATCGTCTTTCTCATTCTGTCTAAGCAACTAGAGTATAACCTGTATGAGAACAGGCATATTTTTGCCTCACATAGTATAATGAAGCCCTGGATCCTGACATACAATTAGTACTCAATGAGCATTTGTTGAATGAAAAAATTAAGATTTTTTGAGTAGTAAAACAATTGAATTGTCTTTTTGGAAATCCATGAGTCGGCAATACCTATGGAACAAAGCACTTAAAGAACTCTTCATTTGTCATCCATGAAACTGGAACCAACTGAAACTTCAAAGTCAACTGATTATCATGACCAAGAAAGGTGTCATTGTTTTAAAACAACAAAAGTCAGTACACATAATCCTTCATCTAAATCCTCCATGAGCCCTGGTTTCCTTAATCAGCTTTTGCTGCCTTATTTATAATTCCTGGATGAGCACTTTCTCACAAGGGCTTGTCCCTGCAGGAGGTTGGCTCCCACTCAAGTCCTCAGCCCCTCCTATTGTTCTAATTGCTCTTGTTGCTCTGGGCGCACTCACAGACCCTCCTGTGAAGATACTCTTATCATGCTCCACAGACTGGGCCTGTTCAGGTCTGAGGCAGTATCTTCTCTTAGTCAGAGTCCTCTGTCCGTAGCTCAATCAACCCACCTTCTTAGGACACCTCAATGATTGTAAGGAAAAGTCTGGGTTTCCTCTTCTGTGTTAGCCAGAGGTTATAGTAATTCTCATGGATTCCAGAACTCTACAAGAAGCAGCACATTAAGGATTTTCTGTTTAGCAGACGCTGGGGGTAGGGGGCAGAGAAAGGAATGTGGGGGATGGTGGAAGGCTGGACTTTGTGTCGTCTCACAGGGTGACAAATTCTTCCTCACTTTCTTCTTTGTTCCAGATAGAAACTCTCTCCTCAAATGGGGTGACTGGCCTCTGTCCTCCCCAAGGCTGCTGCCTTTTTATCTCTATGTCAAAGAGTCCCTCATTGCTCAAAACGAAGGTCCCTTTCTAGCAGCAAACGTTTCTCAGTCAACCACCTTGACGATGGTAGTTGAGGGGATACATAATAATTTGCAGCTACTATACATTTGATACCACTTTCACATGACTTTTAACCTCTAAAAATTCCAACAGCATTTTATATGACTGATGATTCATATTTGATTGGAGCTACGTATTTAATTCATAGCTCACACAATGATATGGGCAAAAAGGTTTCAGTAATGCTTTGACATAATTCCTTGGCTCTTTCTATGCCTTCAACCTTAAATCCTGGACTATTGGTGTGTTTTCTAAACACAAGGGACCTTGCTGTTCAGCAGAAAGCTACAGAGTATGTATAAAGGGGAAGGAATTGTGATCAGTAAAACGATGTTATGATTAAGGGAGCTCTCCTCTTAGGCGACCACTTTCCCATTCATAATAGAGGAGAAGTGAGTGACAACCAGTATTGTCTTGCTCTTTGAGTTTTTGCTCAGTCTCCTCAAAAGAAATGCACATGAAATCCCTCCCTCTGGTGTGATTGGAGGTTTAGCTGGTTGGAACTCTGGGGAAGTCCTTTAGCTTCTCCTCGGGCAAACTGAATCATTTTGAAATTCAGAGGTTCTCCTTATTAGAATTAAATTCAGGATCTATTCCCTAAGGATTTTTATTTTCCCTTTTTAGGGGCTGGCTGTCAGGGCCAGCTCTGGTACCAAGCCCAATCTCCCAGAGCCAGCAGGTATCTCTTCCTTCAGCGCAGCTAACCCGGCAGGCCCCACACTACTCTGATGGTTGGCCAGAAGAAAACCACAAAGCAAGTTAGTCATTTTCCTGTATTGCATGTTATAATGATGTATTTCTTCACATAGACTCTGTACAAGCTAGTTGTGAGGGAAAGTCTTAAATAAAATGATGATTAAACTTTGGAGGGTTTTCTTCTTAAGTAGATATAAACTTTTGATATCGTCTTAAGTTTTATTGATCAGAGTTCATAGCTGCCTATGATATTCTACATGGTTTGGTATGCTTGGAATCCCGATCTTCTAGTCTACATTTTACTCAGTTCTTCCATCCTCATTCAAAATCATTTCATCAGGAATACTTACCTGCATTTGAAAGATTATTCATTTCTAAAGATCTCCTTAAGTTTTTAGAATTAGTTTTTAAAGACAGCTTTCAATGAGAATTGCTTAAATAAACTAATGATTAGAAACTTACCTTTTTGAAAATGTATATTTTTTATGTCAGAAACTTGAAACACGTCTTCTTGAGCCTCTTTGATCTAGAACACTTTGGTGAGTTGCATTTTCTTGAGAATTTGCAGGAGTCTCATTCTGTAAATCAAAGAGGAAGCAGAGACATAGGTAGAATATAGTTGGTCCTTGTTCAGTTTGCGTAAGAATATATTTATTGAGAATCTATCACATCAAAAAAAAAAAAACCAACAAGAAAAACTAATAGCACCATAAATTAAAATGTGGTTGACTGAGTTGCTACTTGTGAAGTGTTTATTATACAGATTTTCTCCCTAACTTCCTATTCTGAATACTTTTAAACATAAAGAAATCCTGGGAAGACAGGGAAAAGAAACGTCCTTCCCTAGATGATGTCTTTTTTCTATGCTTAAACACTTTTAATAAAACAAATCAGCATCCAAAAAATATGTTACAGGCGTGCCTTTTCTTTTTTTCCTACATTCCACATTCAGTGTGGAACAAACACTAGGCTGGTCCCCATATATCCAGCATCTGACCACCTGCCTCCCACCTGGTCCAAGCCCCCATCCTGTCTCTCCTGGATTGCAGGAATAGCTCTCTCACATGTTTCTCTTATTGTTATCGATCTTTTTTGGACTTCTCAAAATAGTAGCTGGAGTGACCCTGCTAAAATGTACATAATGTCATACCAATACTCTGTTCAGTCCCTCCAGTGGTCATCCCTTTGACACAAAATGAAAGCCAAGGCCTTTGTTATGGACTTCAGGTCCCGTGTGAGGTGGTGCCTGCTGCCCCTCTGAGTACATCTTACTTTCATTTCTCCATCTCAGTCTGGTCTAGCCCCTCACTTCCTTGTGGCTCCTGGCAGGTAGCACCTGCTCCTTTTTGGACTGCTGTACTCCTTACCTCTCACTGGACTATGCCTGGATACCTGTAAAGCTCACCTCTTCACTTCCTTTAGGTCTGTTTTCAAATACCACCTTTTCAATGAGGTACTGCTTGACCAGTCTAATGAAAACATTTTTCCCTCACCCAATACTTCCTATTCCTCTTTGGCTTGATTTTTTATTTACTGAAATTCTATCACAATCAACATTCCATATACTTTTACCTATGTATCTTGTTTATTTTCCATCCCACTCATTATTTTGTGCACTCTGAGGACAGGGGACTGTGTACATTTTGTTCACTCTTTTACCATGCCTTACACATACTAGATTCTAAATGAAAATTTGCTGAATGAATAACATATTTTCTTAGAGGAGTTAAAAACAATGCATTTTTGAAAACCCTCAAGCTAGCAAAGTGTGTAGGTCAGCGGACTTTCCTCATTTTGTTAGGGTAATTATTATTTCACTTGGCTGGAATCCTAGACAGAAATCTAGGGAAATATCTGTGCCATTCATTGGGCCAGAACTAACTCCAGCTTCTATCATCTGGTCACAAAAATGAAAAGGAAGTTTATCAAAAGGAAAGGAAAATGAATAAATGTGTTTTCTCCTGCAGTCCTTGTAGGCATCCTTCTCAACTTTCTACTGCATTCCTTGTAGTCCTGGAACAAGGCCATTGCTCATGTAGAGTGTTCCCTGGAGGAGGTCCCTTTTACTGTGGGTCCTCAGGGTCTGAGTTCTAGAGCCTTTGCTGTTTTCACCTGCTGTCTTTGCTCTGGAAGCTGATCTCCTGGTGAGGACCTTGCCTATTCCCATGAACTCACCCCAATAAAGCCTCATGCAGCACGTTTATTTAGCCAGAGTCCTCTTTCAGAAGTTTAACCATCCACTCTCTCTCTGGTTATACGACAGAATCCAAATTTTCTCATTTGCTGTAGCCACTGAATATAGCAATTCCAATAGGACCCAAAATTCTAGAAATGAAGCAGCACATCAGGAACTTCCCTCTGTGGCCCCTCCCTTTTTTACAGATTTTTGGCCTCTACAGAGGCAGTGACTCATTCTGTATCTGTCTAGTGTAGGGAGTGCAGCAAAATGAACCTGGTGCCACCAATCAGGGCACAGCTTTCTCTCAGTTACTTGTGTTTTGATTCTGCTCACAGATACCAAGGATATAGAAATATTCTTTTCAGATAGGGACACTGATGTACACATGCCAACTCTAAGGTCTTTTCTTACATTAAAGGGAAAAAATGGACAATACCTTGTCTTAATATGAAATACTAAATTCTTTAATAATACTCTTGGATCTATTATTATGCTAAAATTTCTCAGCTCTGCCTCCTCAAAATAATAGCAGTTATGAACATACGATGATTTGAACCTATGGTAGTCATTTAAGTTTTTAAAATAGTTTGTATTTCATGATTTTAAAAGCCTGTGCACATGTATAATAGTGATCCCTTCACCTTCTGAATATAACCCTCATTGCTCTAAGGTTTATTTATTTATTTATTTTTAATGTTTTTTCTTTCTTTTTCTCTCTCCCCGACCCTAACCGGGAGACCCTGGTGTTATCTTTTCTTCTCCTAGTTAACTGCCCTTGAACACAACCACTCCAGGAAGGAGATGCCTGTTGAGGATCTGGGAAATGAATATCTCCCAAATTAACAAGTGAATCCTAACTCATGGTCTGGGCATCCTGGGACCCCCTACCAGAGCATACCTGGAATGTAACCCTTTAAAACTCCCCTGTCCCTCGGATCGAGAGAGTTATAACCTTTGGGACAGGAGTCCCCTGTGTTTCTCCTTTGCTAGCAAAGCAATAAAACTTTTTCCTTTTTCTTTTCTTTTTTTAATTTTTTTTAGTTGAAGATGGACACAACATCTTTATATCTTTATTTATGTTTTAAGTGGTGCTGAGGATCGAACCCAATGACTCATGCATGCGAGGCAAGTGCTCTACCACTGAGCTACAATCCCAGCCCCTCTTTTTCCTTTTTCACAAAACCGTGTCCTCATTATTAAATTGGCATCGATTGACATTGGGGGACAAGGACCGAACTTTCAGTTACACATGTAATGTTGGAAGTAAGTTAAGATCAAAACTAGCATGATTGGTGTGAACAAATTTTTGAGAATGCCTTGACATAACTCTTTGGCAGATTTCTGTTTTGGAACAATTGTAACCACATATCTTCTTATTAGTACTGTTACTTGTGGACAAAGGAGCTGCCAGACGCCACTTTCAGTGGAACTGCTTCAGCTTTATTTTTGATGTTAAGCAATAAGTACCAAGTCAACAGAGCTCTTGGGGACAAGTATGGGTGCCCTCCCCCATCTCAGGGGGCTCTTAGCTGCACCCTGCATATTCACAGCCCAGTGAATTTGTTATGTTCTTCAGGATTCTTAGAACTATAGGTCGAGGAAAAGACACTTCAGAGTCCTGGAGAACTATACACACCCTCCTCCAATGGGATTACAAATTAAACCACACACAAGCAAGTTAGTTTCGATTTCCTGAAGAACAGTGAATTTTTTTTTTTTTAGTTTTCAATAAGATCGCTGTATGAAATGGGTATGAATGGAAGATTTTAAATAGAGGAATAGCTAGTCTCTGGAAAGCATTATTTCTGGTGAAGTAACACTTAATAAAACCTTAGGTTATTAAGACAGGATTTTGCATAATTACACAGGACTGCAGGTTCTGTTACAATCCTTTATGCTTAAATTCCTGTCTTTGACCCACTTTGCACTGTTTCTCTTTACTCTCTTCCACCACTCACCTTCCATGACCAGAAACTCTTTCACTAGCCTGATTGGTATTCATCTCCCTAATTACACTTAACAGCACATTTCTTTTTAGAAAGACATTTATAAGTTAGTATCAATTAAATATACTGATATGTATACAATACAATGGTATTTCTAATTAACATTTTTACAAATAATGGTTTATGTACAGACATGTATTTGTATAAAAAGTACAGCTGGCATTTTATGAAATAGCTGATTCAGGAACTTACCAGAATTTTCCAGAAAACTTCTTTTTATATCGGAAACTTGAACCCAGTCATTTTAACCTTTGATTTCTTATTTCTTTTCTGATGGCTAAGAAACATTTGATCCAAAGGATGTTAGTTTTTCTAAAAATAAAGCCATTAAGCTGTGAAGTTGTCTGGCCTCCCAGGCTCTGACTCTGAGGGTGTGTTTGGATTCCTCCGGTAAGGAGCAGAATGAGGAAGTGGAAATGCAGGGAGTTTCACTTTTGCTTTAGAGCATATTTACTTAGATTTAGACGAATATAAAATACTTTAAAAAATAACATCACAGAAACTTATCTGTTAATGTGTACTATGACTTAGAAAATTGTTTACTAGGCAGAATTTTAAGTCAGAAGAGCTAAGAAATCAGTGTGAGGAGGGAACCACTAATAAAACAAAGAGAACAGAACTATCAGGAAAAACATCAAAATCCTAGTGTGATCTAAATGCATGTTATGGGGTGAATTGTTTTCCCCAAACCCAAATGTTAAAATCCTGAACCTCAGATTATGGCTACTTTTGGAGGTAGAGTCTTTAAGGAAGTAATAAAGTTAAAATAAGCTCTCTAGGGAGGACACTAATCCTGACCAGTGTTCTTATAGGAAGAGGAAATTTAAACTCAAGACTTGTATAAAAGGAAGACCATGTGAAGACTTGGGGAGGGGACAGCCTTCTGTCAGCCAGGAGAGAGGTCTCAGAAGACACTTACTCTCATGACACACCTTCATCTTAGACTTCTATCCTCCATAATTTTGAGGAAACAAATTTCTGTTAAGACACATAGTCTATGTTACTTTGTCATGGCAACTTAGTAAAGTAAAAGAGTACCCTTAAATTCTTCTGCATGTTGAGTCATGATTTATTTTATTGTCTTTTGAAAATTAAAATGCTATTTTTCTTTTTGGAGGAGTAACTGGATTATAGTGATGGTACCACAGGTGTACACATATGCCCAGACTTCTTAAAATGTGTACATTTAAAGGTGTATTTAATTCTGTATTTAATATTGTATATCAATTTTACCTCAATAAAATAAAATCATCATTTTTTCCATTTTAAATATAAAGAATATTAATTTTCAAACTTAAATACAGAATATACAAAGAGAGAAAAACCAGATTATCCAAACTCAATCTCATTCTCCTGTTTTTGACTTTTAATTTTTATTTGTATTACTTTAAAAATAAAAATTTAATATTTGAGAAAATTTACTAGGTTCTGCTGCATTTAACTTTAAGTAGGCAATGTACATTGCCCTGTAATCTACAGTTTTTAAATTAAGCTTTGTCTCCCTTTCTCAACAAGCATTATATCATAAATTATTCATTTCCTGCCCCCTGACAATTTTGATCTCCATCATTTTTAACCAATGTTGTCTCTTTCTACATAATGGACAAAATTTAAGCCATATGATAGGCTTTCACACTTTCTTCACTCTCCAGATCCTTAAATTCACCTGCAACCTATAGTCAGATCCTTTTTGTCCCCAATAAAGCAATGGTTCTTAACCCACACTGGACATTAACATCATCTGGGAAGCTTTCAAAAAGCATAAGGCCCAGAACTTTTGTGGGACAGTCTTGTATCCTTAGGGACAGAGACAAGCATGAGTAGGTTAAAAAATCTTCCTGAGTAGTTCTGATGTACATTCAGGACACATATATATGGAATAAAATAAATAAATAAACACTTCCTCTTTCATTCCTTTACCTTCTCTTTTTTGCTCTTCCATTTCTAAACAATTCAATCCTAAAAACATTTTTGGCAGAGAAAGACAGATATCTGTGGTGGGAGAACCAGACATGGTCCCCTGGTCTTTAAGAAAGACATTTCCTGGGTTGTAAAGTGGGCAACAGGTTGAGGGAAGATTTACATGCATTGTAATCGGACAGAGAATGAATTTACAATTATAAATTCTAAAATAAATGCTCTAAGAAAAGGGAGAGCTTTTGTCAGAGGCCTGTCATCAGGAAAAAGCATGTCCACAGTTGAATCAATCTGAGGAGATTGTCAAAGTCATCTTGGTTGAGTCAGTGCCAGGTCTGGATAGGCATCAGTGCTGGGCAAAGGGTAGCAGCGCTGAGACAGGTGACTGATTGCACAGGAGAAATGGGGAAATAAGGAGATGTAGTAAGGAAATGAGAGCCAGAGTTCTCACTGTTGGAAAATGGGTAACAATTATGAAAAGAGAATAACTTGTGATGTGGAATTGCAATTGGAGATATATCTGTGAACCCAGGGTTTTCAATAGATACAGAAAGAAATATAGACGTAAATGTATTATCAAAGATGGTCCATGGAGAGGAGAGGGAAGAGACCTCAAATAGCAATAGACATGACTAGCACCCAGGTGGTGGCTTCTAAATGCTGTTTTTCTTAATGAAGCTGAATCCAGGGATAGAGCAAAAGAGTGTACCAACAATTTCTTGAGGCACAAAGCAAAAAAGTTCTCAAAGAAAGATGGGAGTATATGAAAAGGTCTCAAAAACTAACTTGATGGGCTCATCCTAACTAAATTTAGGACAATTTGAACATCTAAATAAACTGTAGTAGTAATAGCTTAAAACCTATTGAATGAATTACAAAATCACAATTTTATACAGATATAAATAAATAAGAAGGCAAATGCAAAGTTTGGTTAGAAATAGAATATATACAGCATTTCTAATTATATCCTCATGAAATTTTTATTGATGATGAAGGGGAGAAAGGCCAAGCATTATGGTCTTGCCTGGTCACTATGCTCCTCTCATTGATATTTTCAAGTCATTAGAACAGATATCACCAATAACAAGACAAGTGTGAATCACATGCCACCTGATAGGATGCAATGGACACTGTATCACTTTTATGATATTCCTTCCATGATTAATAGCTTGAATTTCAAGATCTGCAAATATACAGATATAAATTGAGAAACAGTAAAAAAAAAAAAAACTAATTTAAAAAGTGCCATGATTATAAAGGCCAAATGTTCTCTCTGATATTCAGATGCTAACACACAATAAAAGGAGGGAGGGAAAAATAGAAGTTCATTGGATTAGACAAAGGAGAATGAAGGGAAGGGAGGGGAATGGCAATAGGAAAGACAGTAGAATTAATTGGACATATCTTTCCTATGTTCATATATGACTACATGACTAGTGAAATTCCACATTAGGTACAACCACAAAAATGGGAAGTTATTCTCCATGTATATATAATATGTTAAAATACACTATTGTTATATGTGTCAAAAAAGAAATAAACAAAGTGCCATGGTCATAAATAACATGGAAAGTTTGAGGAATTGATCCAGACTGGAAGATAGTAGATGTCATATGTGATTCCAAAGCATATCTTTTTGTGCTATGAAAGAATATATTGAAACAACTGGCAAAATCTGAAAACTGTGGGGATTCAATGAAAATTATCAGTAACATCAGATTTAATATCTAATTTGACATTGAAGATCTAATTTAACTTCTAATCTAACATTTAAGGTTATTGTCTGAGTAAATATCAGTGTTAACTTTCTGATTTTGATAACTGTGTTGTGGTTACTTTTCCTTGTATTGTGGTTAGAATTTTCTCGTTTTTTGAAATACATACTAAAGTATTAGAGGGTGATAGGTCATCTTTCTCAAATTGTTCATTAAACAATTTTGCCCTTATATTTCCTACTATTCTGTAAGTTTGTGACTAATGGTTTATATGTTTGTGATTATATTTTAAACAATGAAAACATACAATGAATATGTGGATGACAACACTCCTCCAATAAAAGAAAGAAGAACTTTCTGAAGTTCATTTCCTTCTTCATTCTTGGGACTTCAACAGTTGCTTTTATTTTCCTGCTTTAAATGGCATCTTTCCCATCAGTATAAAAATATGTTTAGAATCTCTAGATATTCTTTGGCTATTTTACCACCTGGAATATATTTGGAAACAATAGAATTCTTAATTTCGCTTATCAGAATTAGATTGGATGTATCCATGCACTCAGTCTTGTGTCTTAGATTTATTCACATTGATGTGAATAACTAGTTAATTTTTTTCACTGTTGCTGAATATTGCATTGTATGAATATACTATGTCTTAGACATCCCTCAGTTGATGAATGTTTGGGTGACATAATGCGGTTCTAAGCATTCCTGTCACTGTCTTCTGATGCACAAGGGCGAAAGTTACTTTAGAGAATATCACCTGGAAGAAAACTGCCAGGTGGTAGAATACGCACAGGATCACATTACAAAATAATAATGCTAAAGCATTTTCTAAAGTTGTCAGATCGGTTTGCATTCCTAATAGTAATGCATTAAAAGTTTTGACTCTGCATTTATAATTCAATCTGGACTTTTGTTTATAAGACTTAGAGCTTTTATGCTTATAAAGATAAAGTAAGACTTTAGTATGCTTCTTATTTCACTCCAAGGAACATGACAATCAATTAGGCATTGTGATAAGTGTACATGAGGCAGACTATTCTGATTGATACTTTGAATGTGTTCTCTATTCTGATAACCATGCCCACCTTGCCCTTTGGGGGTTAATGACTCCATTTGGCCCTGTGACCATGGGATTCAATTGCTACCATCTCATTTAGATTTTTCCAACTCAGTTCCTGCACTTCCTATTGTGAGGTCTGCCCTACAGAGAAGAGTGATCACAGAGCCCTTCAACAATGAAAGGGTTGGGGAATTTGTTCCCCTCACAAATTGTTGCTCAGAATATTGGTGGAAGGCCCTCTCAGTGTGAATAATTCAAATCCACACTAACATTCAGATCTTCCTTAGACTCTGAATCCTGTCCTGAATGTTAAACCAAGGCACTTACAGTGGGCCACCTTTGGTTCCAAGTTTCAACTGATCAAAAAGCAAAACAAAAGAAAGTAAAAGAACAGAAATAAACATGACACGACATCAGAAACTATTCGGCCTTTCCTAATTTCCTGAACTACCACATAAAATGCAGTACCTCTGTTTAGTGAACCTGTCACCAGGACTGGGGTCCTGAGGACATCCCCCAAAAGGCAGCCTCAATTCAGGCTGTGAGGATCCTGAACATCTTTGCAGAAAGGAATTTAATGATGGATCCAAGTGAGGCACACATTGATTTGGTGAAGAGAAAGCAAGAAGGGCACACTCAGAGACCCGGGGGAGTGCAGGCGTTGGAGAGAAGCATGCTGGCTGCACCTTAGCAAGCCATGTTTACATTTGTAAAATCTTCAGTGGAAAGACATGATCTAAGAGGGTATTTTTACTTCTCCTTTATGTTGGTGACTTGACATATTAACAATGGTTAACCTACTGGGGACTGTTTTCTGTCTTCTCTGTTTTTGATGAAAAATCTTTACCAGTTTGCTCATGTGGGGATCCCGTCAGCCTGGTGTGTGGATCTAAACAGGGCTACATGTGTAACATGGAGGGTTTTATCAAGAGTGTGATGTATGGATGAAGTAATCGGATCCTAAAAGTATAAATCACAGAAAACTCTATTCGTTGAGCAAAAGCATTCTCAGACCTTTTTTTCTTTAGGTCCAGATCGGAAGAGAGGTTATTTATGGACCTGTGGACAAAGTCTGACCATCGATTTAATAGTGTTGTTTGTGATCAAAGCATGTGGAAATCTAGACTTTAAGTCTGATAAATCATGGCCACTCTTGTTTTGCCCCATATGTCTCCTTTCTATCTATCCTTGTGTTTTCTATTCTACCTCATTTCCCCCAAAGGAGACTTTGATCCCTTATTCTTAAGGGAAGATGAAGGTTGAATGAGCGTCTTCTGAAATTTCTTCGAGGTGACAAGGGGCAATGGCCCTACCTAGCCAGGGATCAGAGTCTTAACCTGACTGATCTGGGAGTTCAGAGTTCTGTTGTCTGGAGAGTCATCAACTTTTGATGTTCTGGAAAAGAAGACACAGGCATTTGAGACATTAGTCCAGGTAGCTTTGCACAGCAATAATATGAAACAGCAAACAAATATCCCAATACCTGTATAAGAGGTAGGAAGAAAAGAATTATCTTCCATTAGGAAGCTCCAGAAAGCCATGAGTATGGTAAATCATGAAAGCTTTGGCAGGATCAGGCAGCACTGATCTGTGAGCACACATCATGAAGCCCTAAAGTAGCACTGCCAGAGTTACTAGGAGCACATACAGCACATGCTGCTTTAATAGCTGCACAGGTTTTACCTCCTGCCACTGTCAAGATGTCAAGAGCTAGGCTGGGGTTGAGGCTCAGTGGTAGAGCGCTTGCCTAACTGGGTTTGATCCCCAGCACCACATACACAAACTAGATAATAATAATAAAAAAAGGTATTGTGTCCATCTAAAACTAAAAATATTTTTTAAAAAGATGTCAAGAGACATTCTAATTTGCAGAATGGACTTCTTAGCACTATTACCTCAGAATTTAATTACAAAATACTTTGGATGGTTATCATATAAAATATTTTGTGTATGTTAAGAGGTTCAGTATGCCATATAAAATCCTCTAGTCTTGTGGGACAAAATGGAGGCCAGATGGTTATATCAATGGAAAACAGAAGGCATCTTCCTTTTTTGCAAAACAGGAAGATTGACTGACTCATCTAAAGCCTTAATACATCATTCTTGTGCACAAGGGTATATCTTCCCACCAGTTGAGTGGCAACCAGGGCCACAAATTAGTACCACAAAGCTTTTGGCACTATTTGGGGCTGGGCCTCTTATTCCTGGCCTCCATATTTGATCTGTTGCAAACTAATGAATTTCTTTGAGGAGTATGATGATATAGTTTTCTATAGGTATTCAACCCAATTTTGAGTTGTGTTTCACAATGAGCCAATAAATAGTTGTTTTTGCTCTCAGCAGGCAGGAGTCATTTGATTAAGTTGTCCTACAGTAGGAGCAAGCCAGATAAAACCACTTCATATCTAAAAGGAACCTTCTATATAGATATGCTTGTTTTCTCTCATATATGTATATCAGGAAATTCATTTAATTTTGGCTTTACATTTGCACTTCTGTCTCTGAGAAAGAGAAAAATTTCCCATTGCCTTTTAGGTGAAAAGTTTGTATTTTCGGTCATTTTGATACATTAGCTTCCATGGGAATGAATAAAATAAAGGACTCTGCCCATTACTCTTTTATGAGTGCTTGAAGTTTAATCCAATCATTTCTTGTAAAGGAGATACCCACCAAGGTAACCCTGAAGAACTAGAGGTAGATAACAGGCCATAAATCCAGCAATCATCCATGTCAATATCTTTAGCACAATTTTGGACCCAGTCAAGGAAGCAGTTTGATTCTTCACTGGAAAAGGGAATAAAAAAATTAGCAGCATATATATTGACCTTATGTATACATTATCTTATTGATGTTCCTGGAGATGTAAATATTAAAGTGAGTACCTGAGTAATAAAAACACCAAGACCTGGGGCTGGGGTATGGCTCAGTGGTAGAGCACTTGCTTAGCATGCGTGAGGCCCTGGGTTCAATTCTCAGCACCACATATAAATAAATAAAATAAAGGTCCATT
The DNA here is from genome assembly GCA_028644305.1 of Xerus rutilus. Classification (NCBI taxonomy): domain Eukaryota; kingdom Metazoa; phylum Chordata; class Mammalia; order Rodentia; family Sciuridae; genus Xerus; species Xerus rutilus. Next base: position 43,636,373 of record CM053407.1, on the reverse strand, counting down.
GACAACTAAAAAATATTTTAAAAACCCAAAAAACAAAAAACACCAAGACCTAAGCAAATTCCTATATATGGCACAGGTTGAGATAGATAAAGAGTTCCTCCCCTAATAAGGAACACAGAATTTGTACTGCAGGAAGTAATAGTAATCCTGTAAACTATTACATAAGGATTTAGCTTAGATACAATTGAATATTAGTAGGATAAGCAATTAAAATAAGAGGATAGTTCCCAAAAGAAAACCCACAAATGAATAAATCAAAAGAGCCAAGCAGGGGGATATTTGTCTAGTGTATAAAATTGTATCTAAAGAAAAATATATAGAGTATTAATGTTAACAGTAAGGTAAGACTCATAACCTCAAAAATGTTTAATTCTTTTGTTGTTGTTGTAGTTTTTCTGCAGAAAGATCTTTAAGTCTTCCAAAGGCTCGTAGGAGGAGTAAGAGACAGGTCTGTGATTGGTTCCAGGTCCTGAGAATACTCAGGATGAAATAGATTTCCCCTGGGCAAATGAATCTGTGAAGTATGACCTTGTCTTTTATCTGCCATAAGCGTACTTAAAAGATCTTGATAAGGACCTTTCCATCTTGGAAGAAGCTTGATCTGAGGGAGAGTCCCTCTTCCAGGTCTTAAGGAAGGCATAGTCCCCAGGTTGTACTTTATGATATAAATTACATTATCAGGATCCAGAACAACTTTGTTACCATATTATGTTAAGGGGTTTTGTAGTTGGCCTAACTTAACTACATATTTAATAATCTTTTATATCTTAGGTTCTCTTAGTGGATCTGCAGTTAAGAAAGACCTGCCATGCAGTATTTCATAAAGGATTGATTTTAATTCTTGACAAAGCAACAAGTAACAGACTTAAGCAAGGCTTTCAAGTTTCTTGGCACAATTTTGCCTGGGTCATTTTAATGTGTAGATTAGTCCTTTCAACTGTTCCTGATGATGGAGGATGCTGGAAGTTATGAGGATAATGTTATACTTACAGCTCAGAAGACCACCTGTGTTACCTGGGAGACAAAAGAAGGTCCATTATCACTTTGATGGGATGAAGGATGTTCAAACCTAGGAATGATATTTTTTTAATAAGGCCTTAACATTTGAGGCTTTTCTAGCTCTGGCAAGATATGCTTTTATCCACCCATTAAAAGTGTCAGCAAGAACTAAGAGATATTTATATCTTGACGTGGGGCATTTGGGTAAAGTCCAGCTTCCAGTCTTCTCCAGGGAATGTGACTCATTATATTGAGTTAAGTAAAGGAGGTGGCTCTGCGTCCCTCCACCCCACTGCAAGTTATTATGAAGACAGAGGAGCAGGCTTTTGTGATATTTTCAACAGTGGACTCCAGGACTTTTTCCCTGAAGGCACAGCTAACTAAAATAGTTAATACATCTCTCCCCAAATGACAAGAGTCATGGATACTTTTAATAATTTTCCATTGATCAGCTTGTGGTAGTAAAATTTTGTGGTTTCCCTCTTTTACCCATCAGCCCCTTTCTGTTGATTTATATCCTCATTGGCTTACCTATTCTTCCTTAATCTTTGAGAAAAATGGACTTGTTTCTAAATTTGGAGTCAGGGGCATCAGGGTCATTTCTTTTTAGGGGGCAGTACCAGGGATTGATCTTAGGGGCACTTGACCACTGAGCCACGTTCCCAGCCCTATTTTGTATTTTATTTAGATTCAAGGTCTCACTGAGCTGCTTAGCGCATCGCTTTTGCTGAGGCTGGCGTTGAACTCGCGATTCTCCTGTCTCAGCCTCTGGTGCTTCTGGGATTACAGGCATGTGCTATCAGGCCTGGCCATCAGGGCCATTTCACTCATTTCATGGAGTGGTGCATGTCTACCACTTTGATCTGCCAATTAATTTCCCTGAATTATAGGAAAACTGCCCTTTTTTTAAAATTTTTTTTTTTTTAGTTGTTGATGGGCTTTTATTTTTATTTATTTATGTGTGGTGCTGAGGATCGAACCCTGTGCCTCACACATGCTAGGCAAGCTCTTTACCACTGAGCCACAATCCCAGCCCAAGAACTGTCCTTCTGATGTCACCTGAGCAGGCAGCCAGACTGCTTCTAGGAGGGAGAGAATTTCAGGCCCATGTTTGATTGGGGGAGTTTTTCCCTGTTAAAAGTCCCCTTTCTTTCCATATAGTAGCATGCATATGGAATACTAACAAAGCATATCTTGAGTTGGTTTATATGTTAACTTGGTTATCTTCTCCCAGTCCTAAGGCTTGGGTAAGGGGTATTACTTCAGCTTTTTGCGCTGAGGTATTTGGAGAGTGGCTTTGCTTCAGGTACTTCCTGGAGCCTGACTACTCCATAATCTGCTTTTCACATTCCTTCTTATATCTAGCTGCTTCTATCATAACCCTCTGTACATCAGGGTTAGTTACAGGCTGATCTTAAAGAACAGGTCTGCTAGAATAAACCTGTTTTATAGTTTCTACACAGAAATGAAGCAAATTCCTTTCTCCCCCTGGAGTAGGAAACAAGGTTGCTAGATTCAGTTTGGCAGAACTTGAGAGTGATTTCTGGAAATTCAGGTAAGAGGTCTTGATATTCAGATCTTTGTCCTCCAGTTAACAATTGATGTCTTTTAATTTTGAGAACACTTCAAACATAGGAGGGGTTAGGATCTCCAATGAATGTCCTAAAGTTAGTTCAGTAGCTTCTTTAACCAGAAGTGAAGCCAGAATTAGACAGGCAGTCAGTATGAATAGGTAAATCAAGTCAGGTCTGATCAAGGAGGCCAATTTGGGTCTGGAAAGTTGAAAAGGTATTGATATGCTAATACCTTCAGAGCCCTTCCTCCACCCTTATCAGGATAACTTCCTGCTGCTGTAACCTATTGTTAAGGTAACCTATCCCAGAGATTATCCCTCCCTACAGGGAGTTAATTACGACCCCCTTCCTGCCCAAATCACTCCACCTGGGCCCTTCCTCCATTCACGTGCTATTCATCTTTTTGGCCATCCCATTGAGCATCTCCTGGGCCTAGTCGTGTATGAAGGAAGGAGAGATAAGGGGAAGAGAGTAGGAGAAAAGAGGAAGCCTAGGACACATAAAAAGCCAAAACACTTGTACTTCTTGGGATACCAGGATACCAGCTATGGCCTCCTTCTCCCTCCCGGGAGAAGTCTATGTTACTTCTTTTTAAATGAACCCTGCAGATGCTTGCCTTGGTGTGCTTCTCTAATGTTATACTTCAGCATGTAAGGAAGCAGAACTCATCACAGGTAACCAGTGGTATCAGAAGTGTTGTGGCAGCTACAGCTTTACAGCTCGTAGGCATCCAGGCCATCTGCATAATACGGAGTTAGTTTAGAAAAGTAAGCCACAGGCCATGGGAGATCATTGAAGTTTTTATTTTTTTTTTTTTTGTTTTTTTTTTTTTTGTTTTTTTTTTTTTTAAATTATTTTATTTTTTTTCCCATAAGTTGCATTTTAATACATGTTGGCAAACATAACAGAAAAAAACAAATTATCAGAAGCTGTACACACTATTCACTGAAAACATTTGTTGAGGCAAATAGAAAAAAATT
>CM053407.1:43526507-43632320 GCA_028644305.1 Xerus rutilus | reverse complement strand
AGAAATAGCCAAACCTAAAACTAATGAGCACATTATTATCTTGGTGCAAATTTTCCATAGGCTTTTGACTTGGGAATTATAGGAATGTATTCTTACCTTTTCAAAAAAGATCGTCTGTGTATTAAAGCGTTTTAGGACTGCATTTAGGAAGGGGAAAACAGAGACGCCCCCATAGTTCATTGTAGACAGTGTCTGCCCACCAAGCGAGAGATGCATCAGCAAGAGAACAACAGTCTAGGGAAGGAGAGACACATGTAGAGAAAGGAGGGGAGAGGCGGATGGAGCTGGGGTGGATGGGTGAACACCAACGCTGACCTGCTCTCTTGTGGCCCTTCAATGGCATTGCAACCTTCCTTTGGCTCTGACACAATTGAATTCATCTTAGAAGCCTCTCATTAGATATATACCAGTATATGCTACTCGATCTTGGTAGTGTAAAACCAAGCTCACAGATGAAGGGGAGTTTATCACACTTGTCATTAACCTCATTTCTACTTTAATTTTGCTTCTTTTTATTCTTTTATCTTTTTTTTTCTTGCATCAACTTTATTTTGGGGGTGTATTTTATCTTGTTATTATATTACGCATTTATATAAGCTACCACAAATCCTTTCTGGAACTGGAGGAAATATGAATCAATTATAAATAACTAATTGAGGGAAATGCTAACAGTTTATTTCTTTTCTTAGCTTTTGAGACAATTTACGAAATATAAATATTAAATACTTTGCGTTCATGTGCACAGTTTAACATTATGGAATATGGAAATTTATTGGTCAAATATCAACATAAAACCCAAAATTAATGATGGATGAGTTCAAAAGGTAAGGACTATAAGTTAATAATTAAAATTAATAACTTGTAGATGTATCTTTTTCTATATGGACCAACTAGATCTGCTGTTTTTTTCTTGTGATGTATAATTTTAACTATAAAAGTCATTAAAATTAAAAATTCAAAATAAATTTAGAACCAAGTGATCAAACACTGAACCACAAAATGTTGTTTATAGACTTTGAAAAACAACAAAGCAGTGGCATGCAGTGGCAAATGTCTGTAATTCCAGCAATTTAGGAGGCTGTGGCAGGAGGATCATAAGTTCAAGGTCAGCCTCAGCAACTTAGTGAGGTCCTGTCTCAAAATGAAAAATAAAAAGGATTGGGGATGTAGGTCAGTGGTAGAGCACCCCTGGGTTCAAGCCATAGCATCAAGAAACAAACAAACAAAACAACAAACAAAAAATGAAATATATTCAATCATATTTCCCTTTTTAAAATTAGCCAATAATTTTTAGAGCAAAAATCTTCATATTATTAATCAGGAAACTAGTATGAAATTTTAATTCATGTTCTATAAATTTCATTTTGAGTATGCTTTAAAATAGACATAGTCATAATTGTATGTGACACTATACATTGTACTATGGCACAGGCACTGTTTAAAATGTTTTACATGCAGTCATTATTTTGACTCTCACAATAACCAATGATGTACACAGTAGTGTCCCTATGTAACAGAGGGGAAACTAAAGCACAGATAACTAAGAGTTTATTTCTGAAAGGTGAGATTAAAAAAGATTTTAACTGTCTTAAGGTGAGTCTCCCTGCATTTCTAAGTACACATAGTATGTTTAAAATGAACATGAATTCCTTTTCTAATCAGATGGTTTTTATTTTTATTTTTCAGGCAACCATGGTCAATTTGAATTTTTTTCCCCTTGATTTCTGCATAAAAGGAGCTCACAAAAAGAGAAGACTTTGACTTCAGTTTTAATTCCAGTTCTCTGTGACTTTGGGCAAATAACTTTTTTTTTCATTGTACACAAATGGAGCACAACTTTTCATTTCTCTGGTTGTACACAATATAGAGTTACACCATATGTGCAGTCATACATATACCTAGGGTATTTTTGTCCATCTTATTCCACCATCTTTCCCGCCCCCATGTTCCATCTCCTCCTTTCCCTCCCCTTTGACCAAAGTTTCTCCATTCTTCCCATGTCCCCTCCCCCATTATGTATCAACATCCACTTATCAGAGAGAACATTCAGACTTTGGGTTTTTGGGATTGGCTTACTTCGCTTAGCATGATGTTCTCCAACTCCACCTATTTACCTGCAAATGCCATAATTTTATTCTCTTTTAATGCTGAGTAATATTCCATTGTGTATATATACCACAGTTTCTCTATCCATTCATCTATCGAAGGGCATCTAGGTTGGTTCCACAGTTTAGCTATTATGAATTGAGCTGCTATAAATATTGAAGTGGCTGCGTCACTATAGTTTTCTTTTTTTAAGTCCTTTGGGTAGTTTTTATTTTTACTAAATACAGAAGAAAATATTTCTGGTAGCACTGATTGGCTTTTGCAACAGAAAATTATATAAGTGTGATAAAGAGAAGACTTGAAAGAAGTCATGAATCTCAGTCTTAATTTTCTTTTCAGCAAGCACTTCCATGAACGTATGGGAGGGACAGTATAAATGCAGTGGTTTGCTTGAAATATTTTTAAAAAGAAATTGTTTTGCATCATTTGTTTTCTTCTGTAGAAAGTGATCAGCCATGAGAGAATAAGATTTTTATTTTGGTGTAAAGTTTTTTAAGTTATTTAAGTTTTCTCTTCACTTTGCTGTGCAGGAGTTTGATTTGATGTCATCTCATTCATTGTTTTTGGTTTTATTTCTTGTGTTTTAGAAATCTTATTAAGGAAGTCAGTTCCTGGGCTGACATGTTGGAGTGGGCCTACATTTACATCTAACAGTTGTAGAGTTTCTGGTCTAATTCCCAGGTCTTTGATCTTCTTTGAATTGACTTTTGTGCAGGGTGAGAGCTAGGGGTCAAGTTTCATTGTACTACATATGGATTTCCAGTTTTTCCAGCACCATTTGTTAAAAAAGCTATCTTTTCTCCATCATATGTTTTTGGCACCTTTATCTAGTATCAGCTAACTGTATTTATGTGGGTTTGTTTCTGTGACTTCTATTCTTTTCCATTGGTCTTCATAAGTAAATTGTAGGAAGATCAGTAGAGTAGAGGGAAGGGAACAGGGAGAGGGAAAAGGGAAGGCAAAGGGGAAGTATTATGGTCTAAATTAGAGCAAACTAATGTTTTTTATAATTATGCTTTTATAATTATGTCAAAGTGAATCCTAATGTTATGAATAGCTAAAAAAGAACCAATAAAAAGACTTTTATTTTAATAGTTCTCTATAATCTACATTTTATTGCACATTGGAAAATAAGGGTAAGAAATCTAACTCTACAATCTGACTTATGTAATGTTTTACTTTTTAAGACAGAGAATCAAGGCCACATAAAAGCAAAAACAGAATAATTTATTTGAATCCATATTTATTTGAACAAAATAAAAATAAGACTTCAATAAGTCATTCTTTAAGCATTTTTGCAAGTCTTTTTTCAAAACACCCTTGATAACCAGGGAGAGGGCACAGTTTTACTTTGGAACAACTATCCTTATTATTTTGTGACACAAATAATAAGAAATAAATTTAGGGATTAATAATTTGTTTAGCTATTTAAACGATAATGAGAATTTAATAGAACAAGAGCCTACTGGAGAATTTACAAATGTAAATCCATAATTGTAGGTGAGATTAGGATAGCATCAATGTTGATGAAAGCAGTTTTTCCTCAAAATGTCCCTTTCTTATTTCACTCCAGTGTACTGATTTGCTCATGAAAGCTCACCTGGGAAAGAGATATAAGGGATATGTGAACTGTTTTATAGATGTCCAAATCTACAGGTAAAAGACTTTAAATTCTTTTATTCTTTACATAGCTGTATATTATATAAGTGAAAATTGAATCAATAAATATGAAGAGTAAGCAATCATTAAACTCTCTAGACAATTACATTTTGAAACTCAAGGTTTACCTACTTGAATGTCCTGTTTTCAAGATAATAATAATAATTAGCCTTGGGTTCAAAACAAACTATGCCAAGAACATTTAATGATGTCAACACACAGCATTTCCATAAATGCAAATATAAGTTCTTTATAAATAATTGGGCCGAGTACTTGGATATGAACACGACCAATATACCAATTTGTTAAATGCCAGTCCAATTAGCTAACAATCACATATACTCAAGAAAATAGTCTAAGAAACAAAGGATGAAATTGCTTGGCTGTTTTTTTTACCCCAGAAGACAATGTTAAGTCAAGGTTTAAAAAAAAGCAGTAAGTTAGAATTCTTTCCCAGTGCTTGTGCATTCACTCTGGGAGTGAGGGATAGGAGAAGTTTACTAACCACCTGCAATACTGCATTATTCATGAAATTGATCTTTGAATTTAATTGGACTTAGAGAATAAAACCATAAGCAATCAGGATAGAAAAATGGTCTCTGCATCTATGGGCAATATTTATTCTATGGAGGAATGTTTATTTTATGAAGGATCATTAGTCTTTGGTTAAAACAACCAAACAGGAGCTTACTGAACTAAGGAATCCTTAAAAGATTCAATCTTATTTAAATGTTTGTGAACTGACTATAAAAAAAATAAGTGCAAAACAGTTTGTGATGATAAAAAAGAAAACACTCTATTCTTTTTAAAGTTTTAGAGTAGGTAACATAATCTGTATGGAAAGAAAATAATACTTTAAAAAATCTTAGGTCCTCATTTGGGTAAGTTAAAAGAGAGAGGAAGAAAAAATTTTAAAGGGTTTTAGGGAGAAGAGAGACAGACTGGAAGTGGTGAGGGCCTGTGATCCTGGTAACTCAGAAGACTGAGTAGGATTGCAAGTTCAAGGCCAGCCACAGCAACTTAGCAAACCCCTAAGCAATTTAGTGATATCCTGTGTCAAAATAAATAAAATAAAAAGAGCTGGGGATGTAGGTCACTGGTTAAGAGCTTTGGGTTCAATCCCCAGTACCAAACAAACAAAAATAAAAAAAAAAACAAGAGAAGAGAGAAGTACAGACTTAGGAATGGAAGGAATCAAAGAAGGAAGAGAAGGGAAGAGAGAGCCATGGGAAGATAAAGACACACAGAGAACAAAACAAAAGAAAACAAACAGGTCTCAGAAGAGGAGAAAAAGGTGAGAAGAGAGGGGAGTTGAGATGACATTCCCTGTGGACTGTGATCAAGAGTTGATGTCCTGAAGCTTTTCAGAGGAGCATGTCCTCAACTGAAGTTTTGAATGTTCCCCTACGTGTTTGAAAAAAAGAATTAGAGTAAATTATACTTCATGCTTTTGTAATTATGTCAAAATGAATCCTAATGTTATGTATAACTAAAAAATCAAAAATAGAAAAAGAAAAAGCATTTCTGCTTAATTTTTCAGCTTCAAAATTCTTGTTTTAATATTTTTTTAGTTGTAGATGGACACAATATCTTTATTTTATTTCTTTTTATGTGGTGCTGAGGATCGAACCCAGTGCCTCACACATGCAAGGCAAGGGCTCTACCACTGAGCCACAATCCCAGCCCCCCCAAATTCTTTTTCTGAAATAAACTTTTGTATTATTAAGATATTCTAAAGATTTTACTTATTTTTCAAAGTCATCTGGTCTCAGAGGGTGATTTTTTTTTAAAAAAAGAATCAGGCTGGGCACGGTGGCACATGCCTATAATCCCAGTGGATAGGAGGCTGAGGCAGAAAGATTGCAAGTTCAAAGCCAGCCTAGCAACTCAGTGAGGCTCTAAATAACTTAGCAAGACCCTGTCTCAAAATAAAAAAACAAAAAACAAAAAAAGCTGGGAATGTGGCTCAGTGGTTAAGTGCCTCTGGGTTCAATGCCTGGCAACCCCTACACACAAAAAAAGAGAGAGAATCAGTTTTCTCATATGCAAAAACCAATCGCTTTTGAGTTCTGAAATTGTAGCTGCCATATTCACAATTTTAACTCAATATTTGTTTCATACTTAGGTATACTTCGGAACCTTAGAGGATAAACCTCAAGTTTTCTTTTGGTTTGTTTGCATTCTAGTGGGAAAAGTAGGTATTTAGAACAAAAGATACATAGAAAATTAATGACTTTACTGAATTCAATCTTTTAAAGCAGACATACTCCCAAAATTCTGGTGATAGATATGCTAATTAACCTGATTTCATCATGACATAATCTATATGTAGATCAAAACATTACATCAAACCCCCAAAATATGTAGTTATGTGTCAATCAAAAAAAAAAAAAAAGGGAAGGAGAGAAGAGGAAAGGAAAGAAAAAAAGTATTCCCTAACTTTCTATTCCAGAGAGTAAAGAGGGTTAGGTATCATTTCAGAGAAGTGTTTTATTTTTAAACTATCATGGCATAATACCTCATTTTATAGTAATCTATTAGAGTAATAGTATATTGCTTTAAACTAGTTTTCTTTTTTAAATATTAGGTTCTAGCTCCCTCAAGATCTGTTCCTAATTTACCTGACTCCAGATAATTTTCTGGGGTCCTCTGAAATGTCTTGTCACTTATTCCCCTGCCAAGACTGGGTCACCTCCCCATCAGATAATTTCTCATTCAGTCATTCATTTCTAGCTGTTATTTTTGGTATTCACCCAGAGGTGTGCATGAATTACTTTGCTGGCACTGTTTCTATTGCCAAAGGGGAAGTTCCTGTGTGTAGTTATTGATGTTCTTTTCAAAGTCAATAAATGACAAATAAAGAAATGATGGAAGATGATTTGTGGCAGTTACGCCTGCAGGCAGCTACAATCCACAAAAAACAAGTTCATTTCATTATTTCAAAAGACTGTGGGCTTAGTTTCACCATTGTGAAGAGGGGACAGAGACTTCTTAGTGGTAGCTTTGAGCTTAACTGGATCAGTGGCTTCCTGATTTTAGCCTCAATACAAGTTTTGCCTCCTCTGAGAGATCAGTCCTTACTGTAGTTCTGTTCACTTCTAAACAGACTGCCTGGAGTCCTACGAGGTCTGGTATTTGATGTTGTCTGTGTTGTCTACCTTTCTTAGGCCTTTTTATTCTGGTGCTATTTTTACCGCCAGATCATCGTGGCTCTGAAATTACCATGGCCACTGGAAAATCATGAAGATAACCAAGATGGCTTGAGAACTGGCCTGAATATGCCTTTCATCCCTAGAAATAGATTCTATGGGGAAATACTGTGAGAGGGAGAAATGTACACGACAGACAGTTAACTCTAAAGCTCTGCATCTAGTCTGTTGGCCCAAGGTCATAGCCCCAGAAGATATTTGTGTGTTTGCCTGTTTTATTTTCAGATGTGCAAGTGTCCTAGACATTTTCAAATACAAAAGTTATGATTTCCTGTTTTAATATTTTTCTTCTGAGATTTTCAATAAATTCTGAGGAAAGCAGAGGCTAAATGCTATGTAAGCTCTTCCATAGTACCACCAAATGAAGATTCATACTTACTCTGGATGATCTTGCTGTTGGGAAGGGATGTGCTGAATAACTTCGTAAATTGTACTATGCAAATCCTGTCCTGATACACCATCTGAGACTGGAAAAGACCTACTTGGCATCTAGAAAATGTGGCATATAAAAAAAAAAATTAGCCAGGACTAGTCAATAAATAGTATTTCTTTCCATTGTGCTACATAGTTGAAAACAACTGGCAGTAATGATGCTTAGAAAAGTAGAACCTAGAATGCTTATTTCCTCCTTGCTACAATTTCCAGCACTTACCCTATGATGGTTTGTGCAGCAACATAGCTATAAGGTCAGAAGAGGAATACAGCTTGACAAAGCTATCACTTTTTTCCTTTGTTGAAGAAGGCGGCTGTCAATACTATACAGGAAATATAGTAGGAAGGAAAAATGGCAAAGAGGAAATAACAGGAGAGCTTAGAACCAGTGAACATATTATCTCTTATATGACATATTCTCAATTAATCTTTGACACTATTTGCCAATTACATGTGCAAAAGTAGCTTAAAAGAATAGTATACAGCCAAAAGTCCTATTCACATTGCAAGAGATCAAAGACAATACCAAGAAACAGAGTACACTAAGGGAGATATTTTGGTTTGAATGTAGTGATGGGCTCTAAAAACTAAAGACTTGAGTGAATGAGGAAAGAATAGTAGGTATTTAGTAAAAGCCACCCTATATTTCATTTTAACTGACATTAGTGTTTTATTAATTCCCATTCCTTGTATTTAACAATTTCTTTCTTCTTATAAACACTGTCTTCCATTTTAGTCATAGTCTGATATTCCTTGCCATCCACCTTATTTTCATACTGCTGGGGACTTTTAGTCCTTCCTATTTACATAGCTCCACCTAGAGGACACTGTCCTAAGTCTGAGGAGTTCTGTACCTCATCCCAACTTGACTTGCTAGGTTATATTGGAACATTTTCGCTTTATGCTTTTCTGGAAACTGCCTGTTTTCCTTTTACATACTAAAGCTTTATTATATGTGATTTGTCCTATCATTTTGTGTTGAGAAGATTTTAATGTATGATTTGTACTTGAGAAAGATTCTTGATTTTCTTTGGCATAGTAATGGGCAAGGGCTAATGATATAAGTGGTGATCACTAACTTAACCTAATATTAAAACTGTTGAATACACACATTGGTTCACATCATCCAATTGTCTTCTGCCCATGTCCTGAAAGAGATGCTAAGTGGACAGTGGAATGCACAGCAGGTAGAGAGAGAAGTCATTTCATTTGTGCACATACCACAATAAACCAAGAGATTGTTTTTATTTTTGTTAAAAACTAAACAAACCCCCTAGCAATTCAATTTATTTCCCTTATTTCCTTCCATTTTGAGATCTTAGTTTTGTTGGTACTTCTTTTCTTCTTAATGTCATTGCATTCACTGCTAATCTCCCCACATAACTGCCATCCGGCTGCTTCTCTCTCAGCTCCTCTTCCCATCCTTGTCTTCATTCTCCTCCTTTGGTTGTTGGTTTTGATTTCTCACTTCTTCCCCATAGCACCTGGCATGACCAATTAAGAACCTCAGAAGATTCCTTGGGAGTTTTCAGTTTTGAAAATGGACATAGCTCCAAATCAAGTTATTCTGCTTATGATACAAATAAGCAAGGCTTCTGAAATGCATTTAAATTTCTCTGCTTCAAATTCTTGAGGATTGTAACATTTTGGGCCAACAGAGGGCCTCCCAATTTGTATCCAAAACTTTTTAGTCCTTCATATTTACATAGTCCTCTTATTTCTTCAGTTTCCTGCTCTACCAATTGAAGGCACACCTTAAAGGGGTGCTGTCTGCCACCATGAGAAGCTATTTTAAATAACTGATCCATCAAATATTTATTTTTGTCTTTTTGGTTATGGAAATGAAGGGTGAGCCAATCCTGCCTGGGATTGAATGGGGCAATGCAAAGTCTTTCCAGGGCAGTTCTCTTCATCTGTGACAATGTGGGCACTGGTGACAGTGACTCACCCTTAGAGAGGATAAAATCCAATCAACTCCTCTCCATTAGTCCTATGGCATTTCTGAAAGAAAGTTCGTGGCCAGGAAACTTACTGGATGAACCTTACACATTGACAGAATGCTCTGAAAAGGAAAAGTGACCATTTTCTAACAGCAACTAGTTCTTTAAAAAAAAAGGAGGGCTGGGATTGTGGCTCAGTGGTAGAGCGCTTGCCTTGCATGTGGGAGGCACTAGGTTCGATCCTCAGCACCGCATATAAATAAGTGAATAAATAAAGGTCAATTAACAATTAAAAAAATTATTTTAAAAAAGAGAAATGAGAATGCCCAGAAGCAAGTCATCCATTTATGACCCCTTCCATAAAAGGACTATCATAGGGGAATAAGGAAGAAGAAGAAAAAACTGGTCCTAAACAAATCTATAAAAGTGTTCATGATTTGATTAGCTCAGACACATATTCTGTATGTCTGTTAAACAAAACTGATTATTTTAAAAGATCTTTAGTTTTTTCCAGACTGAAGAAAGATGGCTTCGACTGTACAAAAACTTCCTGCTCCCTGTATTAATGAATGCATGTTTAGGATAAGAATAAAAATGTATAACTGCACACTCTGGCGTATATTATGTGACAACTTTCTTATGAAGAGCATGAGGTACCTCCAAGGATACGATCAATCAACTTTGAAATGCCCTTTAGAGTTATGAAGAGGAAATGAAGGGAAACTGAGGAACAGAGAGATTTAAGTGAAATGATGGACTGGACTGCCATCACTGAAGTAAGGCAGAATTATTTAAACCTTGGACTCCTGATCCTCTATTTAGTCAGTTCTCTTGACCTTCAACTCAGTTAATTTCCTCTTTGCTAAGCTAACCAGGTAAAGCATGCTTATTTATTAGTATAACTTCCTTATTTGTGTTAGCTTATAAAAGCTGTGAAAAAATGCCTTAGCTAACTCCCCAGATCCAGCCACATCATTCATCACAGAGTTAGTCAACACTGCTTAATGCAGTAGCAGGAAATGCAGCCATTGGACCACACTGCCCAAGTTCTTAAACAAATGCTGCTTACACCTCTGGTGAAGCAGAATTCTACTTCTTGGTTAATCAGGCACTAGGAAAACCAACCCTGGGAACACCAGAAGCATCTGGAAAAGCAACAAATTCATATATTCCGAAGTCATCCAGAGCATCTTCGTGGCCTGAAACAGAAAACAATATTACTTACAAATCCAATGCTTTGATTTGCAATTGTTGTTTTTTAAAACCTTTGTAAAACATTATTGTCTGAATTAAATGGTATAGGTACAAAACCAATTTAACATTTCCTAATCCCTTATGATCATACTGCCCTTGAGCAGTGCTGGAAATCCAACCCTCCTGAATTGAAACTGAACTGGAATAATTATTCTTAAAGCCTGATGTAGGAACGATGTTGTACATATTCAAATACACACATGTGGACAGGCTTGTCCTTTGTAACCCTCAATATTCAGACTCATGGACATCAAGGCTTCAGTCTAGAGGTCACAGCAACCTTTGATGCACCCATGATATTTATTGCACCCTGCTAGATCTAACATAGATCACCGTAAGTGAAAAGATTAAGTAACTATAGTAACTATAACATATCACAAATACACTTCATCTGTAAGGTGACGCGTTGGGGGAGTTGGGAGAAGCCATATGATCTCAGGGCCCTTCCCTGTTCTGCAGGCAATCATTTGTAAGTAAGCAAGGGCTAGATGAGAGGAATAAGTCCCACATTTATTAACCATCTGGGTATTACGTTCTTCATCTACATAATTTTATTTAATTCTCATAGGAACAATAGGAAGAAGTTTTTATCTCTATTGTATAGATGAGGAAGTTGAAATCAAGAATAATAATTTTCCCAGGGGAATGCAGTATAGAAGGGACTGAACTGGCTCCTGTGATGCCAAAGCCTGAGCAGAACCTCCACTGTTAACTTGTAACAACTCAGTGGAGTCAACAGTGAAGGTAATGAGGGTCAACTGGAGACAAAGCAGCAGCACTGGCCCTGCCAAGCCTCCTGCTCCTCTTCTGTGTGGGATGGAGCTGCTGCATCACAGCTCCCCTGGGAACCAAGGAAGTGAGACAGCCCTTTAGCATTTTCAGAGTCATAATAATGAATCGATGAACAAGGATTCAGCAGAACTCAGTGACTGTGGGACAGTGATTTAATCTCCCTGATCTTTAGTTTTCTTGCCTTTAAAAAAGAGTTGAGAGTACCTTCCAGGATTATTTTACAGATTTTTGTGGCTTACATAAAACTAATATAAGGACAGCACTTTGTAAAGTGAAAGCACTATTCAATTATAATTATAATGTTATATTATTATCATAAATATTATACAAATATTAGCTTATATTACTTCTATTTCATTGATAGTAATATCAACTAATATCACTAATTTAAATGGCATTAATTAATGTACATTAACATTGACAATACTGCTTTTTAGCCTGACCATTACCTGAAAATGTTTGAGCTCTCCTGTATTCTGTTTCTGGTCTGAAAAGACAAATAGGTATTTTTATCAGGGGCAATAACTGAGGAAAAAAACATTCAAATATTATTTTCATAGAAACAAGCATTACCTGCCCTCAAGCTTCTGTTTTATAACTAAAACCAAAAGAGAAAAAATACAGTAAGGTATATATAAAAGTATGTATATATAACTTACTTTTTTCTAATCTTAACCTACCTTTGTAGGGTTCATATTTTTTCCACAGGAAGAGAAGACACATGGATATAATCAAAAATAGTGATATTCCAGTTATACTTGCTAAAGGGGACAATGATTTGCCTTTTTGTGCAAGCTTCTCTAGTCCTAAATAAAAAATAAATATATTTTAGTAATAAATTAGTATATGATTTTACATGTTTATGATCATTCAATATGTTAAATAAGATACTATTGCAAAACTAGAGAGACACCAAATGAAAGGAACTAACTTATTTTAGAACACATACACACCCACCCACATGAAATTCCCCAGGGATATCTGTGATTGGAAACTTTTGTGGTAAGCTGCCTGGGATAATACTGACACATTGTACTCAATGAGCAAATAACTCATATCATACTTCTCAATTGCATTTGCCATTGTAGCTTAGATCTGTGTCAGCTCATCTCTGCATCCCCAGATACCAGGTGTTCTCTCTCTCTTTCCTCCCTCTCCCTCCACTCTCTATCTCACTTTTTTAAACTGTGAATTTTCTAAGGGGATGGTGGTATATAAATAAAGGTAAGGTGTGAGAGGGAAAGTATTTAGTTCAAATACACTTTACTAATTTTTGGCCAATCAAGAAATGTCAATCCTGAAAACGAAATGAATGTGATTTTCAATAAAACATCTCACTTTGTGACTAAAATTCACTTTGTTTTGTAAGTTATTCCCCTTTTTAAATACGACTATGTAGAATACAGCGCTAATAGCTAACATCTGCTTAGTACTTGCAATATGTCAGGCTGTGTTTTAAGGGAGCCGGACACATTAACTCACTGGTTCTTCCCAACAATCTTATCAGGGAGGTTTTATTTTATCATCTCCTCTTATGGGTGAGGAAGCTGAGGCTTTCCCCAGATTGCTAAGGTTATAAGTGGTAGATGTAACCCCAGGCCCTTAACACTTGTTGCCACCTCCCTCTAATGTTATTTTAACACAATTTATTAACCACAGTTATGTTAATACCAGCTCCAGATTATAATTTGTTTAGTTATATTTAACCTGTACCTTAGGAAGTAGTTGTGACCTCCAACAAATGTGAATAACAGATGTCATCCATATTACTATGTGACTTAGATATTGATGTGGAAATGAATCATGGTGGGTGCTTGTATCTATCCAAATTAAAGTAGAAATGAAAGTCATCTGATGCCAATTCCATTCTGGGTGTGGTGAAGAGTATGTGATCACTCAGCTCTGTACTACATATGATCCTACATCCTGTCATCTTGGACTGTAAATCTTTGTTGAGGTCTTTAGCAGCCAAGAGCAGCAGGAAGCATTAATCTTCCCTCAGTGTGCACCTATCTATACTCTCTTGTCTTTTCCACTTAGAATAGTTTCAAAACGTAGTGATCATATATGCCAAACTCTGATAAACAAGTCACGGAAATCAAGTTATCCTTTCTAATTTCCCCATGCAACACTGTTCCCATATTTCTCTTTTCCCTCAAGTACCCAAGAGATAAAAAGATTGGTTTTCATTACCCAAAATCTTCATTTCTAATGAGAAATTTATAAATTTCTAATATGCATTCAGAAAATTTCACCCTTAAAATGCTCTTCTATGGAATAACAGTTGCATGATATTGCCTTTGAACAGGTTTTAAGTTAAACTCTTAAAGCTGGGTATCAGAAATATATGTAAAGTGGTTTAAAATGAACTAGAATGGCATTTTATTGGTTCTAGTCTTAGACTAGAACATCATAACATGTAAGAGAAAGATAGTTGACCTCTTCTTTGTTAGTAAGTTGTATAAGAAATCATATTTTCCAACTGTTAGAAAGTTGGCCTTCTAGTTTGGAATTACTTTAGCACTTTGGTGATTTCTTTGTGAGTGCTCTCTCTCTCTCTCAGTATTGTGCTCCTGCTTCACAGATTTGTTCTCTCTAAAGAGCTTAAAAAGCTCTGTCACTTTAGGTGAGTCAGTTGACTCTCAGGGTTTGATTTTCACATTTTAAAAGGAAAAGGTGAGAATGGTTGCCTTTAAGTTGTCTTCTTGATCTGACACTTTATGATTTGGGACAGACAGAGAGGTTTACAAGTTTATTATGTAAATAGGACACTTTATCTGGTGGCAAACTAGTAACTCACTCTCAAAAAATTAGTGCACATATATACATACATTATTTATAAATTTTATTTATATAAAGGATGTGTAGCACATAATTTACAAATAACAATAAGATATGCACTATTCTTTATTGTTAATTCCATATAGCTAATTATTTATCAAAGAAATGATTTTGATGATTTTTGCTGAACTCTTATTTAAATCTACAGTCAACCTGTGAGTGAAATTCAATGAGTTTTAAAATCCTGTTTGACAATATCTGTCTTTCAGTTGGAATATTTAGTTCATTAATGCTTAATGTAATTACTAATATATTTTGGCTTAGATCTGCAATCTAACTATTCTGTATTTCCTGCATTTTTGTTTATTTTTCCTCATCTTTCTTTTTTTAATTTATTTTTAGTTTTGGTACTGGGGATTGAACTCAGGGGCATTCAACCACTGAGCCAATCCCCAGCCCTAATTTTTGTGTTTTATTTAGAGACAGGGTCTCACTGAGTTGCTTAGCACCTCGCTGTTGCTGAGGCTGGCTTTGAACTCACGATTCTCTTGTCTCAGCCTCCCTAAGTGCTGGGATTACAAGTGTGTGCCACCCCGCCCGGCTTCCTCACTTTTCTTAATCAGCATTTTATTTTATTCCTCTTTGCTTGTTAGTTGTACATTTTTATTTCTCTCTTAGACTTGAGAGACTTAAAAATGTCTTAATCAAAATTAATACTTTTACCCTTCCTGCTTCTTCCTGTTTCCACAATGCAAGTTCTATATTAAAGATGGATATTTAAAACTCCAGTATTCAAATTTTCATCTAGTATATCTGACTATAAGACTATGCTCTTTTCACCATTTCTGACAGACCATTATACTGTAGCCCAAATACTTTGAGTTTTACCATTTGGAGCTACAATGAATAAATCAAATTTGTTCTCTATTTTATGCTACGTCAATTGGTGGGACTCTCGCATCTCCCTGACAATTCTCCAGAGTCAACATCCCCAGATCATTTTGGTATTCTTTATAGGACTGGTTTCCATATTCTTCATCATCCTAGAGGTGTAATTTTGGATGCTCAAGAAAAGCAAGTCAATTTCATTCCTAGAAGAAGAATCCATACTCCACTGTGGTTCTCAATAAGATAAGGCAAATAGAATGCTCTCTGAAATATGGAAAGTTAAAAAAAAAAAAGGAAACGAAGGGCTGGGACTGGATGCTTAATGGTACAGCACTTGCCTAGCATGTATGAGATCCCAAGCACCACGGGGAAAAAAAATAGAAAAAAGGAAAGAAAGAAACAAGCAAAACAAACAAACAAAAAATCAATTAAAAATACCAAATAATAGAGTAACTTTTAGCAAAGGAATTTTCTAGTTCTTAATTTTGAATCTGATATTGAAATTAAATTAGTTAAGGAAATTTTCAAATAATGCACAATTAAGCATATGTATTATGGGTATATAAAACCAGATGTGTATATACTTCCCATTTACTTGGTATAGTTGTATCGTATCAATAATAATGAAAATAATAAAAATTTACAGTACCAGTTACAGGTACAGACAAAGAAATAATGTCAGAGAAACTAAAATATTTGGCATAGTAAGTTCTAGAACAGAAGCTGGAACATAGTTTTTTTGTTTGTTTGTTTGTTTTTCCCTGACTGGGAATTCAATTTTTTTTCTCAGTAGTCTATGCTCGAAATGGTTTTATCAATTAGCAAATAGGTTCTTATTAATCAGTTTTTCCTCTATCCTTTTCTAATTCTAAACTTCAGGTACTTCATCTCTTTCACTTTGTGATAACCTATCTTTGCCTAAATTCAATAACTCCTGACTCCTCAAACAAGAATGAATAGCAATTAAGTCTTTTCAAGCTTCTATGATATGCTTTACCAGAGTAAATCTACAGGAAAAAAACATTTTATTATAATCTCAGTTTCTTTTTTTTAAACCTGAAAATAGCTGTGTAAGGTTGTACATGTCTGTAATCCCACCTACTCAGAGGCTGAGGCAGGAGGATCGCCATTTCAAGATTGGCACAGGCAATTTTGTGAGACCGTGTCTGGGTATGTAGCTAGTGGTGGAGCACCTATGGGTTCAATCCCTAGTACCGCAAAAAACAAAAACAAAAATTAACAACAACAACAAAAAACCCTGAAAATATGCTAATTCTTATTTCAGAGCACTTCCCATTCTCATGGATCAAGTTTCACTCTGGCCTACATCAGCTCTTTGCCAGACAATTCTATAATTTTGGAATCCATTAGCAAGTTTAGCACACAATGATGACTGGATCTTAATGCTAAGATACATTTCCCCTCCTTTCCTTTGTTTTTAACTTTTTGTCTGTTTTGGTATGCATTTACTGAAATGACCTAATGTGCACAGTCTCTCCTACACAGGATTACCTTCTTCCCATCCCCCATTTCTTCCTGTTTCTTTAGACTTCTTCCTTATTGCCCTCTTGCCTCTTCCCCTTGGCTTCTGTTTACATGAGAGAACCATCCGGTAGAGGCCAGCAACTGTCAGACCCAAACCTTGGCTGTGTCAAAGGCCAGGCTTCCTCCTCAAGGATTATAAGAATAGAGGTGGTCCTTTTCTCAGAACAAAATCTCTTTCTTGGCCGCCTTCTCTTCTGGAGTATCCTGATTCTCTGCTGTTAACACTGTTTCTATATTCCAGAATGCAAATCAAAGGGCACAGCTGCTGTGGTCTCAGCCCCTAGATAGTGTGTGATTTGGATACACCAACATCCATAACTCCAACTTGAAAACAAGACAGTAGGGAAATTCTGACCACATTGCCCTGGAGAATGTATGTGGATCCCTATGTATTTCTGGACACTTGTAGGACTTCTCCTTTTTATCCTTTTATAAAGTTTACACTTTTCGTTAGCCCACAGCATGCTATTCTTCCCATTATTTAAACATGATTGACTCATTGACCAAAGCCTGAGTGCAAATGCTATTTGCCCCCTCCTTAAGCAAACAAATAAAATGGAATAACATGTTAAATGCAAATATGGGCAAGAGGTGTGGTATCCATGGTATCGCAACCCTGCTGTTTAAGACTGCACCCAAAACACGAGAGCCATATGCTACCAGTCAGTGTGTCTATTTCTAGATCAGAATGGAGTCTTTAGATCTCTCCCATCCAATCTGTTCCCTAATTATGGCAGCTGATTATATCCCTATGGAGATGAAGGCGCCATATTGAGGGGTGTGCTATTTCCACACTCTACCATGGCCCCACCTGAGAAAATATGGTTATTCTTTGGTGGATTCCCAGAGGGATGTCACACAAGGTCTCAGGGTCTGGATGTCAGGGTTGTAGTTCTATGTCAATTGTTATCTCTAGTGGCCCAGATTGTGGAGACCAAATTGTAGACCTTGACTTGAGAAATTTGTAGATAGATACTAAATATTTTCTTGGGTTCTTTTCCTATTCTGTTTTATGAAAGATATGAAATACAAGTAATTGTAAAAGTGATAGCTTTCTCAGGATTACATAAAATTCAAAACAATCCTATTATGGCTAAATCTCAAATTATGGCCATGTTGTCTTAAGGAATTTACATTATTTATATACTTGAATGCCTTCATTAATTGTGAACCTTCAAATTCTGATCAGATAATTAAATTTCCATAAACACTTTCACCTTATCTATATTGCATGTCATAGTGATTTAGGCTCAGTTAAAACTCTGAAGTAGAGACATCTGCATTTAAGGAAGTCCTAAATTAAGATAATAAAATAATTACTTCTCAAAATACAAATGCCAATTTATTATCTTAATAGCAATTCTTTCCTTGAAACTTCTAGATATTGTTTTTAGTTACAGACAGTTCATAATTTCTCATTAATATGAAATTATACATGTGTCATCGATGAACCAAAGTATCTCTATGTATAAAGTATTACATTGGCTAAGATGATGAGATACATACTCTATATGTATGACTCTACATATATTTAAGAAATTAGTCCCATTAATATTATTAGTACATCAAGGGATATAGTCTATATGGTGGTTAAACAGACTTTGAATTCAGGTATTATTTTATCACTCATTAGCTGTGTGACCTAGCTCATTGCCTTTGTTTTCTTTAGGATATCTACACTGAGATGCAGAAAGGTCAGTTAATCATATCTCAAATTAGAGGTGAATCATAGCCCACAGAGGTAGAAGTCACCATGTGGTTTAGTTTTACGCAGGCAGAAAAACATAGAGCTAATTGCCACATTCTCTAGCCTTCTTCTCCCCAACTGAAAGTCCACAATAAAACTTCTGATTATTTTCTGACCATGTTATTTTCTCTTTGTATTTGTGACCGTGGAGTCACCTTTGATTCTGTTTTCCTTTGCCCTTATATCTTATTGGTGAGACTTTTTGGCTAGACATGCTTTTTGCCTCATTAGAAACAAAGAGTTTCATCTATTTCCTACAACTTGCCTAGCTGCACCACATGCCAACTTGGTTCTGGAAACATCTCAAAGACAGGTGCCCTATCCTTCTAAATGATGTCAAATTCCCCTCAGATCTTAATACAGCTTATTCATCAGTGTACATGGTCAGTAGTGCCAAACTGATGGTCATTTTTAACTATAGGTAGTGTACATGCAATCTGCATTGCAGTGATTCATTCATTTGGAAACTTAGAACACATAAAATATTTAATAAAGCACATCAATACTATTCATTTCTCCCTCAGTTTGCTGTAGTTTGAGTTAAAGTTCTGTGGATGTTTAGGGATTGGAAAATAGCTCTGAAAACCACAAAGAGGTCACTAATGTTGACAATCCTGAATCCCTCTGAAAAATAAGCACCTGCTCTTCTTATTTACTATAATAACAAATGGTTGGTCTTTGTACAGGTCAAACAGGTTTTTTAGACTTTATAAAAGGCAATTATCTGACATTAAGACTAGCCGTCTTTGGGCCCTGGTAATAAGATCTTAATCAAATATTGGGGGCTTCTGATATTATAAAAATACCTTGGCTAAATATTAATGGAGAAAGTTTAGGTGATGGGAAAGCCTTAACTAGAATATACTTCTATATAGTAAAGCCATGTTTTCACTTGCAGTGAGCATAAAAAGCATGTCTAAGATGGCACTCAGATTACTACCAAACTATTTTATGTACTTAATTGTGGCTTACTTTAAAGTTATGTTTTGGGTAGCTACCTGGGTGTAGAGTTGGTTAAGCTTATAAAAAGTTAGTAAAACAGAAAACAAAAGATGTAGCTTAGCTGTTTACATGTTTGCCACCCATCTTAGTTTGTAAACAGGAATTCTTGACATCAGGAATTATTTTTTTCATTCTCAATGCCTACTGTCCCATATTTGATCCATAATAAGTGTTTAAGCAAGGAATAAATAAGTGCCTAATTTTAATCATCCTAAACACATATTTTGGGAGTCTATAAGGGAAATACATTATCATTTGCTGCACCAGTGAAACATAATTCAGGTAAAAATTCTAGAGCTACATTCTTCAGTATGGTAGCTACTAGAAAGATGGGGCTACTTACATCAAAATTTAAACTAAAATAAAGATGGTATAAAATTAAAAATCCAGTTCTTCAGCTTTATGGCCATATTCCAATTGCTCAAAAGCCAAATGAGGCTAGTGGCTGCCATATTGAAAATTATAGATATAAAACATTTCCTTCATTGCAGATAGTTTTATTGTATAGCACTCTATTATAGGGTATAATATTTTTTTCATATAAAATAACTGCCTATGACTGTATAAATTCCAGTATACTGTTCAGGTGATTTTACAAATATAATAATACTCCCACTTCCATTTAAAGGAGTTCTAGGAGGAACCCATCCACTACATATTTCTTCACCTACCTACAGGTTTGTGATAGTCTTATAATTCTTGAAGTGTCTTTAAGAACTTTTCCTTTTTTGAGCTAGGGTCTCACTAACTATGATTTTGCTCAGATTGAATCAAACTTGTGAGGTTCAAGGAATCCTCCTGCCTCAGCTTCCCAAGTAGCTGGTATCATAGGTGTGTGCTACTACACTCAGCTTTTAAGAGATTTTTAATAAACTCAAAATTCTACAAAGAGAAAACATCTTAAACAAGTGATTTATCAAAGTTGTGCTTGCCAAATATTTAGATTCCCAGATCCTATCTACAAAATCCTGATCCAGTAAGTCTGAGTTGTCTTAATGAAACTAAATTTTTAGCAACCTCCCCAGGTGGTTTGATGTTAGTGGCCCAAGGGCCATATATTGAAAATTTTAGCATAAGAATCATAAGAATTATATTCTTACTTCATTTATATAACAAAACATAAATGCTTCTCTATGTTAAGGGTCCTATCATAGGCACTAGGGCTAAAAAGATGAAAAAAGAGAGCATCAGCGGAAGAAGTATTAATGGGTGTTACTTTTTGTGAACCTGTTCTTTCATTAATCATAGGCACCTTAACCTCTTCTTCCTGTTCAAACTTGCCCTCAGGTTTTCCCCAAATGGAATTTTTAAAAATATATGTAAAGAAGAATGTAGGAAGAACTCGGTAGCAGCAGATATAGTAATAGAAGAGGGGGAAAAGGATGGAAAAAAAGGAGGATAAGAAAGGGGTTAGGAGGGAAAGGAGAAGAGGGAGGGAAGGCAAGATAAGAACAAAAGAAAAAAAGAAAGAAGGAAGGAAAGAAGAATATGGATCTGAGAGACATGAAAAAAAGGAGAATGGATAGCACTTGGTCAATGAATGGGGGTAGGGCAATAAGCAAGAGAAAAGAGTCTGAGAGAGTATTTAGATTTTCATCTTAGGTTGGTAAATCATAGGGATATTCACTCTGAAAGGGAATACAGACATAGTAGTAGCTTGGCAGGGAAAAAGATGGTTTAGTTTGATATGTTGGACTTAGATCCTGCCTCTGGTATTTCCAAGCAGGAAAATCCCGAAGGCAACTGGTATACAGTTTTAGAGATTTGCAGATTAAGATTTGGGATGTACCAATGTTACATGAAATCATGAGAATGAGTGACATCATACAGGAAAATGAAGTGAAAAGATGGATGTGGGCATCCATATTTTAGGCAATGATTTTCAACCTTTTTTAGGTCCATGGCATTTCTAAAAATAAAATGATTTGTAGAGAATGCTTAATTTTACAGACTTGCAAAATTTTGTAATTTTCAAGGTGTTGTATCTATCATTGAGAACTTCCACAGATTTCATGTATTTAAAGGATGAGAAGTGGAACCCATCGATGACAATGAGAAGGGTAATCAAATAGAAAAATCAGAATTTCGACGATGTATTTATCTGACCTAATGCAACAATAGACATAAACCCTTTAAATTAGCAGCCTACTTCTCTTGTATTCCTATTTGTAAAATTAGGAAAGTAATTGTGCATGTTTAGAAGTAATTCATTAAATTGCCTTTTGATTCCCATGGTATCAGGTCATCAGCAGATGAAGACACATGTGCTGCTGCTTTTTTCAAAGAATAAAAAGAGATTAAAAGTATTCCCCAGCTCAAACTTTTCTCATCTGGTCTTAAGGCCCTTCAAAGTCAGCAGCAGAATTTCCCTTCATTTTGTTTTGGGTTGTCTTTATTTGAGTCATAGAAATCAGTTAACCTTGGAAAGAGTTGTTTTCTTTCTTTCTTTTTTTTTTTAAAAGCATATGAACAATCCCACAATGGTTTTCTCTTCCACATAGTATTAGACAAGGGAAAGCAAGGCCAGCATGCATTTGTACTTTCCTTTTAAGTTATACTTACCTGTGGAAGTAATGATAACTGTGAAATGAGTTTCATCTCGCCTTCCAGTTATGTTGTTGTAAGCACAGCAAACATAGTCAGTTGTCTTCTGGGCTACTTTCTCAGATGCAACTTCCAAGCGAGGCCCATGCTTAATGACATACGTTGTATTGTCAGTTCTCCGGATCCAGGAGTAGGTGTTGGGGGGATAAGAATCAGCAGAACAATCAAATAGAATGGCTTCTCCAAGGTCCACCGTAAACACTTCCCCTACTTTTAGCCCTTTATCAGAATTGACTCGAAGCCCATAAGGTCCATCTGCATCAATGCAAAAAAGAAATAAAGAGGTAACATAAATATTTGCAACATACTTTTGGGGCTTGGGAGAGCTTAGTAGTATTTTTCTTTCTTTGAAAGTCTTCACATGAGACTTGGGCAAACAGGTCTTTGTTTAGACTCCCAGTAAGAGATGAGGCCTAAATATGTTTTATTCTGATATTCATGGAAATGAATATTGAGATGTGATTGAACTTATTTATGATAGTGAAAGCCTGAAATTTAGTTTTACAGACACTGTCATTATCATTGTGACATTAAGTTTTTCAGTATCATATTGATAAAGGTATATTCTTGTTGGAAAACTCAGTACTTCTGAAATAGTAATTGTACTTGAAAATATTTTTACAACATATTATGTCCATTGTTTTTTTTCTTTGATGATCATAATTTGAATATCATCTATTTTTCTTCTCAGTGCTAGGATAGGTCATGCAAATATTTGCTGAAGGCATAGTTTCACAAGGAACACAGATTTGTGCAAACAGATATAGGAGTGTTTCATATTTTTATAACATTAAAATTGCTAAAGAATTTTTAAAATTCCTATCCCTAAGCTAACCTTAAGATTCCACTTGGAAAAATATACATCTTCATTATCATTAACAAATATCAATTGATCATCAATAAACTACTTAATCATGGAATTGCCTGGTGTTTTCCCTCATACTCTGAGTATTTTGCCATTCCCATGGTATCAGGTCACCAGCAGATGAAGACACATGTCCTGCTGCTTTTTTCAGAGAATACAGAGAGAGATTAAAAATATTCCTCAGCTCAACTTTTCTCATCTAGTCTTAAGTCCTGTTTTACATTGTAAAGACTTTCACATTTTAGGTAGGATCATGCTAACTTTTCAGCAGATTGTAACTGGTATTTTTTGAATATTTGCCATGTGAAACCATTTCAAATTCTTACATGTACAACCACATTTAATCTTTAAAGAAACCACATGAGATAGATGTTATTATTCCCATTTTAATATTTAAAAAATTATTTGTCCATGATCACATAGCTTTAAAATAGCAGAATTTAAAATATATGCATTTAATCATTCATATTAATCCCCTAAAAGGAAATAAAGTATAAGTGATATAATTTTATCAGAATATTTTCTTGTCATCTACCTATATTATTACTTCTGTAATAAATTACTGCTTAATTATATATTAACTCTGTAATTAGTCAATCAAATATTCAATCAACAAATAATTACTTGAGAGATGATACATATAGATAATATATTTAGTATATGAGAGGCAGAAACAATTTGTAATCTTTTCTTGGTCCTGATTTTGGTCCTGATTTTGTTTTGAAAAAGGACTGAATACTCATTTATGAACATGTGCAATAATATAATATGACAAGACCTTTGTAGGGTCATCAGTTTTGTCAACTATTAGTTAAGTATTCTTTAGAAATTAATGAAACTTTTTGAGTAGTGGATTTCCTCATCTTTTAATATAAAAAACTGTATTAACTGGTTGCCAAAGTCCCTTTTACCTTTCCAACACCATGATTCATGCTGTGCTAGAGCAATTTTAAATATGACAAGCCAATCTCAAGTTTGCAGATTTCCAGAGTGGCTCTTCATTATGTCGGTATTTTCTGACCAAACTACCTTTTGGTAAACAAATTTACAAAGATATGACAGAATATAATGATTCAAAACAAGGGTTTATATTTAGCTAGGGAACACACATTTGAACATTTTTTCTTTGTAATGACAGAGAAATGTCAAAGGAACCTATAGATTTACATTAATATGTCAAGATGAAGTAATCCTACTTTCAGAAAGCAAATCCAGAGGCTAGTATAATCACCCCTTGGTATTTGGGTTGATTGACTCCAGAACACTTTGAGTGTACCCCAAACTGCAGATGTTCAAGTCCCTTACATAAAATGGTACAGTATTTGCATATAACCTCCATATATCTTCCTGAATATTTAAAAGCATTTCTAGATGACTGAAAACAATGTAAATGCTATGTAAGTAGTTGTTACGACTTATTGTTTAGGAACTAAGACATGAAAAATTATGTACGTGTTCTGAACATAAGCAATAATTTTCCAAATATTTTCCACCTGAGGTTGGTTGAATCTGCTGATGTCGAATCTACAGATAGGGAGAGCTGGCTATACTTTGAAATTTAAAGCAATCAGGAATTTGAGGGAGAGGATTAATGTGAGGAGGAACATATGTTCCCTTCCTGTGACTGCACTAGCACCTTGTTACACTGTTCTCCTGTTTTAGGCTTTGATGCAATCTCAGGTGAAACCACCGTGATCAGGGATTTAAAACCGTGTACTGCAAACTAAAACCCTCTTATTCTGGACTCCACTAACTAGTAGTACGGTAATGGGAATAAAAATTTGCTTTTACTCACTCAATCAAAGTTGCTATTGAGATGTTACTGTGTGCATGACACTGTTCTAGGCACTATGAGTGAATTGAGATGTTGAAGATGGTTCCTGAGGCTTCATGTCTGGCTCTGCAGTAGCAGTGCCTCCTCTGGTTGTCAGCATTGATGGAACATTAGGAAAGCACAGGCTTCCAACCAGCGTTTACACAGAAGGAAACCAATGAGAGGAATCCACTGTGACTGGGAAGAGCAAAACCTGTGTCTGTTTAAACAAGAGGAATTTAGTCATAAAACTACAGCCATTCAGTTTAGGTCTCTGTCTTTCCACTGGCTTGGGGGATTTACAGAATGTGGCTATAAAAACAAATTGCCTCATAATAGAACACACATAAAAATGAGTATTACTCCTATCAAAGTGTGCTGATGTTACTCAAGACTTTTTTTGGGAACCTCCTCATTTGAAATCACCTTAGGACCTTGCAACAGAATGAAGTATTTTTCACAAGCATAATTCTTTAATATTAGAGGGTGTGTTTTCTTTGCAGAGGAAGTCTCAAAGTCATTGCAAACCAGGGTTAGTAAATAAGGTCAATAAGCTTATTTTTAAAAGATCACTCCAGCTTAAAATAAAAATAGTTTCAGAGAAAGAAATTTGACTATCTTAGTTTATCTTCTCTACTTAGTTTATCTTCTTTTTTATTTCAATTTTGCTATTTCTCACTTGTTGGATTTCATGATTGGCATCATCTTTTCTTTTTTTTTAATTTAAAAAAAATGTTTAGTTGTTGATGGATTTTTATTTTATTCATTTATTATTTATATGTGGTGCTGAGGCTCAAACCCAGTGCCTCACGCATGCTAGGCAAGCGCTCTACCACTGAGCTACAGCCCTGGCCCCTCATCTTTTCTTTTTGTCTTATATGCTATATCTGGCTCTTCAGAGTCGGCCTCAAATACCTCAAACTCCCTTCCACCAAGCATTTCTTCCACTATTTGGAACCTAACACTTTGACGAATTTAAATTCCTTAAAAAATCCTAAAACTCAGAGAGCTCAATGTGAAAAGTCATTTGTAATTTTATTGCTCAGAGATCCAATATCCACATTTCAGTGTATGGTCAAGTCTTTCTACACACACACACACACACACACACACACACACACACATACACACACCCCTAACTATATCTTACCCTGAACACACTGCTTTAAATCTATTTTCTTTTTACTATGTATTGTTCTCTTTATCATTAGCACTTCAGGCTGAGTACTCCTCTACTTTAATGTAGAGTCTAGCAAATTATTCAAGTGAATGAATGATCTAGTTGGAAATGTTTGGAGTGATTCAACGAGAGTGACCTCTGATACTAAAGATGAAAGCACAAGGATAATTCCATTTTGACTTTGGATTATGGTTCACTTTTTTGCCTTTGGCAAAAGCCTCCCAATGGAAATGAACCCATTGCCTCAGGAATGGCTGTTTACTAAATAAGTTGTAAAGTTACATATCATCTGTTCTCTTTAACAATTTATGGCTGGGTGGGAACAGTACTGAAAATTCTGCCATGATGCTGCTTGCCACCTTGCTTGGGAGCAGATGGTAAGTATTTACCATGAATGACCATTTTTTTCCTTTAATTTTTATTACTTAGAGTACTCCCCTGCAGCAATACCATATGTTGCACACAAAATCTAGTGGTTACTAGGTTACTATTTACAGCTAGAGCTAGATGGCATATATATCTTGTGAAATGCATGTAGATATTTGTCTGAATTATCACCTTGACATTGTATTCCACCAAAGCCAATACCAAATTATGACATCATAACCTCATACATATATGATCAATCTTGCTAGATTTTACTTTTTTCTGACCATAAAAAAATGATTCCTGCTTCCATGAAGAAAACTATAACATAAACAGTGCTTTTAGAAAACAGAATAGATGATTCATATCAAATTATTATGTGTACCTCTATGAAGGAATATTAAGAATGTGACATTTACTAGATTATTGAGGAACTTTTGCTAAAGGTCAGCAAAAAAAAAAAAAAGAGCTGAAGTGCCATAATGAAGAAACTGTCATCTTAAAATGGGAATTTAACCTTTCCACAGTATCATCAAGTAATACTGGAATCTGAAAAGGGTATAAACAAAAATAATGTATTCCATTTTAGTTAAGTTCAAGAAACTTTATTGAGTTCTTAATCTGTGTCAGGTGTTGCCCTACAGATACAAAGGTGAAAGATGTGGAATTCTTACTTGGGTTTGGGGTATGTATGAGTGGAAGAGAGTCAAGGAAAACACAATGCAGTGAAAACCAGGGAAGAGATCTGTGTAGGATTTTCAGGAGCACAGTGAATCTCACAGTGACACTAAGGAGGTGAGACTGGTGGGAACAGGTGAGCCATTCTGGAGAAGATGATGTCAGAAGGGAGAGGAAGAAGAACAGATGAAGAAAGAACAGTGGGAATTACACCAAACAAAGCACATATTTCCGGTTTGCATGGAATGATAAAGATTGTAAATATATTGATGCCTTATCAACAGATAGGATAAGTGAGAAATCTTCATATTTTACATTTTATTTAATTGTTACCTGAAACGAAGAAAAACAAAACAAAACATACAATAAATCAGGCATGAAATAGTAATAGCAAGAAAAACTATCAAATTAATGAGAATGGATTGTGTTTCTATGTTATATGATAGGTAATAACTGCTTAGCACAAAACACTGATATTTGATTTTTTAAATCAAATCAAATTATGAATAAGTGAATTAATAAATTAATGAATGAATATCAATAAGATGAGATGTTGGCCAAATGAATGTTTTGGTGTTTGAAAATAGCTAAGAAAAAATTAATATTCATGATTACCAATTAATAAGAGTCAAAATCTTTCTTAAATATGTAGGTAATTCATCTTTACAAACATGTGGTTAACCAGAACCCACATTTGTAAATTTTCTAAATGTTCTCTTTTCTATTGTCAGTTTTAATTCACAATAGATTTTGGGGGATGAGTACTGGGGATTGAACTCAGGGGCACTCCACCACTGAGCCACATCCCCAGCCCTATTTTGTATTTTTATTTAGAAACAGGGTCTCACTGAGCTGCTTAGCATTTTGCTTTTGCTGAGGCTGGCTTTGAATTTGTGGTCCTTCTGCCTCAGCCTCCCCAGCTGCTGGGATTACAGGCGTGTGTCACCATACCTAGCTTCCTAGTAAATTTTTATAGGCTATTTCTAAAAGAATATAATAAGTTTTTTTCTATACGTAGATGATATATTCTATGAAATATGAACTTATTCAGATTGAGATATTTTAATTCTTTTAAATAGTCCAGAAAAAGGAAGAAGGTTTAGGAGTCTAAAGTAAATTATTTAATCTTTACAATTATGGTTATTTTTTCTTCTCTCATTTTAATATTTTTCACACTGTGTATCAACATATTCTGTGATAATACTGAGTTTGGTGCATAGACTTGCACATGTTGAAAGGAAGATCTTTTTTTCACTTTGCCAGATTAAAATAAACTATGTAGCAAAACAACAGTACATTTAAAAAATGATATTTTAATATGCCTGTAATTGTTTATGCAATTTCCCCCAGGAATTTTTCGCTTAAATCTATGACTGAAGTGTAAAGGAAGGTAGGTAGATGAAGAGAGACACAATAAACCATAAAAAACAATTGTTGTGAAGAAGATATATTACATTAAAAAACATGCCAAATTAAGAAATTGTAATGTTTGGGGAAGACAAAAATTCTTCTCAAGGTATTCATTTAGTTTTCTCTTTGCAGGTATTTTCTGTATCATCCAGGATCTCCATAACTTCTTGTGCCACATTGCCAATTATGTCAGTATGGTTTTGGTCCAAAGAAAAATTTTAAAAAATTGAATGAATGAATGAAAGAGAAAATGAAAGCAAAGAGAAAGATCTAACATTATTGAGTTCTTCCTATGTGCTGCACACTAATTTCTTAATGCGTAAATTCTCATTTAATCCTCTCCATTTCTCTTGAGATAGGTATTGGCATTACACTGGGGAGTATAGATACGGTGATGAGGGAACTGATGCAGAGTCGCGGGAAATCACTTGCCCACACCAGTAGTGCCAGAACAGGGCTTTCACTTAGATAATCAAAATATATAGATGAAGCTCAAAACCACGGTGCTATTCACTGTGCTCCCCAAAAGATATAGTGTTAGCTAGAGCACATGGTCAAAAGCAAACATGAGAGGAGTTTCCTCAGTTAACAAGGAATGGTCCAACACAATCTCATATCCTGTTCTCTCCTACGACATTAAATGACAGTTCTTTGGGATTCATTTTCAGTATATGATATCTGGCTGGAATTTGTTCCTTTTGTATGTAAATGTCAACCGTTTAGACTACATAATAAGAACAACATAGGGATATGTCCACATAGTCCTAGATTTTGGTTTGATTCGTCTGTTCATATTTTCTTTTCACTATGTTTAAATAAATAAAATACCAAAGTTTATTTTATTTGAAGTTGAATGAAAGTTTTAATTATTTCATAATAATTGTCAAGAATATGCATATAAATAAACTGCACCAACTCTGAACTTTTCACTTCAATTCAATGCTAGTCATATAGAACAGTCACAGCTTATACTTTCTTTGTGAATCTATTTCACAGCCTATACTTTAATGCAGATGGACTATTTTCACAGTGTTATAAGAATGTAAGATTAAGTAAAATCACCATTAAAATAGACTAAGAGTTCAGCTATAAAAATAATGTCATAAGCACAATATAAATAATGACTTGGTACCATACATTTTAAGGTACTTTTACTTAGGCTTTGTGCCTGAGCTCCTTCTGTCCCCACAGCCTGTAATGATTTCCCCAGACATTGCAACTTGCCCCCAATCACATCTATTGTTCCAAGTCCACTCAAACGTCACTTTCTGCAAGAAGCCTTTTCCCCAGTCAGAAGCAACGTTTCCATCCTCTGAATTCCCATGGGCTGATATTATTGTGGTTATGATGCATGTTACATAGCACTTACTACAAGACATCCAGGGTTCTAAGAACTTTTCATACAATAACAGACTGAATCTTCACAATAACTCTAGGAAGTAGGTTACTAATATAACCATTATATGGATAAAGAAATTGAAGTACAGAGAGGTAAGGTGGCAGACCCAGGATATGAACTCAGACCTCTGGCGCCAGCATTCCTGCTCTTAGCTAATATGCTTCTTTGTACACATCTCCATGGTATCCATGACATTTTATGTCCTACATTTTATGGTGCATATTCTCTCTCTTCTACTAAAATATAGGATAGCATCCAGTGCAAGATTCAATGATTCTTTTTCCTTATCTTAATTGTGAAAGTTCAAGGAAAATCTCTGTGTAAAACCCTTTTGTTCCTTTGCCTTCCTCTTCCCAGCTGAGAAATGTGCAGAAAGAACAACAATGCCCTGGGGTGTGCTCTCCATGCATAACCTAGAACACTTTTTTCCCCTTGGGGTCAGCTACAGAGCACCTCCTTCTCCCAACTTCACCAACTCTTCCATTTGAGGATGAACAAATTAGTACCCCTACATGGTCCTGAGATATTGAAATCAAAATTATTCCTTTCCACTGGAAACAAGGTCACACAATGTACTGAATTCCAAATTATATCTTAAATGGCTCCTGGCCAGTATTTCAACTTGGTCTTCAAGAAATAGGATTGTGCTAGTAGATAAATTTTATGACAAGGGAGTGCCTAGGAGATATGATTATAAATAATCCTAAACTACAATATTGGTGAAAAACAAAATGATATCTGGTGCTGATATTCTCTGGGCCTACCCCAGTGAGAACTTTCCAGGGAAAAAAACCCCCAAAACTCATGAGTAATATAAAAAAAAAAGCATCTTACAATAGATGGTGGGCATAATGGTGTTACTTTCCATCTCACTGACAGGGTTCTTCACCAGGCAACTGTAATTCCCAATGTCTTCCTTGGTCACTGGGGAAATATGAAGGGTGTTGTTTTGAGGAGAAAAGGAATAGGTGGAGCTGGTGCAGACAGGCTTCCCATTCTTTAACCACTGGTAAACCAGTCGGGTGCCCCCTTCCACCTGGCATGCCAGGGTCATGTTCCCCACATACTCCACAGCCCCAGAGGAAGGATGAGTCCAGACCACTGGCTTTGTGACAGGATCTGCAAAATCAAGAGAGAGAAATTATTTTGCCATCCATTAATATACAATAAAACTCTGTGGTTTTTCAAATATCAAATCCTGGAGAAATGTTTCCAACATTCTATACTTTGTAAATGTAGACAGGCAATAATTAAAGAAGAGAATAAAAAGTCATGCAAATGCAAAATGATAAAATATAATAATTTTATTCATAGAACCAAATTCTATAACTTACTCTCGCCAAGGATTGTGTAATGAAGCCATTTACTTTATAGATAATGTAATTAGTACTCAGAAACCCCAGCTTCCTTATTTCTTGTTCACTGTGCTTTCCTCAACATCACAAAGGTATAGGTTCCCAGGCAAAATTTATATGCTTATTTCCCTCTCATGACTTGTCCTAATGTACCAAGAACAGATAGAGTGACTGTGGTGAACTCAAATTTCCCTCTACCATCAGCAAAGTATACAGCTCATACATAGTATAATGTTGGAGAATCGAGGGAAAGTGTTAGTCTCACATAGGCACAGTTTCCTCTTCTATATAAAAGAACCTATTATATGTTTTATTTGTTTTGCATTTGTGTTGCAACATTATGTTAGTTATTTTAACAAACCAACACCTACGTTTCAACATTGATTCAATCTGATAACAGAGTAAAATGTATTGTTGGGATTGTACTAAACTAAGAGATATAAAAAACAAATTCAATATCAATTCCAGTTGGGAAGTCAAGTTACAGGAAAATAGTTTCATATTCCAAGTTTGGCATACAGTGAATACTTAATATTTATCAATGAATACATTTCCAAGAATGCATAATATTTCCTTCTGAATTTCAACTCTGAAGCTGATGGTTGAGGGTGGAAATGATATATGCATTCACAACCATTTTCAGCAACCTTCACCAATCTCTGAGGTTCTTGACTCTATTTGATAAAAATAGTGATTTGCCTAGAGTTATCTGGCATTCAGTGGTAAAACTAGGAGAGCTATAAGTCTGGTAATGTTTCTTTCCTGTATTTTGGAGAGAAATGCATTTAATAATCTCCTGTGTTTGATTATAGAACACAGAGAGAATAAGATGGCACTTGAGTGACTGATAATTTGCCCCAATAAGACTTTGATTTTTCTATCAAGCTTTAAGTTGAGGTCGATGCATCTTCCTCTCACAAATCTATCTTGAATCACATTTACCTTTTCCTACAATGAAAAATGTGCATCAGAGCACAACAGACCCAATTCTCCAACTCAGGGAAGATAGAAGTAAATGAGAGAAAAGGAGGAATGAAGTTGTAAGTAACTTGTAGGTGGGAGCTGAGTAGTTAGTTCTGAAAACTAGCATTTTTTAAGGTGGGTTTTATGGACTGGCTTGTCCATTTAATGCAGTCCTTTATCTTCCCTGGCAAGAGGAAAGGATTTGGAATAACATTTTGTTTACACTATCATGTTTTTGAAAAATTGAACTGTATATACATTTATTATGTAAAAAGGTCGATATGGCATAAAGAGATAATATTTGAACAGTCTTATATGAGAAGAACCAGTCATTAGAATAGTCATCAGTACTGTGATCATACACTTGCCTAGAATAGTGTTCCTCAGATGTGGAAGTTTTCTTCCGAGAAGAATTTTTGCTCAGGTCCTAAAAGCCAAAGAAGGCTTTGCTGGTTGCATTTCCCTTAACAGGTCCCACTTCCCTATTAAGTTTTTGGGGAGACAAGGAAACTTCAAAAAATTCCTATTAGATATCTCTTTTCTTTTTCTAAAGTTGCCCTCCAGGCGTATGATTCCATATCCTGTATCTTAGCTTCCCCGCAGCCTCCCCTTCTATCCTACTGCCACTTACTATACAACCCCTCCACGGGTGGTTTCTGAGTCTATTAATGGCCTGCAAGGTTTTAGGCACTTAAGACAAAGCAGTAAAGCTCCCATGGACCTTGAATTTTAGTCAGGGAAGAGAAAAAATAAACAAATAAAAACATATAATATGTTCAGGTATAAAAAAGAGAAAAGCAGAGTTGAAAATAGTGACGCTAGTAAGTGTGTGTGTGTGTGTGTGTGTGTGTTTGTGTGTGTGTGTTTGTGTTTGAGGGAGTAAGATTGTATTTTATATAAGGTGATCAGGAAAGACTTAATAGTGTGATATCTGAGTTGAGACCTAAAGGAAATAGGGGAAATATCTTGGGGAAAAGCCATCTAGGTAGAGTGAACATCGCGTACAAAGACGCTGGAAAAGAAAGAGCAAAGAGAACAGCGAGGCCAAGAAGAGTGAATGGGGGGCAGGGACAGAGATGGAAATGGTGTCAGATAGTGCCCGGCATGTTGGGCCTTGAAGTCTTTGTTAGCACTTTGGTTTTATTTTGAGTAAGAAAGCTGTTGGAGAATTTTAAATTGCAAGAGGCAGCAGCAGGGTGGCAGGCTACTGGAATGGTCCAAGCTACAACTGTTGGTGTTGAGAGGGGGCAATAATGGGGGTGGTAAGTGGCTGTACTCTGTTTATATTTTGAAGGTAAAGCTGACAGGGTTTTCTTGTGGACTGGGTTTGTATGAAAAGAGGGAGTTGATAATGACTGCAAAGGTTTGGCCTGAGCAACTGATAGAATGGAATTGGTATTTACTAAGATGAGAAATGTTGTCAAATAAACAGCTTTAGAGAGAAAAATAAGAAGTTGGGCTTTGAACATAGTATATTTAAGGTATGCTACCTTGATATCTTAATAAGAAAAATATATCTGAAAGTTAGCTACCCCCATTCCTCCTCTGAGGACATTCCCAGAAACTTCTATTTTCCTTAAGTGTAGTTCTTGAACTTACTCTCCCCCACACCGTGTACCAAATTAAAAACTTCATGTGATACAAATAAGGATACTTCTGAGAATATACATTTTTTATCTCATTATATTACCAACTTAATATTTGCAGTTTCCAGGGGAACTAATAATAAGTTATACTTATTGCTTCATTATCTTTTGCTGGGCACTGTGCATATTCCTTACATGCATGTCTAATTTAATCCTCAGAAAGCCTCATGAGGTAGATAATGTGATTAGTGTCGTGAGACATAGAGGCTTTGAGAGTTAATTAATTTGCCCAAAGTTTCAGAGCCTAGGAAATTTAGTGTCCTGAGCCTCTGCTAACTCTATACTAGCTTGCTATATACAGTCATAGTGGACTCACCATCTACAGTGACTTGTATCTTCTGACTTGAGGATAGAGTTCCATTTCCCTGAATATTGACCTTCACGATGTAATTGCCTTCATCAGTGAACTGTAGTGGGTTGATGAGCAGAGATGCATTTGGTGGCATCATGGTGAACTTGTGTTGGTATTCCAAGTCAGGAACCACAGACTTATTCACAGAGCCCAGCAAGTATTTGGGCATGGTGTGAGGCCTCTCAAACAGCCATATGATCTGGATGTCTGATGCTGGAGTGTGGAAGCCATAGTGCACGGGAAGGTAGAGGGCCTGACCCCTGATGCCATGGATGGTCTGTGATGGCACCATCACCTTCAGCCCCAAACAATTCACTGCTATGAAGGAAAAGAAAGCTGTGAAGACCTTGAGCCACATTTCATAATCCAAAGGAACAACTGCAGAGAGAACTTGATCAAATGATAATCCTTTTCAAAGAAGAGAGGCTTCTAAGTACTGACCATTCTAGTACCGGTTTCAGAGAGGGGTAAATATTTGTCTCAAAACCTTGTGCATTTAAAAAACTCCACCCAAGGTCTATGCTGATCGCATGAGTTCTTTAAAGGCAAGAAGAAAATGAAAAGCAGAAGTAATTATCTACAACCGTTAAAGAATAATGGGAAAAGGAGAAGTGGGAAAGATTATTAGTTCTAAAGTCCAATGAAACCATTAAAACATTTGAAATTATGACCGTATTAATGTCTGTGTCACATCGAATCCTGATCAAATTATATAATTTCAGAAATACCGGGAGGTTTACTTTATTCTAAGAATTTTCTCTGAAACCTGAAATGGCTTAATACTCCATTTTTAGAAGTTTTTCCCTTTAGCCAAAGCCTTGCTAAATGAAATAACCCAAGGAAAGTGATATTAAACCACTATAAATCATGACCAATCATTTTCACCCAGGACAGGAATCTAGTTGATGTGTTTGAGGAACAGCAAAGGGCAGGCAGAGATGGAACAAAGTGGAGGAGGAGGAGAACAGTACGCTATGAGTTCAGTGAGGTGGCCAGAACAGATTGGGTAGGATCTTACAATCATGAGAAAAACCTGGGCAATATGACTCTGAGTGATATGGGAATGCAACTGGAGTTTTGCCAACACAGAAGTCCTATTATTTTTCTTATGTTTTATTAGACTTACTTGCTGTGAGAATAGACTGGACTAGGGAGAAGAGCAGAAGAGCAGGAACAGAGAGATCACTTTAGAGGTGACTTCAATAAACAAGCAAGAAATGATGGTGTGGACCAAGGTGTTAGTAAATGATATTCAAGAAAACTGGTGGTACTAAAAGATTTGCTGACACACTTGGGGTGGGATATAAGAAACAAAGAGGAATCAAGCCTAACTTCCACGTTCTTGACTTAGGCCAAAAGAAAAAAATGAGTTGCAACTGATAATCATTGGAGAGAATAGGTTTTTTGGGAGAAGATCAGAAGCCAGTTTTGGACATGTTCATTTTGATAATCCCATTAGACCCATAAGAGGCCATGTTGAAAAGATATAATCTGATATGAAAGCCTGGTTAAAGTAAGTTTAGGAGAGAATGAGAGACCTGGATGACCCTGGGGCATGGGGCTGTGCACAATGCATAGTTCTGGGCAGTGCTTGGGTTGTTTGCGTCCATGCACTTGTTGATATATCTTAAGTCTGCAGTTTTCTTCCTATTTTCTGGCACCTACCCCTATCTTATACTCAACCATGGCATATTGTTTTATTTCATTTATCTTTTCTATGTATTTGCAGAGGAGGGTCCTCCTTAGCTTAGGCTAGCACACCTCTGGAACTCTAATTCAAATCTTTTTGCTTC
The DNA here is from genome assembly GCA_028644305.1 of Xerus rutilus. Lineage (NCBI taxonomy): Eukaryota > Metazoa > Chordata > Mammalia > Rodentia > Sciuridae > Xerus > Xerus rutilus. The sequence continues at coordinate 43,596,541 of CM053407.1, read as the reverse complement.
AAGATCTTCATTTTCAAAGGAGGCACTCTAATTCCTCCATCATAGGAATGTTAGAAATAGGGAGAGAAAGCGAGGAGTTTATATGTGGAATATTTTGAACAATGAAAGAAAAAAGAGCTGGAACAGACAGAGGAAACAGTGAGTATACACAATTTTGCAGAGTTTTGCTGTGAACAGGAGCAGAAAAATAGGATGGGAGCTGGGCAGGGATGTCAAATGTGAAATCAAGTTTTTACCTATTGAGAAAAATCCACTTGAAAGGGAAATGTTGATGAAGCAGAAGGGAGATGAGTGAAGAAGGTTGAATAAAATCCTTGAGCTGATACAAAGAGATGGTAATTAAGCACAAATAGAGGGATTTTACACTTTTAATTTTCTTATATACAAAATGTTTATTCTCTTGGCTGCTATCCCTCTTCATTGTTACTAGGAAGCTTCATTGTTACCAGGGAGTGGGTAACTTCATCTAAGTCATGTTATGGTAGGCCATTGACATAGGATGGGAAAAGTGAAAGGGTCTGTTTATCTTTTGCAATGATTTCTTTGGAGAAACTAAACATTTAGGGCTGCTCTTGTGAGGAATCAAGTTCTACCAACAGTACATTTCTTTTCTTCCTTCCCAGGGTGGAGGCAGGAGCAGATTTCCATGGTTTTGGCATCTGGCAAGTTATTGGTACAGAATGAGACTTTGGGCCTGGCAGAGAGTTAGAGTAAAGAATTCAGAAGAAAGCATGAAAGGGAAGAGAGGAGCAGGTTATAGGGAGAACAGATTCCTAGACACTCAACTGAAAGTGACTGAATAGACTGAAATGTATGAGACAATAAGGGGGCCGTAAAGACTTACAGTATCCTTGGCAGCTTGGTGTATTTGTGATTACTTTATAATTTTTAAAATAATAAGACTGTATTGGTACGTTCACGTTAGTGATTTGGTCCACAACAAAGGCATTATAGAGGTATGAGGATTTGCTTCTGCATCCTATTCTGGCAAGTGTGAGAAGGTTAAATTTGGAGTTTTTCCTAATTTGAGTTATTAGCAAAACAGGGAACTTGGTACTAGAAAATCTGAAGAGTAGATAAAGTGGATTGCTGAAAAGGAGCAGTGATGTCTGGAGGGCAAGAGAGAGAAAAAAAGAGAAAAAGAGAGAGTAAATCTATGTCTTAAAACTAATGATGTCTAAGAGACATGAAGCAGAAATTGAGAGAGGGAGTTAATTTCTTAAAGTCACAGATTCAGAAAGACATTGAATATTTGGATGGAAGACCAGAACAAGATTCTTCCTAGTGTATGTTTTCTCTGCACAAAACAAGATGCTTTTGAATAGAGATAGGGAACTCCTGACAAGTTCCTGGTAAGAAATAAATAAAAACTACTTTTTTTAGTACACATTATTGCTAACTTAAGATATGAAAGTGTAACTTTCACTGCATCTATCGAGTGTTTTGGTATCTTCTTCTTTATGTAAGTGAATATGAAAATATTTACAAGGGTCTCATTGTTCAGTCCTGATTTTGGATTCCTTTGTTTTATGTCCACCAGCTAGTCTTAAATCCATCACTCATAAATTACTCTGAAATAATATTCAGGAAACCTACTCTCTAAACTTTCAGAAATATTACTGTATTTGAGACTTTGACAAAGTTAAATATCCACTGAAATGGTATGTTCTTAGTAAAGAACATACACATGGGATAAAATGGTGATTACTGAGTTATGGGAACTTAAGTCAATTTAAGTCTCAAACTGTTTTCTCATTTGTGAAAAGGTGTGATATTAGATGATGTCCAAAGCCTCTATTGAATCTCTGTTTGTGTTTTTGACATCTTGAGGTGTTTTTCTCAGTATAGCAGCAACCTACATTTGAAGGTGAAGGGTCCAAAGAAGTTCTAAATATTAAGACTCAATTTTAAATCCATTTATTAATCTGTCAATTCCTTAATATTCTTAAATAAAGTGGCAATTCTGCATTTGTTACCAAGAAATCAAGGAGAAATGATGGGAATCCATATCATTGCCTTGAAAATTACTGGGAAAAGCTGTGTGGATGCTGCCATAAAATGAAGTAGTTGCCTCTGGTTATGAGCAGTTTTGTCATTGACTTATTGGTCTATTTAAGACATTTCACAACCCAATCTAGAAACCACTGAAAGACCGAGATGTTGATATAGATAGCCTAAATGCAATTTTGACCAATCTGTTCTTGTCATTTGGGGAAGGCAAAGGTGTTTCTCCTCTTGCTTATGTGTGCACGCATGCGCTCTCTTTGTCTCTGTCTCTCAGAAATGGAAGAAAAAAATTTTAATCTACTTTCTTTGAAATTGTAGTTGAAAAAGATTGAGATTTATTTAATATTCTGGAAATAGTTTGGAGGCATTGTATTACTATGAAGGGATAATATCACTAGAATAAAATGTTGCTGATTTTTGGATCATTATTTAAAAGGTTGGAACCTAAGTATGAAAACACTGGTTACAGAATTTATGACTAAAGTTAGGGAATGAAAAATTCTATTTGATGAAATATTAAATATAGCACAAATATAGTAGCCCAAAGAAAAATGAAAGTACTTTAGTAGAAAATAACCATTTTATGGCATTTGCAATTGTTGTTTAAGGGGCAAAACTACTTCTTTGGGCTATTTTAGAGGCTGCATCATGTAATAATACCTTAAATCATACATTGCCATCCATGTCTCTGGATATATTCAATGCTCCTATGTCAAATGAAAAATTTTATTCAAGTATGTACGTTTTCTTTTTCAAATGTGTGTATGACAGTATAGCACAGCTGTTACAATTGCTGTTTGCTTAAAGGTAGCCTACACAAAAAATGAGTTTCTCTTTAAAAATAATCTTATCTCAATCTAAAATCTTTTCATTTTTCAGAAAAGACATAAACCTATTGATAAGATATAATCCTTGTACTCAAGTTTCAGGAATAAGCAGATAATTGGGTACTTCCTCTACCTTTTAGGGATACACACTCTCATCATTGATGTGTTTCTCACTACTGTTAAACACAATGATCTACTAATTTTAGAAAAAATAGCTTCATTTTGAGGGGTTTTCAAGTACTCTAAAGGACTAAAGCTACTGGTTTTAACAAGTCATCCTTTGTGTGAATAACAACAAGAAAGCTTCAAGAAAGTAAATGATATAAAATTAAAGAAATGTTAATTTCCTTTTTATAGTCCAAATATTTGGAATTAAGTGGAAATATTTATTAGATTCATTCACAATTCTTAGAATAAAAAAGGAAGATTGGGGAAAAAGTAGAAGTAGGGAAGATAGACATAATCTACATGTGATATATGCAATGAATGGCTATTTCGGAGAGTCTCATTAATTTGTAAAATTAGTATGTGTTAACAGTTACAATAAAAACAAAAAAATTATATTGTAAGCTATTTCAAGAACATAGAAAATGCAAAAAGGTATACAGCCATAATTAGTGTGTTAAAAAGGGAAAACTTTTAGAATTTTTATATATAAGACATCAACACTTAACTGGAGAAACACAGATAACACCATTAGCCATCTGTTATACAAAATTATAGTAAATTTTCCCTTTTACAGACCATATTAAAATATATAAGAGAGTATTCTTTTAAAAGTACACAGTGTTAAGGAACACTTGAAATTATACTGTAAAATGTATCTATATCCAGCAACAAAGGACTCCCTGGACCAGTTTCACTGTATTGGATATAAACATTAGGCTCCACAAAGTGACCTCTACCTTAGCTCAAAATAGTTGACATTTATTTTCCCATTACCATGCATGGTATTAGCAAGCATAACACAACTCTTGTTGACTGAAAATAAATGCTTGCATCTTCAGGGAAAACAGAATTTATGAAGCTGTATTTTGAATAGATAGTAAAAGTTATATGGGGCTTTAATTTTTAAGACTTTTCTAAAAAGATAATACAAACAAAAATTCATTACTCCAAAAAAACAAAAAGATTTTCAAAGTTGTTGTTAAAACAGGCTACCTTGTAGGTAGCCTGTTTAGGTAGCTAAATTTTGTAAATTTACAAAAGAAAAAAGGTCTTGAGATATAATAATAACTTTAGCTATTTACAAACATGAGATTTGTCTGTATTATATCTTATTTTTATTTTAGTCAAGTTTTTCAACTGAATTGTCCCTAAGTTCTTCTTAAGGCCAATTATAAAAACATCACTTATGAAATGAAAGCAGTCTTATTGTTTTAAAATTAACAGGATACTTTCAAAGTTAAGAAAAATGCCTAAGTTATGGTAATTGTTCAATTTTTCAAAAAATAAAAAATCTATTATAGGTTTGAATTTAATTATATAAATACTGTAATAACTGGAACAATCACAACTATGGGAAACTCAAAAACTTTAAAAATTTTACGGTCTATACGTTTCATTTATATGAGATATGTGCAAAATTAGATATAAATTTGAATAACCACCACATTTACAGCAAAAACTGAAATAACAAAATATACTCATGAAAATATGGAACTAAATAACTGAAAAAGTCCAAAATGTAAATTGTTTATATTGCTAAGTTGTCCTTAAAAATTAAGGAATAAAGCCTCTTTTGAATTTCCATCTGTTGAAATTAAACAAGAAACTACTTTGTCTTTTAAAGCCTGTAAATAGAAAGAATGGAAAAGAGAACCCCTGGTGAAATACTTTCGATGGATAAAAACTGTGGGAATGTTGGGGACAGACTCCTTTAAACACTTAGGATAAAGAGGAGAATGAGAAAAATATTAAAATTCAGAAAAAATTTCAATAGGGCTAGACATCGGGAAAGAGAAAAGCTAAAGGCATTTTGGAGAAATAATCCTTTTTAACATATTTCTCCCTTTTGTCAATTTAGAACTTCACCTTTTCCCATATTTCATAAAACAAGATAGGTAATTTAAAATAAGGCAGAATCAACAGTTTGTGAAAGTATCTTTAATTAAGGCAATATCTTTAATTAAAAAACACTTCTATAAATCGCTTTTAACTTAATCATAAATGGTTCCAATTTCATGGCCTATTAGAACATTCCCCAAATTAAATGCATTAAAGACTATTGAACCTATATGTAAACTCTGAAAAAAGAAGAAATTAATTAGATTTTAAGAATATCTTAGCATTCTTAATGAGTGCTATTGACAATAATTGTTCCAAGAAAACAATGACAGTCTATTTATTGAATCTCATTTCTCCTAAATGTTCCTACTGCTTTATTGGAACAGTGTGTTATTGTTAAAAAGGTTCTGATCTGCTCTTCAATTATCTCAGAGAATCCACAGCCTAAAGCAAATATTTACCTTATGCTCACAATAAAAATACAACTGGAACCCTTTCTCCGCCCCCCCCCCAAAGCCTCAAACACCTAAAATACAATTAATGCAGGGCCTTACCTAAGAGTAGGAGGTATATTTTGCACTGAAAGATCCCACCTGTGCTGCTGAGAGGCTCCATGAAAGCATCCTGTCCCATGTATACAGTGCCCTGTTTTCAGTGGCAAGTTGGTTCATGGACCAGCAGCTGCTGGTTTATTTGCTAGGGAAATTAGCAGTGAGGTAACAGACCCTATCCTGCCTCTTGCTTCTGTGATTTGAATACAGAATGAATGTGTATACAAAGGACACAGGGAGTGGGAACACCTGTTATATGCTTTGCAAGAATACTGGCTTATACCTTTCAGAATAGTTTCTTAGTGACTATCAATAACTGTCAGAATATTTTATAAATTATTCTGTTATTAATAACCACAAGAAGGAAAACATTCTTTTGGGGTGACTTTACTGAAAAACAGTATGCCTTAATGAAAAACAAAAACGGAAGCTGGTTTCCTAGTATGCAAAATTATACCATTATTTTGAAATTTAAGAAGTTTTTTGTATGAAAATTAGTTCATATACCTTCTAATCAGTTACAAATCTCCAGGAAGCCAAGAATTAACATGTAAAAATTATACTAAAGAATCAAAACAGAGTGTAAGAGTATCTTTAAAAATGTATTTTTTTAATGAAATCTTTTCTATTACAAGTGACTGTTATGGTTTTATTGAATCTGTGGATTCATCTAGTTTTTAAAAATCAAATTGCAGGTGTGTTTCCAAGTGGGGCTGAAGCATGGATTGTGCATAATTATAAAAATGGCCTACGCCAACAGATATTACCTAAAGACACATTTTAACAGCTGGAACTTAAAAGGAAATGAATCAGTGATCCAGAAAAGACCTTGCCTCTACTGTGGAGTCCTGCCTACAGGACTAGCTTAGCCTCTTCATTGTCATGGAAGCAGGTAGTCTGAGCACTTATGCTTAATTTACCTAGTTATAGGTTAACTGTTGTTTGCATGAAGGCTCTGGTCCAAGACTTAAACTACAAGATGGAAAATTTATAATCAAATTGGTATCAAATCAGGCAAAATTCCTTGTATAAATCAGTTTTAAGAGTAAATGTCCACTGAAGAAGTTCAATAACGAGAGGGTGAGGAAGAATATTGCTTAAGTTTAATTAAAAGTCAAAAAGCAATGACAGTAATTTTGGAATCCAAGTTTGGAAATACTCTTTGCAGCAAGGCTCTCAACGTGTCTAGAAGGTCTTCTAAGGAAAAGAAAGTGGCTTTCAGAAAATTTGAGCCTTCTTCAGAGGTCTGTCACTTTAGGACCTCTCCATGCTTCATAAAGTTGGAGCTCCCCACAATGCCCAGCAATAATAATACTACAACTTTCTCTGCATTATCATTACAGCATGTACACAGTCTCTTATAGCACCTACCTCATTAACTTCAATTTATTGATTAGATGTTTATTTTCCCTCTGAGCCCCTTGAATACAGAGAACAGTCTTATCCATTTATGGATCCTTAGCATCTATGCATAGTGCTTAACTAGTATTTTTGTTAAAATGTTTCCCCAGGAAAAAAGCTCTTTGTCCCATGCCTTCTGATTCTCAGGAGATGCTTAAGAAATGTACATAAATTTTAATATTAGATTGTACAAAATACAGCTTGGAAGGTAATACAGGAGTTCTACAGATATCACATAAGCTCTCTCAACACCATTTAGATCAGTGTTATCATTAAAATATTATTTAAATGCCCTCATTAAATAAGCTTTTTATATTGTTTTACAATCAAATGACAGCTCATTATGATGTTTGTTGGGTACTGGCAAATGAGAGGAATAAAGACAATATAGTGTGGTTTTCCTAAAGTGACATAAACTCAATTTAAGACTGTTTTATTCTGGTGTTTTTTCTACTTCCTTTGTTATATTTAAAAATATACCTTTTTATGACACAAGATAGTAGATATTACATAAATTAATTAAATACCAGATGAACCATAGTTGTGATCTTTTCATCTCATGGCACACATTATAAAACTGACAATACTTGTGTGGCACACGTGAAGGAAGCCCTAAGTGGCGGAGGCGTGACAAAGCACCCTCTAGTGGTAGGTCTGTTGGTATTAACTCTCAATTGCTGCAGTCATTTCTAAGTTCAGATGTTTACACAGGAAGTCATACAAAGCAATGTCAAAATTTAGCTTCAACTGTTGCCAATTTTTACATGATTTAAAAAAAATGGTTTGAAGTATTTTTATAAGAAATTTCTCACCATCAACATCTCACATCACACTTGTAAACCCCTGGGAAACTCTGCTCTACTATACTGCTCAGGAAAAAAGGACCCGTAGCCTGTTTACGGGTCCTTTTTTCCTGAGCAGTATAATCTTTGTTATATTTATATTTAAAATGAGAAGGATGATTAACATAAAATAGCTATATTCACGGAGATTAAATTGTAAGTAATGCAAGGAGCCACTGGGATAGGGTATGTGTTTATAATTGCTTATGAACAGATACATGGTCCTGTACAGAAGTGTGTGTGTGTGTGTGTGTGTGTGTGTGTGTGTGTGTTGGGAGGAAAGGGTTTTTTGTTATCTCTCAAGTCACATTACATAGTTTATAGTCTAGTTTCTTTAAATTAGTATTCTTTATATACTAAATGTATATAATTTCTTTAGTATTCTTTATATACTAAATGACTGCTACATGAATTTCAAACATCCGTATTTTTAGTCCATGTTCTTTGACTATTTTGCAATGGCAAAAAAAAAAATGATAAGGGAAGGTGGTAAAATGACAACATCAACATAGTACAGTAGGTCTTAAAAAGAACTGGAGAAAGAAAGCATTTTCTTATTGTTGTAATTAGACCCTAGGAAGGGTTACAGTTTACAGGAGGAGCTGGCTGACAGAACCTATGCCTATGCCTGTGCTGTATTCACTCCTATATGGTAAAGACTACAACACTGGGTCTCAGAAGCCTAGATCTTACCCTCTGCAGCTGCTGACTATGTGGCAATGTCTTCCTTCCTGGCTCTTCTCAGGCCACAGCTTTACCTTCAGGAAGTGTTCTGTTTTCTGTTATTGCCTGATCAGGAAGTATGGTCATATCATTCCTGATGGGCCAAACTTCTCCGCTGTTATGGTATTTATAGGCAGATAAGAAATTTATTTTCCTAACCACATGAGGTTTTCAGCTCTCTTTTGACCTTTGAGAGGTCCCTCCTGTTTGGGCCATCAGAAATATGCCCTTAGTTTATTATTAATGCTCTGATTTTCCAATCTGCCAAAACAGGGCTGACACTTTTTTTTTTTTTTTTTTTTTTTTTACCAAGGAACTAAAGTCCAGCAAGCTTTCCTCAAGACTTGTTGGCAAACAACTTTCCACTAGTTTGCCATGGCCTACCATCAACAGTCCTCAGGAAAAACTAAGTCATAAAGAAAGTTATATATTTTGAAAAAACGGGAATGAAACAATGTCCCATATTTTAAAAAGTGTTCTATATGGCATTTAAAAAATGCATCCTTTATGGATTATTTTATAAAGTGTTAGGGTATGTTGATATAGTTTACTTAGACAACAGCAGGGATTAACTTTACATGTTGTTAATATTATACTTACAGCCTTTGCACTTTTAGAAGCCTGAGTTGTCTATTTTCTTCATTTTATAAGAAGTAAACTAAAATGTGGAGCTTTAGGGTAAAATAAAGTTTTAATGCTTTTCTTGCTTTTCGGTGTCAAACAGATATGCACACACTCATTTTTCCAAATGTGGCCAATAGATAAATTTTTTTTTGATCACCCTTAACTTTGTGTGTGTGTGTTTTTTTTTTTGTGTGTGTGTGTATGAGAGAGAAAATTCTGGGACTGAATTTGGGTTCTAAACTTGGATTAAGCTCTAATGAAATGTGTGGCCTCTGTCTCTTATATGGATAAATTCTCTCATCTCTAAAGAATGGATTTGAAATGGTACAGCTGGGCTGCTTCTAAGAAACTGAAGATCTGAGCAAACCAACAACCTCTAAGAAAATAACAACAGCAGGGCTGGGATTGTAGCTCAGCGGTAGAGCGCTTGCCTCGCATGCGTGAGGCCCTGGGTTCGATCCTCAGCACCACATACAGAGCAATAAAATAAAGACATTGTGTCCATCTACAAAAAAATTTAAAAAAAAAAAAAAAAAAAAAAGAAAATAACAACAGCAGCATCCTCCTCAAGTGAACCTGAGTACTCAGCTTCAGAATTACTGGAATTGATCACCACTAAGATATGATTTTCAATTAAATTGTGAACTCCTTGAGGACCGCAACCATCTAAAGTGCTTTAGATGAATAAGGAAGATAATGTGTTGCTTTGTGCCCGTTGATCAACAAATGTTTATTGAATTCGGTTTTATTTTATGTTAATATGGTTGACAGTTTGCTTCTTTTGATACAGAAACTTCTAAATATTGAAGATTTTAATAAACTAAGAACAGCCAACAATTAAGATTAAAGAAGGAACTAAACTAGAATTGCCCTAAAGTGATGGGATTTAAGAGTTCAGAAATAATAGAGCCAGAAATGCATATAGGCAATTTCAAAAGGACTTGCTAAGCACAGTGATACCTATAGAAGTAAGCACGAGGTGGCTCTGCTGGAGAAGGGAACAGGGCAGAATTATGACTACTAACATCTCAAAATGGTATGGCGCTTTATAATTTACAAAATTGCACCCACTTACATAATTTATTTGTTATTACAAAATCCTGGGTCAAATATCACCTCATTTTTAAAAATCAAATTTTCTGAGAGATCAAATACAATTTCAAAATAAAAAGATAACCTCAATATTAATGTCCCCACTAGTGGCCATACGCTTTGGGCAACGCGGAGCACACTTTCCTCAAGCCAAACCAGTGTCACCTGGGAAGTCTCAAGTTAAGTCACCTCTCAGTGTCCTTCTCTTAATTCCTTCCCCTTCCCGTCAGTCTCACGTTCTCCCACCCTGCCCCTCTAGACCAGCTGGGGTTTACTCCATCACACTCCCAGCGGGCATCATGTCTGTCTGGTTTATACATGGTCTCGGAGTTTGTTCCTTAGCTCAGAGCCTGGTCACCTAGGACTTCGGTTTCTGCTTCACCAAACTAGAGAAGTCAAGTGCAAGTACCACTGAAAAGACTCGACGTGTTAGATTTGCAGGCTTAACGGAAGTACCCGCTGCTTGGCTTGCTGGAAAATGTAGTACTTGAACTGTGTTCCTCTCACCACTTCTGGGCGGCGGCCGGAAGACTACAGTTCCCAGCATGCTCCGGGAAAGGAAGGCTGACCCGGGTCAGAGCTCCACGTGACCGTCCACTATGGCTTCCCTGTGTCGGTGCCAGCTGTCTGGTGGTTCGGTGTGATTTGTTAGCTCTTTGCGGCATGGTAATCTCCCCACGATTTCGACATGCAAAAAATAAAATCTCTCATGACCCGACAGGTAAGTCTTGGTGGCTGAAACAAAGGCCTCCTTTTTCTTGGCTGGGAGAAGAGGCGAGATATTCTGTTCCTGGGCGGCGGCGGGCGGAGACCTAACTTGGAGGTGGTGGCGGGTGTCAGGGGGACTTGGAAGCTGGAATGCACCCTGTAAAACTCACCTGAGCTTCCTACATCGGGTTCCTGCTCCAGTGGATAACGCCTTCATAGAAACATTCTTTAGACAGGGTCAGTGAAGGAATCAGGCTGGCTTTGTCTCTCCTCCTCGCCTTTTTGTCTTCTTTCCAGAACAGCTCCAGTTGCCTTTCAGGGACCCTGGCATCCTGGCTGGCTGGCTGCGAGCAGGAGATTTGGGAAGAGAGGTGGGGTCTGTGTAGTGGAGATGACTTGAAGAGTGGAACAAAATCAAGCAAATGATTTGAAGACAGAACTGATAGAATTGTGATTTGGGCCAAATTCCCAAACTTTGTAGCTTAAGTTTTTTGGATATGAAAATAAGAATAATGTTTTGTTCATCCTATCTCATGGTTCTATTATGAAGATCATCAATAAGCTAAAATTTGTGAATCTTGTTTTTTAAAAAATATATCTTTGTCATGGCAAGAGGATGTTTGGTTTTTTTCCTCCCAAAATTATAATTCATGAATAAGAGTTTTGGCTATTTTGTAACCTATCTCCTTTATGTTGGGGCTTCCTAGTAGTGTTTCAACTTCCTTCAAACGAGAATTGGTATACATTTCCTATTATGTACTTATTGACCATGACTTACTTTATTTCAACTCCAGTATTTCAAAAGAATTAGCAGTTCTTCACTATTTTAACATGAAGTAAAAAATTGAGATTAGTTTTAAATCGGTCTGAGAAGTTTGGAGAATGTGGAGGATAATCCTTTAGTGAAAGGTTCATTTGTGATTTCTTTCCTTCTTGTAGTGCTGGGGATTGAACTCAGGGCCTCATGCATGCTAAGCAAATAAATGCTCTACCATTGAGCTACATCCCCAGCCCTTGTGATCTTTTTTCTTGATTAAAAGAGAACACAAATTGCAAATTATTATTTATTTGAGAATTTAAATTTTAGAGATATCTGAACAGGTTTTACAAATTATTTTTGATGGACACGGCAATGGATCCTTGCATTATTATTTTGCTTTTGTGAAATTACATTGTTGAAGTCATGATAATAAAATAAAAATTCTGTGAACAATAAAAAGATTTGCAAAGGGGGTAGTAGCATTTTAGCATTCCTCACATTTGTTGAGTACAGATACTATGCTTCCTAGACTACTTTTTACTTAATAATGAGTTTGGATCCTGCTGCATCATGTAATAACTGTGTGACCTTGGGCAAATTATGTAATGTTTGTAAGCACCTGTTTTCACACCTTTAAAATAAGAACAATAATGTGTTCCTCATGGGCTTAGCCTTGTGGTGATGTTCATATTATATAAATGAAGTGAAAGGAAGAAATAAAAGTAGTAATTGTGCAGTTTATAGGCATATCAAGGAAGAAAATCTAGGTTATACAGACCTTTGCATTGGCTACATCGTGGGAAAGCAGGAAAACTGGAAGCAGACTGTTACAGTAATTCAAGCCGTAGAGAAATTCAGCAAATGTTCTGGTATCTGCTTCTTTGATTTTTTAAAGCACTACACTTTTGGATGTCCTACCACTAATAAACTGCCTTTGGACTGCTGAATTTAGACTTCTGTTCATCAGTTAAGTTTTGTGCTCTCATGTTTGTAGCTTCCTATACAGTTCAGTGTAGCAACGTTGCCATAGTTATAAAAATCTTGGGTGGCTTATTATTTTTGGATCTTACTTTGTGAAAATAAATAGGAAAGAAAAAAAAATTCTAGTTACCAGTGATATTAAGTTTATGTCTCTTAAGTGTAATGGAATCATACTAAAAATGGTAATTACTCAGCCTTGGGCAGTTGCTTATTGAATTTGAGCAGCTTTTGCCTGTGTTTAATTGGAATGGAAAAAATCTGAAGAACATACAGGAAAAGCTGGAACTATACTGTGTAAAAAATGAAGTAAGTTGGAGTTTCACACAGCTTTTTAAAGTCATTGAAATTATATGTTTATGGCTTGACTTCCACAAAGTTGATTATTATGTTAACAACATATGTTGAATTAATGTGCAAGGTCTTGAATTTAAGATCTATGAAAATTATAGTATTTTGGCACTTTAGCTGTCCCAAGATCTTTGTTTGCAAAGAACGGGAAGGAAGGAGCGCTTTGTTAGCTCTCTTTATTTAGATTAGATCTGTTGTTTATCATTCTCCATTATGCTGGCCTCTTGTTTTGGTTCATTCACCAAATTGAATTGAGAACTATGTGCCTGGTGCTATTCTAAGTTTGGGAGATGAAGCAGTGTGCAAAATAGACAAGTGCTAAAGCAGACACAATGAAAAATGCTTTAGAGGAAAAGAGAATAGGGAATCATGGGAATTGTTGGCAATTTGAGATTATTTGTAAGGTTAGAGCGTCATGGATTGCATCACAGAGAGGGTAAATAAAAATGACCTGAAAGTGGTAAGGAAGTGAATCATGTGGATATCAATGGAAGAAAAAGCAATTGGAGAGGTTCTGAGGCAGGAACATGTTTGAGGAACTGCAAGGGACCAGTGTAGGTGGAGTGGAGTGAGGGAGGAGAAAATAGGAGTTGAGGTCAGGATGAGGTTAGGGAGCTAAGGGCAGGAAGCGGACTCACCTATGAACCTTATAGGGTATTGGAAGTCTGCTACTTTTATTTTGAGTGAAATGGTAAGCAGAGGAATGATGGAATATGATGCTAACACTTCAGAAAGACATTGTGACCTTTACTTCAAGAATAGATTGAAGAAGAGGGAAAAAAGTTGAAACAGAAGACGAGTAAGGAGGCTATTAAAGTAATACAAATAAGAAAATGTGTGGGTTTATCCAGGGTCATAGTGGTAGAGTGTGAAGAGGTTGGATTGTGGTTATATGATAAATGTCTAGTTAACAGGATTTCCTGATGGATTGGACTTGGGCTTAAGGGAAAGAGAAACACATAGGATGATTCCAGATGGTTTGGCTCCAGTAATTGGGAGAATAGAATTGCCATTTTACTAAGATGGATAAAATTGAGGGAAGAACACGTTGAGTGGAGATGGCTTTTAAACTTGTTAATTTGAAAGCCTGAGGTGGTTAGACTAATGAGTCAGAATTAATGGGAAAAAATCCCAGGCCTACATAAAACCTCAGGAGTTACAAGCCTATTGATGGCAAATACCTGGTCAAGATCACCAATGGAGTGAATGTGGATATATGAAGAGCCCAAGGATGGAGCTTTTGAGAATTCAGTGTGAAAAGGAGAAGGATAGATTCTGCACAGTAGAATGAGAGAGAGCAGTCAGTGAGGTTAGAAGTCTTCAGCATCCCAATGGTCTCTAGCATATACCAGATGCCCAGTACGTGTTTGTAGAATGAATGTAGGATAAAGACAGCAAACAGGAAGAGTGGAACCTAGAAGTAAAGAATTTAAAAGAGGGAGTGAACAGCTGTGTTAAATGCTGCAGACTGACCAACTAAGGTGAGAGTGAGAATGAGCTTTTGGTCTGAGCAGCTGGAGGACATTGGTGACATTATAGTAGCACTTTTCATGAAGTGGTGGGGAAGAAAGCCTGATTTGGGTGCATTTTTGATATGATAGAACACAAATTGCTGGTCTCATAAGTAGAAAATACTTCATGTAGATATAATTGAAGTGGTCTGAAGTATTAATCTGATTTGGGCAAGGATATAGAGATAGGTGCTGATAATACTGTTTTGTATTTCAATATATAAAATTATCAAATTATCAAAAAGTAAAGAAAATCACATAAAGGATAATGATTATAATGAAATTTCAGTTTATAAAGGCAGACTACTAGATATAACTGTGACTGTGCTTTATTTTATTTTATATTTTTAGTTGTCAGTGGATATGTATTTATTTTTCTATATGTGGTGCTGAGAATTGAACCCAGTGCCTCACACATGCTAGGCAAGCCCTCTAACACAACCCCAGCCCATGACTGCTCTCATGGGCTAGAGAAACTGGGGACTGAGTGTAAACTCTCTTCAGTTCTGTTAGAAAAAAAAAGTCAACAAATCATTGGGGTTGCACACAGAGTTTCCCATTTTTGTTACCCTTATTTTGTACATTTTGCAGAAGGTTGCCATGTATTAGTATTGAACAGTTGTGTGTGGTATCTATCTTTTTCTTGATATTGGGAAATACCACATTTACATTTCAGGCATTAGTTTCTTCACTGAGCAGCACTAGGGAAACAGAAAATTGGACATGATATATTCCTCCAAGGATTTCTGTTAGATTGGTTAAACATATCTCTGCTTTTAAAAATGCTTATTTAAAAAATACAGCAGTTACACTTTAGGATATTTTAGGGGTGGTCATGGTTTTGAATAAAATTATGAAATTTTAATTTCCCATGTGTGTTGATGCATATACATAGTTATGTATATAGTATTATGTGTACTGTGCATGAAAATGTAGTTTCCTACCTAGTCGTGCCACTTTCATTTATTTATTTTTATGTGGTGCTGAGAATCGAACCCAGGGCCTCATACACGCAAGGCGAGTGTTCTACCATTGAGCCACAACCCCAGCCTTAGTTGTGCCACTTTGATGCTGTGCCCTCAAGATGACTGTTGGTGAGAAACTGAGACAAAGAAGAACACACTGCCTAGGAACACACTAGTATGCTCCTTGCACATTTTCACGCTAGACCTGTAGTAGGCCTTTCTTTTTCTGGCAGGCATTCCTGGAAACTTAATTCTGCAGTCTATTGTGTGTTCCCATGGGAACAGTGTGCTGTTTGGTTGAACACTGGAGCTTGACCAACGACTTCTACCCAGTAATTGACTCATTGGCGTTTATTCTGTTCCTAGAATTTTGCTAGCCACCAGTCTACAAATGCAAGGAACACTTGGTCTCTCCCTTCCTTTGTTACTTAAAGTCTGGGAGAAAGAGATACATTAAGCCGGGCATGGTGGCGCACGCCTGCAATCCCAGCACTTTGGGAGGCTGAGACAGGAGAATTGCGTGTTCAAAGCCAGCCTCAGCAAGGGTGAGGTGCTAAGCAACTCAGTGAGACCCTTCTAAATAAAACACAAAATAGGGCTGGGGATGTGGCTTAGTGGTCGAGTACCACTGAGTCCAATCCCTAGTACCAAAAAAAAAAAAAAAAAAAGATATATTAAAAATTTAAAACTTTGCTACTTTGGCTGAGGTATTGTCCTGGAAAATGTTTAGCTATGATTCTGAAAAGTTGGTGATCATATGAGGGTGATCATGTGGAGTGCTAGTTAAAATGCAAATTCCTGGTCCTCATCCAGAAATACTTATTTATTAGATCTGTGGTAGGGTTCAGGAGTCTTTAAAATGTTGCCTGGGTGATGTTGGTAGAGGTGATCCTTGGGCTATACTGAGAAAGACTGTGTTCTTTGAAGCATAGGAGTTTGAGAAGCCTTAATAGAGGAGATAATTCTGAAGGTGGTGTGTTATTTACTTATTTCTGTGTGTGTGTGTGTGTGTGTGTGTGTGTGTGTATGTTTATGGTGGGGGGACGTGGAGCACCACACAGAGGAAGAGAGGCTATGGTTGGGTGGGGCGTGGGTTAGATATTCTGGGAGTAATGGAAGAATTGAGGGTTAGACAGCACTTAGTCTTAAAAAAAAATCATGTATTTGATTGATGGTGATTTACAATACAGAAGATAAAATACACCTCTATAGTTTCAAGAGAAACAAGTTCTATTCTAAGTCTCAAAATAATCAACAGTGTTTTGGTTACTGAGAACCAAAGGGCCAAGACAGGGCACCTAAAGGACAATTAGACCTTATTAAAAATTTCTCCTCAAATTAACGTACTAGCTAATTTTGCCTAAGACTAATATTACTGTTTTGAGTTGCTTATTTCTTTTGAAAAAGCTTTTTAAAGAAAGTTTAAGTTGCTGAGTTCTTTCTGTTTTGATAATTTCCCTTAGTACACATAAGGCTTTCAGAATCCTTCAGTTGACATTCTTACAGGAAGTACAGGGTACCAAAGAGGTAAAAAAGAGGTGGAAGGCGGTGTGACCTGAAATTTAAATCATAATTTCAGCAGCATGAATTAGATACATTAGTGGGAAATAATCAAGCAAGATGAGGAGATTACTTATGTATGAATTAAGTAGTTAGTATTATTAAAATGTTTGAATAGCTCAGTTGGTTAGTGTATTGTATCTGTGAATAATAATAATATTGCTTGAATCTTTTTTCCAGGTGATTTTGCTAATGATTAATAGATATGGATTTCCTTTCTTTTGGTTGTTTTAAAACACTGATTAAGTTAGACTTCCATTATTTGCAAAGGTGCCATATAACACTTCATGATTTCAAGATGCTAACAGTACCTCCTTACCTGATTTCATAATAATACTGCAGGTATTAAGTGATGATTATTTTTAGAATATATGTTCTCTGTATTTTGAAGCAGGAAAATTTCCATTTTTAATAGGCATGTTCTGTCCTTTCACAATTCTTCAGCACAATTAAAATTCTCTTTGTCTTATTTTTTTAAGGGTCTGAAAAGCCCTCCAGAGAGCCTCAGTGATCTTGGTGCTATTGAGAATCTCCGGGTCCCAGGAAAGGTATTGATCTGCATGTGTGAGCGTGATTTTTCACTTTCTTAAGAAAATATTGCTTCTGGATAATAATTGGTTCACAGAAGCTTTTCTTTCCCCATAGACTAATGGTTGTTATGGTAAACTAGGTAAATTTTAAGAGTACTTTAAGTGTAGGGCTTGTTTGTGCTTTCATTACTCATTAGGATGCAGTATCCATTCATTGTAGTATAGTAAAAGAACTGCAGACTTGATAAATTAATAAACTGATAAAGTTAAGGTCTATTACATGCAGTTCCTAGCTTGGAAGTGTGTGTATACACAGACACATGCATTTTATGTATACAGCGATTATTTTATATATGTAAATAATATTTACATTATTATATATAAATCATATTTTTTTAGATTGTTTTGGACTTAATTTATGTGATTATACATAATCTGTAAGTACGTTTATATATAATTTATTGATTAATCTGATGTAATTTGAAGAAATAAGGTAAAATAATTAACTACTGACTTTTTATACTGTAACATTCTGAGCCAAAAATTATAGCTGATTATGTTTTCTTTGGGGCAGAGATTTTTGAATAAGCAGCTAAGGCATAACTTAACTGAACTTCATGTATCTCAGATTTTAATCTTTTGGTATTCATGTGAACTTCTCAAGTTTATAGGTTTGATATATGTCATTTGGAAGCGAGGTGCCCAGGAGAATTATTAACGATTGTTAAATCCCTGCTGTTTCTCTGGAGTGTTGCCTTACAAATAGCAGCTCTACTACAGATAAAACCTAGCACTTCCGAATGTCTGCTCTTAGGATTTTTAATTTGAGGACCATATTTGAGATTAATTTGTTTTCTGTGTCTGGCATCTTAATTCACAGGGCTGCTTTTCTTGCTAAGTAATCTAAGGCTTCTCCTTACACCTCAGTTTCAGCTGCTTAGCAGGATGATTTCCCATCTCTTTGAGGCTCTTGCCCTGCTAGAGTGAATTTTTCATTTACTGCTTAGTTTTTACGTTAGGGACAGACCCAAAAGGGCAGACCCAAACACATTATCTAAATACAATGAAATTCCAGCCAGTCCTTTAGCATGAAATAGGCCAGACAAAAACTTAAAGAGGCATGTTTGAATTCTGTAATTTTATATAAAATATTAAAGGTTATTGACTGTGATACAATTCAGAAATGAGGGATAACCATATATCCTAATTGACAGACAGTTCTCTTTATTTTTTTGACTTAAAAAGATTATTGGCTGGGCACAGTGTGTATGCCTGTTATCTCAGTGATTTGAGAGGCTGAGGCAGGAGGATCACAGGTAGTAAGCCTTGTTCAAAAGCACATGAATGTATTAATAGGAACTTTCTATTGTCTTTAAACCATGATTTTTCATGTTTTTTCACTATAGTGGATTTATGATGATCTCATTTCACAGTCTTGTGGACTCTCCACCCCAGCCCTATCAGTGCTTTTGAGATAACTGGCTCTGGATAGAGTGGCCAGTCTAGGATTAAGGCCAGCAAATGAAAATGATTCAGATGAAGATTAAGCCTGGGGTATTGGTCCTTTCTGGCACATACCGAGAAGCTAAGTTACTTAGATTGTAAAGTAGTTAATAGTGAAATGATATTAATGTTATAAACTACACTATAAATATAAGCCTTATTGTAAATAAAATAAATAATATAAGCCTTTACTCTAAAAAAGCCTTACAAGTTCCTAGTGCCCGTTTGTTCTTTCTAGGTTTGTTTGTAATATCACTAGTGCTAGAGGGTGAGCAGAGCTGCTGCCTTCTCTCTGGATGGTTTTCAGAACGAAAAAGTTGCTTAGTTCAGAATGCAGCAGAGGTCCAGTCAGTGAACTTAGTAGGACATGGTGGGATTGGCACTCAGTATTGAAATTGCCAGTTAAGAAACACACAGTGTAGTTTAGTATAACTTTAATGCTGGGTACATTTTTCACAGGTTAGATGTGACTTCATATTTACATCATATAAACATTTTAAATGATTTATTTTATACAGTTGCTTTGAAATTAATGTGCAGCTGGTTCTTGATGACCTGAAATTTGATGTGTTCAAAAATTATCTTTATTAAATTTTTTTCAAATTATTAAAAGCATTTTAACAAAATGGAAAATAATTCGTTTGAAGTGGTTATTTTATTATTTTAAAGTAGCTTTTCCTTTAAAAGTTCTATATGATGCGAACAGAAAACCTGGTAAACAGAAAAATGAACCAAAAAAAAATCACAGAAATCACCTACATACTCCATTGCCCTCCGATGTTCCCCCTATGCATTTTCTTTTTTTTGGTACTGGAGATTGAACCCAGGGGCACTCGACCACTGAGCCACATCCCCAGCCCTATTTTGTGTTTTATGTAGAGACAGGGTCTCACTGAGTTTCTTAGCACCTCGCCATTGCTGAGGCTGGCTTTGAACTCACGATTCTCCTGTCTCAGCCTCCCTAAGTGCTGGGATTATAGGCTTGCGCCACTGTGCCCGGCTCCCCCCTATGCATTTTCAGCAAATTTTTTGACCATCTACTATGTGCTAGACACACTGTAAGGACTGTCAGTACAGCTGTAGAAAGATAACATCTTTTGCAAAAGCTAAAACTTTCCTCCTGTCAGGGAGTTTATTTACATCAAGTAGGAGGAAGGCAGATAGCAAATAAGATGATTGCAAATTAAGACAGATTCTAGGAAGGAAATAGGGAGATGAGATAACCTCCTTTTTCCCCCTGAAAATATGATATTATATTTTAGAAATTATTTTGAAACTTGAGTTTTAAACTGGTAATATAAATTGTGTAGAAAACGTTCATAGTATATTACTAGATGTTTCAATGCAAGCTGTCCCATACTTTGGCAGATATTTTTGGGATCTAACAACTTAGACTATTTAAGTGGTCAATTTAAATGCTTGTATGGAGAAACTTTTATATATATTTTTATTCTATTTAGATACACATGACAGTAAAGTGCATTTTGACATATTATACATATGTGGAGTATAATTAGGATCCCATTCTTGTGGTTGTACATGATGTGGAGTTTCACTGGTGGTGTATTCGTATATGAAAGGAAAGTTATGTTTGATACTACTGTCTTTCCTGTTCCGATCGCTTTCATTCCCATTGGTCTAATCCACTGAACTTCTATTCCTCCCTCCCCTCTCCCTTTATTGTGTATTAGCACTCACATATCACATAACACAGATCTGGATATGGTTGAGGAAATCTTCAGAAACTAGAAACAGAAAGTCACAAATAACAGCTACAAAACAAATAAAAGAGAGATGACCTAGCAGAGAAAATTTAAGAAAATCAGAATCAGAGAGAGAAAACATTTGGCCTTTGGTTTTTTGGGATTGGTTTATTTCACTTAGCATGATTGTGTCCAGTTCCATTCATTTACCAGCAGATGCCGTAATTTCATTATGGCTAGCATGCCAAAACTTCATTCTGAGTAACATTCTATTGTGTATATATACCACATATTTTTTATCCATTCATTTGTTGAAGGGTACCTAGGTTGGTTCCTTTGCTTGACTATTGTGAATTGAGCTGTTATAAACATTAATGTGGCCTCATCACTATAGTATGTTGATTTTAAGTGCTTTGGGTACCGAGGAGTGGGTGAAATGGTGGTCCATTCCAAGTTTTCTGAGGAATCATGGAGAAACTTTTAAGTGTTAACTTCTTTTAGTAATGCCACCTCACAAAAGGTAGAACATAAAAAATAAAAAAAGGTATCCTTACTCTTCTGAATGTGTTCAAAAATTCACATTTCTGTTTGCCTTTTTGTCATAATCTTTTCTAAGTTAGAAGAAATTGGAATTTCAGTCAAGTTTTTAAGAAAGAAAGATTAGCTTGAGTTGCATTACATTGAAAGATCCTAGTAAAAAGGATAAGTAGGGAGGAGATATTAGGATGAGTTGAGTGAAATGGCTTTTCATTTAGATTGAAAATGTTGAATCTTGGCAAATTTCTAGTGGTTCAATAATAGGAAAAGGAACGTAGTGAAGGGGAACTAAAAAAGGGCACATAGGGTGTTTGATAAGCTAGGGTACTGCTTATTTTATTCTATTTTAAGAATTTATATACATACAAAGGGGGAAGAAATCTTAAAAATCATCTAGTACAATTGCTAGATTTTATAGATAAGATGATATTGTTCCTCATTATAAGAGGAGATGTGAGTCAAGTGGTAATCCATATACTGGCATTTTGGAATTTTGGTGAATAAAAAGGCATAGAAAAGTAAAAAGTAGAAACATGGTCACAAGAATGGAGAAATGGGAAATATAGGATCGATGAAAAAAATTTCAATTTTGGGGACAATTTCTTGTGGGAAAAAGGAAAATGATCTAAAATTCTATTCTTGGGAAATGGATTCTGTTACGTTTCAAATTAGTGGGACTTTTATATAGAGGTAAGGATATTAGAAATTAGCAATTGCTGACTACATAAATTTGTCATGCATTTAAATGTGAAAAGGGTTTTCACTTAATTTGATTACAAGAATTATGAAGAAGACCAATATTTATTCTATGATAATAGTAGCCATAAAGTTATTAGAGAATTTGTAAGAATTTTGGGGGTGTTTGTTGAATCCTGATTAAAAATATCAGTATTAAGAACCTTGTAAATCTTCATTCAGACTTTCCATAGTGTTTTTGTAATGGTTATATATTATTAATGTGAAAAGAATATTGATATCAATATTATGAATTTTGATCAAAATATTATCTGCAGAGCTATGATTCTTAATTTTTTTCATATAATAAATTTAGTAAGATACTTGTTAAAAATATAACAAAGTCCTGGACTTGGGTTGGTATTTTTAATGATAGAATAAAAGAAATAACTAAAGATATAGGGCAAAGTATTAAATATGATATTTATGCTAATTTTGTGATTTTAATTCATGTCAACACAGTATTTCTGTGAATAAAATCACGTTTATTCATAATTTATTATTCATGATCTATTTTTTTGTGTAGGAATTGATTAAAATACATTATTTTTTATCATGTAAGTGTGTTGTAAACCTGGATTAAAATAATGCCATACAATAACCTTTTATAAAAAGTTTCCATTAATCATTGTGCTGAAACCTCTTTTCAAATTGTAACCTTATCAGTATTCCACTAGATGGCACTAAAAGCCTGAAGGAAAACGGAGTAGGCTTTAAAAGCTATATTTTATTTAAAACACACACACACAAACTGATGAACCGGCTACTTTTGATGGATTATTATTGTTGTTCTAGTATGATTTTAAGAAAATGTGCCATTTCCCTATGTAATCAGACATCTGGCAATTCATTATAAACTTATGTGGTACATGGTTTTAGGGTATCTGTTTTCTTAAAATAGGTTTTGAATCCTTTTTCATTTGAAAGCAGATAAAATCTGTTTCACTAAAATAGATTTATGACTTTAATAGTACTGATTGAACATTGAAAACTTAATATTTTGCTCTTCCATTTAGCTCTGTATGGATTTTGGGGGCTAAAATTTTTCTTTGCTCTCAATGTGATGCTCTGTGATGTTAACTTTATAATATTAAGGCTTCTGTTTAGAATTTGTTATAACAGAATAGCTTTTTATCTTGACTGATGAAGAAATGCCAGTAGTTAAAAATATAAATTCATGCTTCACAAGAGCATTTCTTCCTATCCTCCACTCTTACCCTTTAACACAACACAACACACACACACACACACACACACACACACACACATACATTCTGCCATCCAGATATGTATATGATCAAGAATATAATGTGAACTGTGGTCTAATAAACTAAGTATCGAAAGGGGAGTTGAGGTTTCAGTGTTCTGCATAATTTTGAAACCTGATCTGTGGAGATTTTACATTTGTCTTTTTGTTTGAAAAAAAACCTGCTGCTGAAAATTGAGTTTCTAAGCTATTCTGTAGGTTTAAAAATTAGGTTAAATGATTTTTCAAAATTAAAGGGACTATAGAATTTAATGGTGAGGAGAACTGTTATTCTGTCATAGTTAACTTTTTATACCTATAAAAGTGAATAGAATTTAAAGTCCTGAACCTTGGGTTAGTATTTTCAATTAGTGTGTTATTTCAGATAAGTTGAAAGTAGTGGCTAAATTTGTAGTGTCTAATTTCCTTCTTAACTTCGGTATATTCCCTTAAGAGATGAACTCTTAAATGGGAAATTGCTTTGTAAAGTTCTAGTTCCCTAGAAACCATAAATATACTGGGAATGTTATATAACACCTTACATTTGAGGGCTCAAATTGTTTTATGTACTTGAATCCCCAGTTCTCATAAAACCTTTTGTTTTATGTGGAAAGGAAAAGTGATTCGGCTGAGTCAAAGATGTTGACTTAAATTTCTTTTATGACTATTTTTCTTCACTTTTCATAAAGTTACATTTATAATGTATATTTTATGTGTATGTTCATGTAGCTTTATCTCAGAGATGACCAAAATAGAAAAATTGTCTAGGTAGTATTATATGCAGCCTTATGGTGTGTTATGACTGCTGGATAAAACAACCTCTAAAATATTGAATAATTTCTTTGTTGCCTCCCACTTTTCTAAAATAATCCTGCTTGGTTTATTATGTTAAGAAAGTATTGAATATTTAGGTTTATTTTTGATGTAGCATCTGGCATAGTGATATGTGTTAAGATACTTTATTTTTAGGAAAATATAGTTTATGTATATAGAAATATATTGGATTTTTAAAAAATTTCTATTGTTACATTTCATTGCCTCTTGATGCATGTACAGACTCTTTCCTTTGGCAGTTTTCTTCCCTGCAGGGAGCTACCCTTATTGCTTGAACCTGTTATATGCTTTCTTGAAACTGTGTTTACTTAAACCTTGTTTTATATCTGTGACCTTATTCCTCCAGTTTCAGAAATTTGAAATCAGCCCTATTCTAATATTCTCTAAAGGCCACTTCCATTGATTTTTTTTGTACCTTTCCTCTGCCTTGTCACCATTTACTTAGGTATTTGACTCACTTGTTTGAGAGATGAGCTGAATTTTACTCATATCCATTCCTGTGTGACCTAGTCTGGGGAATTTTTACATAATGGGAATAAAAATAATTGTTTTTAAATGGAATTATACTGACTGGGAAGGGTGAGGTGGTAGGGGGGCCTCAATAGTAGTTGGGTTAGCTCATTCTGAGGGTAGGAAGACAGAATTCATTTGCCTTTTTTTTTACCTTTCGTACTTTTGTTTACCCTCATCTGCTATTGTATTTATTACTTTAATTGTAGTTTTTCTCCAGCTTTAATTCTGGAGTGACACTGATACATATTTTCTTTATTTTAGGTGTAGTTGATTGCCACTGGTGGGCATGTGAGCCACCTTTGGTAGTCTGTAGTTGTTGACAAATTATTCTTGGGTTTTCAAATTTTATAGAGCACGTATACCATTATTAATGTTAATATATATTTAGTTATGTACTCATGACTCAAAATTTACTGTAAAAATAAACCCTTTAAACATTTTATTCACAATACAACAAGTTTATACACAGAAATATTTTATTGTAAACTTTACTTGAACATCCAGTATCATTGTAATCTTTTTCCTTAAATCATGAATTTTAATATAGTATAGGGAATTTTATTTAGCACTCCCCCCTCAATTTTGTCTTTACATTTTTTTTGTAGGAAATCTTTTGTTCATGTAAAATGCTTATCAGATTGGTTCTATTTAGGTGAAAAATTACATATTTTGTACATCTCAAATCCTAGGAAATCAGTTTACATAATAGCAAAATTGTGGTGTAATTAAGAGTTTGCAGTGTAGCTGATTTTATTTTTCTAATGTATATGCATAAGATATTCCTAAATCACTAACATTTGTTGTTTTTATTTCCAGTTAGAAGATACTTTTTATTGTTTGTGAAAAACTTTGACTTTCAAAACAAGAACATGTTGCCTTTTTGTTTTATATTTCTTTTCAATACAATTGATTATTAAATTGATTTTAGTTTGATCAGTGACTATTAACTACAGTGTTCCTTGGCACTATGGAACATAATGATGGAGAATTCAAGTGATTTCAGTTCTTCAGAAGTGTCTAATCTGATTGAGCAGGCAGTCTTAATAGCATTGAAACATTTAGAGAATGATGAGGCATATGCAGTCTTACAGACTGAAATGCAGTGGCACTAAAAAAAGAAAGAAAAGAAAAGAAAAAAATCATGATCTGGATTTTTTCACAATGAAATGTGTCTGAATGAGTTTAGATGTAGATTTCACATAGAAGCCATCAAATTGACTGAAAGGTGAAGGTACTTTTTTTTGGAATGCAGTGTCACATTGGGACGTTTGTTTTGGATTGAAGTCAACATTGTATGCTGCATTGCTTCTCCTGCCTTTCCAGGTTTTATCCTCTCTGTAGTTCAGGTTTCTTAAGAGTGTCAAGTGTTTCATATCAGTTCTTTGAAATTTTATGTGTTTGTCTGCTTTCTGTGATATTAATTGGTTAGTTTTCTAGAAGGAATAGCATTTGACCTTTTAAGAACATATATACATTGTATTTTTTTTTTTCAGATTCATCATAGTTTTGAAATGTTCGGTTGTGAGATATTTTAAAATGAAATCATGTTTTTCCTTTGGCATTCTTAATAACTTTGGATATTTGTTTCACTGAGATGGAAGGAGGGAGGGATGAGAGAGAGAGAGAGAGAGAGAGAGAGAGAGAGAGAGAGAGAGAGAGAAATGTCCTTCATGGGTGAAAAAAACTAGCCATCAGTAGGTTAAGTAAATTTTCCAAGGTTGATAGCATAGTTACAACTAAAACCTGTGTCTTTACTTTCAGGTCAATCAATTAAGTACCACATAATCTCAGCATGGTGTTACATGCAAGTGGCATTTATACATTTAATATGAAAATAATTATTGTAGTCTATTTAAATTTTTGGCTTCCCTACATACTTGATATTTTTAAACCTTAGCAAATTTTGCATCTTAAAATTTTTTTTAAGTGGAATCAACTACTTTTATTTGCTTATTATACTGTAGAATTCCGATGGCCATATTTAATTTCCAGTACTAAATGTGACCCAAAAGTCATTAAGGTGATATTCCCTTTAGGAATCCGCCCCCCCTCCGGTACTGGGGATTGAATTCAGGGCCTGGCACATGGTAGGCAAACACTGTGCTCCTGAACTACAGTCCCAGCCCCTGATGTTCCCTTTTTATATGATGAGATAGATTTTAGAATGTTGCTGAACTGATAAAATGAGCTGGGCATGGTTGTGCACACCTGTAATCCCAGCAACTCAAGAGACTGAGGCAGGAGGATCTCAAGCTAGAGGCCAGCCTCATCAATTTAGGTAGATCCTAAGTAACTTAGCAAGACCTTGTCTCCAAATCTAAATAAATAAATAAATAAATAAATAAATAAAAGGGCTGAGGATGTAACTCAGTGATAAAGTACCCTTGGGTTCAATCACCAGTACCAAATAAATACATATAAAAGTAAAAAGATAAAATGAGTATATATTTGACAGATTTAGGTAATCATTTTTTCCTTTTTTAAAAAAATTGAAGTTCTTTTAACTTTGTTGGCACTCAAGGAGTTAATTGTAAAATCCAATCATTAAATTGGCTAGATTTTATTCTCCAGTAGATAAGCAGTTTTAAAGTGTTGTTCCTGATTTTCCACAAATTTTTATGCTTTCTAATTAGCTTGTGTCCTTGGTTAGTATGGTTCTTGGAAGATGTGTAACGGTTAAGACAGATAATCATTTCCTGGCAAATGGAATTTTAACAATTATAAGTATTATAATTGTGACTTTTTTTCCTTAAAGGAGGAATTCAGGGAACTTCGAGAACAGCCAAGTGACCCTCAAGCTGAACAAGAGCTAATTAATAGTATTGAACAAGTATATTTTTCTGCGGACTCATTTGATATTGTCAAATATGAGCTGGAGGTAAAAGAAAACTTTCATTAAAACATATCAAAGGCCTGTTTGGTTCTTGGATTGATTTAGTGAGATCTGAATGTTTTTAAGGAGCACTTGTAAGTCTGTGATTATCATATTGTGCCTAAATGAACTGTGAGAATTATTTAAAGGTTCAATTACTTTTGAAAATGTGATTTTAAATACATCTGTAGAGCATTGGTCAGGGAAACATTTCTGTGTTTTTAATTTTCACTTGTTAGCATCTAATATGTTAGTGTGCTACTTCTGTTTTATATTGGCTAAATATGTTTAGAAAAAAAGACTTTTGATCATGAATGTGTGTTATGATAAAAACTCTTATGCAATGTTGTTTACAATATTGCATTTTGAATTTATAGGAACTTCAAAAAAATCAGAATAGTGAAACTTGGTTTTAGGCAAAACTAAGTGTAGGACAAAGTCAATCAGTCCTCAAGTTATTCTAAAGTTTCATTTATTAGTTGTTGAGACTTGGAGTCTGTTTCCCTATGTGCACAACAGTTTGCATATTTTTGCTTGTTTCCTACATTATCCTCTAAAAGCTGATGTAATCCAGAATGTAGTCCAAAAACTGTCACTGTCACATTGTAGAACTTAATTACCATTCATAATATTTCAAAGGGAAAGTCTTTTTGAGTTCTGTTGTAGACAAGTAGGGACATATCTGTGGCTGGTAGAGTTGGGGATTAGAGTTAAGAATTTTCCTTACATTCTCCTGGAAACATTATTTCTCAGCTTAGGGGTCAGGCACCCCAGTGGTAGTGGGATTTTCTAGAGGTCATAGTAGCACAGTGTGGGAATAAGGATGGTGAAGTTTGAAGCCAGAGAGTTGTGTAAAAAAGGTGCATAGGCTTTTGTGACTGGGGTCTAGTAAGGGAGGTTGAGAGAATAGGAAAAGTAGAGGGAAGTCAGTGTGACAGTGTTCTGTATGCAGATTGTAGTTCATGAGTCAAGGTATTTAGGTAAATGAAATGAAATTATACAGTTTATTTTTTTATTTTTTCTTTCTTTCTTTCTTTCTTTTTTTTGGTATAGAAGCTCCCACCTGTTCTCAACTTGCAAGAATTAGAGGAGTATAGAGACAAATTGAAACAACAGCAAGCTGCAGTAAGTAAAGAATATTTCTTTCTGACCAAACTGTAAATGAAACACAATAGAGAGGTATAATGTTTGTAGATTTCATGGTTTTAACTAATATATTAAAATAGAAACAAATCCTGTTATTTAACATGACTGAATCAGATGATATTTTTATATTAAAATTTTAATACCTATGCAGTTTTCCTCATGTTATTTTGATAGATTTGCTTCTAGAACTTGGAGTTCTCTCTGGAATCCTAAATGTGATCAAAGAACTTAGAACTTGTTTTCAGTTTAGTAAGTACCTTCAGGCTCCTTGTGATATGTGCATGATTTCCCTACCTATAGTTTTGTAATGGAGTATTTTTATCTCACAGTTAAGGTCCACATCTTTCCTTGAAATAAGTCTAAAGAGAATACAGGGCTAAGATTTAGAAAGTGTCAGTTATAGTGACTATTTAATCATGACATTGAACAGGTCATTTAACCTCACTCATATCTCTTTTGTTTTACCTGTGAAGTGATAGGTTAGGCCTGTGTTTCTTTTTATGCTGTAAAATCCTGTGATTCTGTAATTTGTTTGTGTTGACTGAACTTACTGTATGTAATTCTTTATAGAAGATGGTAATATGTGGTCTTGTTAATATTTTTAAATTAAAGGAACAATAGTAATAAAGTTACCTATTTAAATTTAAGGTACAGTTTTTAGTAATGCATCTGGCAGTCAAGGAAGATGTACTTCTCTTTTCTGTTATACCCAGAGATCTCAGTTGGTGCTGGGGTCTCCTTAGGGGTGGTAGTAGTGTGAGTGGGCTTGAACTCAAGAAGGCTGTGTGATAAAGTATTGTGCTTTTGGAAAAGTCAGTTTTAGTGGGAGGTAGTATCTTTTGCCTTCTCTTGGTTTCAACATATTTAAATAAATACTCTCCTATATGTGTACTTTATGTGATAGCATTTTGGGGGGAATGTTTCCCCATCTTGTTCTAAACAAGGCTTTTGGAATTTGCTAAACCTTGGCTTGAATCCTGGCCTTGCAGCTTATTAACCTAGGGCAAGTACCTGTCACTTTTAAGATTGCTCATTTGGAATACAAGGACATATGGAATCTCTCAGTGGATAGTCATGAGTCCCTGTTGCTATAATAAGTAGAAAAACATTTAGTACACTGCCTGGCACAGTGCAGACTAACTATAACTACTTTGTCTATGTTTTTAAAAACCTAGTTGAGTAAAATTTGATCAGTTCTATCTGTGCACATCTATAAATGCATATATGTCAAAATATGTGGTACAGAGATAGGACTTCCTGATTGCATTTTCTTACTTGTGGCTCCTATTTGGCTTCTTTTGGTTGTGTTTGTATTATCCTAATTAAGCCATTACTAGACAGTCCTATGGGATCTTTGAAATTATAAAAATGATATTTTAGATTAACATTGATCTCTCTTCATCAATAGAAATCTAAAAGCTATTTGAAATTTTGATATTCTTAACCTTAGTGGAGTTGTCTTTTATAGACAAAAACAATCAATGTTTTATTGAGAAAATAATACATGTTATTCTGAAGATGTTAGATGCAGATTAAGAGAATATGAAAGGATTACTGCAGTAATTTAATATGTGTGCAGTGTTTTCTTTTCATTTGGCCTAGGGAAGGGGAGCCAGTGTGGTTTTTGAGTAGACACTTACTAAATACCTTCTGTGTGCCATGCATCCTGCTAGATGTGGTGTTTCTGCAGAGTAGTTAGCAAGACCCTTGAAATTGTGGCACAGGAGCCTCATGTTCAAAATCATTATCATTCTAACTTGTGTACACTAACATTATTTATGGAATTAACCAACAAAACCTTTGATAGCTTCATTGTTTTCTTTTCAGCTTTTTAGAAGTAGAGGACCAAATGACTTGTCTTCTTACATGATACAAAGGATCTAAAGGGTCCAAGCAAGTTCTCTGTTTCTCAGAGATTGTCTCCATAAATTCAGTTGATTGAAAATTGTCTTAGAAAATTCATTGTTTTAAAATCATGTCCTTTGCCCTAAAGAGGTTACATTTTCGTGCATGTTTGCTAAATCAGGTAATGACACTCATCTTATTAACATTAATAATAACCATTTATTGAGTTTCTGTTAAGGTACAGGTACCATGCTATGTGCTTTATTTATTACCTCTTTTACTAATTTTGTAGCTTAGGGAAATGTGTATGGCCATAACATTGCAATAGCTGCTCTAGAATTATATTGGGAAGACCTATGAATATTCCTGCAAAAATTTTAAATATAAAATATAATAGGAAATGTAAGGTTTTTTCTTTTACTTCTCCTGTTTAATTGCATGTTCCAGGTCTCTAAAAAAGTAGCAGATTTAATCCTTGAAAAACAGCCTGCTTATGTAAAGGTAGGATAATATTTGCTATTTTTTATAGTAAGTTTTTTAAAATGGTGGATTGATTTACTCTCAACTATTAAAATATTATAATTATTCTTTGTTTTTAGTTAAGCAACATATTCACCCTGGTGTGTGTGTGTGTGTGTGTGTGTGTGTGTGTGTGTTGGGAATGTGCCTTTCTTTTTCATTTGGCAGTTTAAAATGAAGTAAAGGAATATTTATGTATGATTCTAAGTGGAGTTCTCGCTTTTCCTAACTTTAGAAGAAGCAGTGAAAATTGCTTCCATTAACTTTGTAACAAATACATAGATCAACAATATAGCAATCTGGAGCAATGAAAATATAAAAATCTGAATTTAAAATATGATAAAAATGAGGGCGGGGGCTGTAGCTCAGTGGTTGAGCGCTTGCCTAGCATGCGTGAGGCACTGGGTTCGATCCTCAGCACCACATACAAATGAATAAAATAAAGACCCATCAACTAAAAAATTAAAAAAAAAAGAAATTGTTTATCTGAATCTGTATTTTCATTAGAAAACGAGAGCTTTCAAATTCTACTGAAATGTCTACTAGTGTTCATATCAAGATATTCCTTGTCAAAGCATCTTAGCAAACAGAAACCATATTTGTCATAGCCTTTATTACTTTGCAAAGTTCTGTTGGGTAGAAACATGTAAATGGTATTTATTTATTCCTGTCTAAAACAGGTTGGGTCTAGATTTTCTTGTAAGCAATACTGACTAAATATTTTGTCATCTGTCATTGTGAAAATCAACTGGAAGTAGTCATTTTAAATAACTTTTTTGAAAAATAAACTAACAATTTTCAAGCTCAGATACTTTTGTTGCAACTTTGTTTTCCAAAGCTGGCTGTTCTTTGAAACATGAGGTTTTGTTAGAGTATCATGTGAGCAAGAAGGAAAAATAAAATATCTCAAATAATAACTTGTACCTAATCTTTCCATAGGAGCTTGAAAGAGTTACCTCGTTGCAGACAGGTCTTCAGTTAGCTGCCGTTATCTGCACAAATGGGAGGAGGTATTGCTTCTAAAGATATTTTGTTCTCTAAGCTGGAAAATATTTTAAGAACTAGTGTGAAATCCGTCATTGACGCTTGATTCTTAAAATCATGGTTGTAGTTTTTAGAATACCGTTCACTAAGTGAACATATATTACAAACTAAAATTTGCACTAAGTGGATGTGGAAAATATATACAAATGTACTCATGGGTTAAGAAATATTACAGTTTGTCTATTGTTTATACTAGGGCTTCCTAAATTATTTGTAGTGAAGGATCTGTGTTGTTCTACTTTCACAAACCTATCACTGGGTATTTTTGTAAAATGAAATAGAAATAAATTATTAGGAAAAAATGAAACAAAGAAATAATACAAGTCCCAATTTTTTATTATTAGATTTACGAGTAAAATTATTTTGTCAACTTTTGCACTAAGTTTTTAGATGCTCCTTCTCAATTTGTTCTTTTTTTATAGTTTGTGGATTGGCATTAATCCACTTCTCATGTATGAGCAGAACTGGTTTAGACAGTTTACTTGATTTATTAAGTTATAGTCTCAAACCCCAGTTTTAATAGTAATGCAGGTCACTAGTGGCCTTACTGTTCTGTGTAGATGGTATTCTTGTTATATTAGAAAATATTAACTGCTTGTTGTTCACTTTACAGACACTTGAATATTGCAAAGGAAGGTTTTACTCAAGCTAGTTTAGGCCTTCTTGCAAATCAAAGGAAACGTCAGTTGCTGATTGGACTTCTGAAATCTCTGAGAACTATAAAAACATTGGTATATTCAGGTCCCTTTTTTAAAAAAATTAAACTTAGTTTTGTGATTGACACAGATTTTACCTTTGATTTTTGTGTTTTTCAGCAAAGAACAGATGTACGCTTAAGTGAAATGCTGGAGGTAAGCTAAAAAGACTTGGAAATAGGTGGTGCTAATAATATATAAAAAAATTATACTGGACAAAATTCAGACATGCATTTTTCTTGAATTGGTAATTGCTTTAAACAAGTGGCGGTACTTGCCCTCGGGCCTTTTTCTATCGACATAATACACATTTATTTTTGAAAAACAAATTTATTTGGGAAAGCATTTACTTTATAGTAACATAAGCATGTTCTCTTCAGCCTTTTGATTGTATTACATCCAAATAGCAATAACATTATATTTTGCATCAAACATATAATAGTGATTTGTGAAATGTGTGATATTTTTGTTATATTTAGTATCTCATATATTAATTAGTTTCCTGCCTGAGCCATCTGTTTTCTCTTTGATGATTTCTTAGCATTCTGTGTCTGCTTCTGTCATAATAAGGTTCACTAAAGCATAATGAAATATGTGTGTTTTCCCATAATACTTGAGCTCCTTGGGGTGGATACTTTGTCATTATCTCTGCATCCCCAGTGGTTCGAATTGCATCTGTTGAATTTAGATATGAGCATCAGGAAAATTTTTTGTGGTTTTTCTTATAATCATTGTGTTGCTTCTAAACTTATTACCAAACTAGGCTTTGACAGATCCATGTGAAAAATTCATTTGGTATTAAATGACTATTAGGTGGTAAAATATTCTGAAATTATATTCATTTCTTTAGAAATACTTGATTTCTTGGTGGGTGAATTGTTGACTCTTGAGTACAATACAATGCATACAGATTTGGAACAGTTTATATACACATTACTGTAAGATAATATGTTAACAGTTAAGGAATCCTTCCAGAAGCAGTTTATAATTCGGCCCCCCCCCCCTTGGTGCCAGGGATGGAACTCAGAGGTACTCAACCACTGAGCCACATTCCCAACCCTATTTTGTGTTTTATTTAGAGACAGGGTCTTGCTGAGTTGCTTAGTGCCTCACTGTTCCTGAGGCTGGCTTTGAACTTGCGATTCTCCTGTCTCAGCCTCCATAAGTGCTGGGATTACAGGAGTGCACCACTGTGCCTGGCTGACTTATAATTCTGTATAGACTTTATCCATAAGTGATGGTCTCAGAGGGATGTTATTGTGTATTTGAGGGAACAGAATGGGTTCTCTCATTTAAAAAAAAAGTTCCCTCATTAAAAAAATTTTTTATAAATATTTTTTTCTGTGTACAGTTTGGGCCTAGAGTTAGTAGCCTCTTTATATTTTGTTATATATTTTTGTTATTCTAATCTTTATTTAAAAGGAATTAAAAGTTTTTGATTCTGTATTGTTGGGTTAGAGTATGAACAGAGATGTGTTTTTATCAAGGGTTTTAAGAAAAATGTTTCTGATGATGTGACTTTTGTTGCTATTCTCTTAAGGAGGAAGACTATCCAGGAGCTATTCAGTTGTGTCTGGAATGTCAGAAAGCTGCCAGTACTTTTAAACATTATAGTTGTATAAGGTAAGATAATATAAAAAATTTAAAGCTGATTTTGTCAGTTTTTCAATGTAGGAGTTGTGTAATATCCAATGTTAATTAACACTGAAGGTTAATACAAAGTGCAGTGTTTTAGTTTAGCCTTCATGTTTATAAATGGGAAGTACAATGAAATCATAAATAATAGTTTTTAAGGTGTGAAAGATCAAATGCTTTTTAATCCTACCTCCTTTGTCACCTCGTTAAAATTCTTTTTATGTTCTTTCCAGTGTGATTGATGTCATTTTTATAGAATAATAGACTAGAATAAATTAATCTGCTCACATTTTCATTGAATCTCTTAGGAATTCTTCTTCCTTAAGTGTGTCCATCATATAAATGTTGGGAGTATTATTGCAACTAGTTTTTAAGATCCAGATGGTTCAAGTGTTTGGCTCATCATGATAAGTCTTTTAGCAAATTTAAATATGATTCTACTTCTTGTAATAATCATCTTTGTAATACTTGATGATGTGTTCAATGTGTTACATGTTTTGTTTAAAATATAAAAATGGCTGCCACATCTTTTGCTGTTAATTCTGACTTTATTAATAGAATTTTGGTTTGCTTAAAATAAAAAGTTTGCATTACTTCCTGAGACAGTACTTTGGGAAAGCTGTAATTCTGTCTTTAATTTCTATCATTCCTCCAAAACCATCCCAAATAAACATACAGTTTAGGTAAAATAGTGTGCTTGTCAAGCAAATCCAGTTTCAAGTTAAATCAATATCTATCTCAGAATGCAGCTTTTTTGTTTCATCTTTATGGAAATTCTGGCAGTCAATGAGCAATGTAACTCACTGATGTTACAGATCTCGATTGCTAGTATATAAACAATAAAAGGATTATGCTAGAAAAACATCGATAGACATTTGAATTTTTTTCTTTTAATATAATCTCATAGGTCGTTGCTGAGTATAGTCTAAGAGCTAGATATTTTCCACTAGAGATTCTGTTTAAATATTCATTATATTTTTTCTTTAGGGTCATGTAGCTTGAAGTAACACACTTTTTATTTGATGTGGATTTACATAGTTGTGTAGCACCAGTGATATTTTGGTTTTATTTTGAGAGTGATTAACTGTCATTACTAAAAATGATGACATCATTTATACTTATTAGATTGAATAGATAATTAGTTCTAGTATGTTGAATGTATTTGGAAATTTCTAGCAAGGTTTTCTGAGTTCTGAAAAAAACTATCCATTTAATTTGTTTTGTAATGATACATCTGGTAACAGTGGTGTAATAGCTTGTTTAATGAGTGAAAATGATTCAGGCAGTTATGTATTTACTGAGCATATTTACATCAGGTTCCTTGTTTTGAAATTGATAGTGTAGTGGTGAACCATACACAAAATAATCAATATAAATCCCTGGTTCTATAGAGGACGTTATGTATAGAAGAATGACTTGCATTGAAGTAGACACAAAGAGAATTGGGCCTGAGAGAGGAGGAAGTTGAACATGCAGTGGAAGCATTGGTATATAACTCTTCTTTCAGGGTCAAGACTAAGGAAGATCTGAAAGAGGAACAGGGGGAGTCAGGACAAGATGTAGGGAGTTGGGGATGGCAAATTCTGAGCCCCATGAATAAAATCTTTGATACAGAGATGTCAAGCAAAATGAGGACTGGAAATACCTATCTGTTGGATTTATGGCAACAAAGAAGTCACAGTTGAAATTCTAGGGGACAAATTTTGTGGCAGCTGGGTGAAGTATAACATGAAGAAATGTTGTGAAAAGGAGAATACAGAATTAAGTGGAGAAACTTGAATATTTGAAAACTGATGGGAAGGAGTGAGAGGTTGGAAATAGAGAACATAATAATATATTATGACTTTGCAGGGGATTATAGCAGGGATTGACTTTGTAAAGGTTACCATCTATT
The DNA here is from genome assembly GCA_028644305.1 of Xerus rutilus. Taxonomy (NCBI): domain Eukaryota; kingdom Metazoa; phylum Chordata; class Mammalia; order Rodentia; family Sciuridae; genus Xerus; species Xerus rutilus. The sequence goes on along the minus strand of CM053407.1, from coordinate 43,560,383 downwards.
ATAATGGGAAAGAATGAATGTGGAATTTGGTAACAGGAAATTGAGGGAGCAGGTTACATATTGAAACTATATTTTCCATTAGTTAAAAATTAGATTTTAGCTTGTTAAAGTAAATATCTTTTATGACAAAGTTAGCTATAAAAATATCTTTGAAAGAAATTATTTGGACTTCTTAAAGTTAGCATGAAAAGTAGAATTCACATATTTGCTTCTGCATAAAGAAGCACTGAATATATATCTAGTAAAGTCTCAAATTGTATGACATGCACTACCAAGTAATATCATGCCGTATCTGGTTGGTTGCAAAATAAAGGAAAACTGGTACCTCTTCTGTACCTTGTATCTTCCTTGTGCTGCATTCCAGCATCTTTAATAAAAGGAACTGTAACACCAATTTTATTCACTTTTATAACTGACAGGGAATATTTTTGCATTATGTGACAATTCTTGAGTTGATTGACAGAGTCATATAGTTGGAATTTGCCGGGAATAAGAATCAAGATATGTTTATGTTAAAGTGTCTCTGAATGAAGCATTTAATTTCTTTCTCACTTGAAATTTATATAAATTAGTTTCAAGAAAAGTTATTCTGAAAAGTCAAAACTACATTAGAATTTTTTATTTCACTTGAGAGAAATTACTTGAAGGACCCCGAGAACATTCTGTAGCATGTACTGGAAAGTTTTTGTACTTTTGGAACTAGTTTGTTGAGTGCTTTACTTTTAACATGAATGCATTTAATTTCTCATAATCTTTCAACTATTCTTTACATTTTCTCAGAATACAATCTTGACAGTTTCTTGAACATTGTTGATTGTAGAACTTATTTAAGTCATACAGCAGATGGGCACAACTTTTAATTACAGATTTATCAGTACTAGGGACTTTTCTTCTTTCTTACAAGATGTGCCTGCTTTCTTTTTTTCTAGGCTCAGGCCAGGGACCACCAGGAACCTGACTTCAAGTAGGGTTTGAATATTGAATGTTTCTGCTGGGTCAGCAGGCCAGTGAGCTAATGCTGCCATTGCCTTGACCCTGAATCCTCATTGTCTACTTGGATCAAGTTATTGATATCACACTACTATGATACTCCCTGCACTCTTCTTCTTTTATTTTAAGTTGCTTTTTCTGTGCCTCCTTCTCTGTGATGCTGTTTAAAGATAATGTAAAATAATATCTGCACTTGGCAAAAATTAAATTATTTAATGGAAAAAGTCTTAAGAAAGTAAAGTTTTTTGGTTTTTTTTGACATAACCATCACTCCCTTTGTTACTCCCTGGAATAAACCACTGTAACAGCTTATAAATTTTTTTCTTTGTAGGTTTCATTATAAATACAACACTAAAATATCTTTTTCTTGACCTATGACTATAGTTGTCTGTTGATATCCTCTGTTTATTCCCCAGAACAAAATGTTAATAAGAGATAGGATTTTGGTGTACCTCCTGTACTTTTTTCCTCTTCTTCATCTTCCAGAGATTTCTGAGCACACTGGGGACAGATCTGGCTAGATCCAAAGTGATCTTAGTAGTTTTGTTAAAATCAAAACATACCTGATTTAAAGGTCATGCATGTAGACATTTTTTGGTACCTTAGGATTATTGGTTTAGGTCCACAGAATTTGGAAATTAGGTTTTCTTTGAGGTTATTGATATATTCTCTGCTTCTTGTGAATAGATTAAAAGCACTAGAAGAAGCTTTAATTTAAGCAGACTAGAATTTTTAGGGACCATGGACATAGAGTTTAACCTTAGAAGTCCACTTACTTAACATTCATGCTAAAAGTTTTAGAACTTTACTGAACCGCTAAAAGGTGATAACTGAGGAGCAAGTGTCTGTTAGTCATCTTTGTTTCTCTATGACCAAAGTAACTGACAAGAACAACTTAGAGGATGAAATGTTTGTTTTGGCTCATGGTTTCAGAGGTTCTTTCAGAGGTTCTTTCTGTGGTTGGAGGATTCCATTGCCCTGGGCCTGAGGTGAGGCAGAACATCATGGACGAAGGGCAGTGTGGAAGAAATTGCTCACTTCATGGTAGTTGGGAAGCAGTGAGAGAGAAGGAGGAGCCAGGAAATTAAGATATAATCCCTAAGGGTACACTGCAAGAAACCCACCTCTTCCAGCCATCCTCTACCTGTCTACAATTAACACCTATTAGTGTCCTTTCAGATTATTAATCCATAAAGTATATTAATCCCCTGATTAAATATAGCTCTCATAATCTAGTCATTTCACCTCTTGCATAAACACAGGAGCTTTTGGGGGACACCTTATATCTTGATCTTAAGAGGGTATACAACATATAAATGAATCAGGAAACATTAGAGCTGGAAACAACCCTTTTGAACTAGTCCACCTTTATACAGGAAATTGATGGCCAGTGTTATTAAGGAACTTGACTTGAATCACATGGCTTGGGACTAACAGAACTTGGAAAGGTTATTATGATGTTAATTGGATAGTTGTCTTTTTGTATGGTTGAATTTGTATAAAATTTTGGTTTATTTTCAACCTTTCTAAGACTAGTACTTGTTAGTGTGTGTATCCTAGAGCAGCTGTTTAAAAACACTATTAATAGTTAGTTACAGATGTTATCTTTAATATTTTCTGTAGTAATAGCAAAAATGCTCTGTAGAATTGCTCAGTGCTCTGCAGAATGTTCAGTTCATTCAATTTAGCTTACAGATAGCTTTTAAAAGCTTTTGGCCTTCTGTCTTAGGACTAGTATTTTTTTTTTTTACCATAATGTACCTTTTATTTATCAAAATATTTATGAGCAGATCCTTTTAGCATACTTTGATTAATTGAAATGGCTTGAATTCACATTTCTAAATGATAGCTCAGGGCTTTAAAAGCTATACAGTTAATGTCCACTTCTTGATCATATAATTTTTATATATGTCTATTTGATTAGCAGTCAATTGTTGTCAAACTGCAGTTGTAGATTTTGAAAACCTTTTTAATAAAACCAAATTATTTGATTTATAAATTTCGTATTTATAACCCTGTGTATGCTCCTTTACATTATGATGTTTGCAATATGTTAGTACATAAGATGTAGGGTCATTGAACTATAAATTAAAGCAGCAATGAAAGCAACAGATTTGTGATAATTTTATAAAGAAGCACTTACTTATGTTTTTAAACAATAGAGAGGCTGAAGAAATTAGTCTTATCTAATTTTAATATACTTAATGAATGAATTTAAATATACTTCTTTTTCTCCAAATTCAATATATTCCCCTAAAAGAAAATGTTTGTAAGTTCTGAGTTACTGTCATTTCAGTTGCCTGTGTCTCTAGCTCCAGCCTTGGATGAACTTTTAAAATTCCATATGGTAGAGCAGTAGATCTAGCCTTAGCTGTGTTCATCTTTTTTCTCTTGCTGAAGCACTTGTAGACTGAGAGTCTAATATGTTTTTTCTTCTTCTAAAACATTTTCCTGTCTTCTATTTCTGTACTTCCCATTTGTTGAGGCAGAAGATAGGGGCTAAAGGAATAATAGTAAAATGTTGCTATTTTTCTTCAAATTACAAATCTGACTCAGTAGATGTTATTATGTGCTCTGAGTTGGGTAGTGTGTTTTGTTCTGGGGAGTCATTAGAGAATAAATGACGGTCTTTTGGAGGCTTACACTTTGGAGATGTAGTCATAGATACTCCTTACTGTAATACAGGGTTCTGTGAAACTTATGGAATCTGTTGGTGAGCAGGGTTAGACTTTCCAGAGAAGATGGCATATGAGTTGGGCCTGGAAAGATACGTGGACATTTGCTAATAAGAGAGGAGGATATTCTACTTATTGTGAATGTTGTGTGCAAGAATAGGGAGTCTGAAAGTCTGGGGTTTGGGGGAGTTGTACACAGTCCATACAGCTAAAATAAAGGCATTGAAAAGTGAATGGAAATTAATTTTTTATTTCAGATTTTTCAGTGTCTTACGTATCATACTAATTGGCTTTACCCTAGAGTTTAATAGGGAGCCACCAAAAGTTTTTTAAAGTAAGACATTCATGTAATTTTATTTCTGCTTTACTTAAGAGCTGCAAACTTCTTTGTCTTTAGGGACCAAACAGGTAACATAAAAGTGACAATACCAGATGTAAACCAGCAGGGAATGGTAGGACTCACAGAATTAGAGTGTACTTGTCTTGCCCAAAGCCTTTCCCATGCAATCTATTTAAAAACACTCTGCCAGACACATAGAATATTGACCAAATCCTATGTGAAGTTAGACCCATGTCCAGAGGTATCCATGAGAGCATATTGAAGGGTGTTGTATGATGTCTGTCAAATAACAATGGATGTGTGGGGTGTATATCTTACATGTGGGGACTTATTAAGAGGGTATTACAATAATTCAAGCAAAGGCGATGATGCTTGAAAAATTGAGAAAGTATAAACATAGGTGGATTTGGGAAATACTGAAATGAAACGGAAGAATCATCAGGATTTGATTATTAGTTACATATGAAGAAAGGGAAGAATTATATATGACGCAGAGATTTTCCAGCTTGAATTAAGTGTGTGTGATGCTAAGAAAGGAGCAACTCTGAGTGATAAAAGATACTGATACTTTTAAAGTTTTATTTTATTTTTGCTTGACATATAATCATTGTATGTACTGATTAAGTAACCATTATTCTACTCTGGTTACCACTCCTCTTCTACTCTCAACTTCTATGAGGTCAATTTTTAAGATTCTAAGTATGAGTGAGATCATGTGGTATTTGTCTTTTTTGTGCTTGGCTCATTTCACTTAATATAATGTCCTCCAGATTCATCCATGTTGTCACAAATGACAGGGTCTCATCCATTTTCATGGCTGCATAGTATTTATTGCATTGTGCATATACACCACATTTTCTTTATTTGTTCATCCCTTGATTTGTTTTGTTAGAGAACTTATCTAATTCTTTCTAAGTGAAAGGCTCTATCTTGGCTGTCCCTTTTGGGATATTATTTTGTAGTCTTTAGGTAGCCAGCTTCCCTCCCTCCCTTCCTTCCTTCCTTCCTTCTGACAAGAATTGTCCTAGAATCATTTTTTAATAAAAATCTCAGTCCTATTTACAAGTATTCCCTTAATCTGTATATGTGGATTTGGTTGTGTGTCAGTTATAAATTCTGGTTAGAGATCTTCATTTTTCTGATAAAGTATCAACCCTGTACTGGTTTTGTCCACTCTTCAGTTGTTTTTTTTTTTTTTTGGTACCGGGGATTGAACTCAGGGGCAGTCAACCACTGAGCCACATCCCACACCCCCAGTACTATTTTGTATTTAATGTAGACAAGGTCTCATTGAGTTGCTTAGCACCTCACTGTTGCTGAGGCTGGCTTTGAACTTGAGATTCTCCTATCTCAGCCTCCCAAAGTATTGGGATTACAGGCATGCGCCACTGCGCCTGGCTCCACTCTTTAGTTTTTACTGGAGAATATAATTACCAATTTTCCTCAACTTCTAACCAAAAAATGCTTATGATAAATAGTATTTGTAGAAAGTGATCAAATTCCTGTAGGAGTTTAGGATATTTATCCTTGAGACTATCAAAAATTGGGTACTTGTATTATATTGGTTTTACTTTTTAACAAATTGCTTTATATCTGTATGTATTTCCTTCCTTCTCCCTCTCCTCTCTTTTTCTTTTAATATCTCCTCAGCATATATTGAAAGACTCTGTAAGAAGCCACTGCAAGGAGCCCATTATTGTATATAATGGAAGGATGTGGTCAAGGTTGTTGAGCCTATGAGAATAAAGTATTCCCTTTATCAAAACTCTGGCAAAAAATTTCTCTCAGAACCTAATGACAGCAAAGGAGATTTTTGTCTCTTGGTTTTTTTCACTTATTTCTCTTGTAAATTACTAGTAGGCTTTGATATTATAGATGCCAAAATGTGTACTGTGTCTCTCCTTCTTTGCTCTGACTGATTAGGCATTTGAAATTCAAATTTATCAGCAGCAGCTAAGAATTGTCAAAAACCTTGTAAGATTTTGGTGTGTTAAATGACATCATTTACTTGTTCGTAACTGTTTTAAAATCAATTTATATCAGTCTTTTTTGTTAAAATACTTTACTTTGTTAGATATCTCAATTTTGTTTTAGTAACGAGATATGATAATTTAAATATGCCAGTTTGAAGATTTTGCTTAGTGCAAATAATGCTACAAGGATCATGTATGCATTTCTGTTAAAGATAGGAGTAGAACTGTTGAAACAGGGTGTGTTGAGTTTCAGTGGAGGTAGTTTTCCCAGAATGTTGTATCAGTTTCCTCTCCTTTGCTCTAAATCATTTTGGTGATAGAATCTTGATTTTTAAAAAATATTTTGGGCTATTCTGGTTGCAAGACAGATTCCTATCATAAGTTAAATGTCTTTTTCTTTTCAGAGGTTTTTGAATAAGACAGGTACAACATTATTTTGACCCTCATGTTATTACCAGTGTTTCTAGATTATGACATTGTATCTGTTGTTTTTTGTTTGGAATATCCATGCATGGTTAAATTAATGTTAATCTGCCTGTGAACTCAGTATTTTTGGGATTATGAGACCTCAAAAAAGTACTTGAATTTTTGTTGTTGTTGTTGTTGCTTTGACTTGATTTTCTTGAATGACTAATGGACTCAAGTGCTTGCTTATGTATTTATTGTCTGTTGGATCATTTTGGTGAGAATCATAATGAAGATTTTAACCTATTAACATGGTATATATTTCCATGTATTTAACTCTGTTTTAGATTGGCATTGTATAGTTTTTGTTGGACTTATTCCCAGGTAGTTGGTTTAAATAATATTTTTTGAAAAATTCATTTTCTTATTCTTTATTACTGCTATATAGAAACTGATTTTACTTTCATTTTTGAAATTTCACTTTTTATTTGAATTATACTTTTTATCTTTAAAAATTAATTTTTAATTCCTAAATTCTTAGTTCTGTGTATAGATTCTTTAGGATTTTCTTCTTACACAATCCTATTAATGCTAGTAGTGACTTATTTCTTTCTATTCTTTTCTTGTGATTTCTTTTTCTTTATTGTACTTATTGTAGAATCATCAGTACATCTTAGTGCTTATACCACTGGTATTTGCTGATTATTTCTTTAGCTAATATATTTAGCACTTAAGTTTGTCTCTTTTTTAAGATAGACACATCTAACTCTGTTTTATTTAATAGTGAGCTGAATTCAAAGCTGCAAGATACTTTAGAACAGATTGAGGTAAGAAGAGTTTTATCATAAATTACTTTTTCATTGCAGAGGTTTTGAATAGTATAGGTTCAACATTATGTTTTGACTTTTCTGTTATTACCAGTGTCTCTAAGTCACTATATTTAATCTGTTGTTTTCATTTGAAATATCTGTTCATGGTCATCTTAATGTTAGTCTACTTCTAAACTCAATATTTTGGGAAATATTGGACCTCAAAAAAGAACTTGAAAATAAGGTCATTTCTAGAAAAATCTCCAGATCTCCTGTTTGTCATAGGTATATTTTCATGTAAATTTTATATGACAGCCAAAATACTTCCCATGTCTTAGTTACATTTTTATCAACTGTTTCTCTTTTTTAGTTTAGTGAGTTAACTGACTTATGAGTAAATATTGCCTGATCCTCTCAAATTACTAAACCTCATAATGATCTCATACAGTTCATCAAAATGCAGAAGCTAAAAAGAAAAAGATATATCATTGTGAGCACTAAGACTCTTTTTCCTTCTGCGTATATACAGAATTCATCTCTTTCCTTGGCGGTCTTTGCAAAGCAGGGTATCCTATTCATTAAACTCAATAAGAATTATTTGATTTCTTTTAATACTTTATTGCTTTCCTTATAAGAGTTCTTAGAAAAGTTAAAGTTGGACTTTAAAATGACCCTTTCTATGAAAGTAGTCTTTGGTCATAAATACAATTATTTGCTAATTGTAAGAATTCTAACTATAAAAAAAACAGCTGCTTTGAATCCTTTAAGTAGATAGTTCCCTGCATATTTTTAATGAGGGCTTTCTATTCAGAGCTCAGTATGTTTCACTATTAATATAAATATCATTCTATATATATGTAGATAATTATTATTTTAAAATGACAATCATTGAAGTAGAAAGTCATAAACAAAGTAGTGCTTTTAGATATAAAACCTTAAACCTTGTAGTATGTACTTTCAAAGGCATTGTTTTGTTGAGAATAATTTTTAGAAATTACAGAAAGGTGGTTGTTATTCAGTAGTCCCACAAATTCAGTTCATATAATTGCAAGATTTTAGCAAATGTTTGAGGAAACAAAGTTAAGAAAAAATAAAAAACAAGATTCCTTAAGAAACTATTATACTTATTTTGTTTACCTTGAAGCTCTAGGCAGGGGTTTTAAGACAGAAATTCATGTTAATAACATTGCAGTAAGCTTGATTGTAGTTGCTTAAAATTGTAACTATAATTTATGATTTTATTTAAATTTGCTATTAAAACTGCTAAACCCAGTATGACCATAAACATATTGAGATATTGGTAAAAGTGAGTGAATGGATTTAATATTTTCTTCTTACTGCCTTGAAAACAATTCCTTAATCACTTGTTACTTCCTCTTTTAATTAATAGGAACAATTGGATGTAGCTCTTTCCAAAATCTGTAAGAATTTTGACATTAATCATTATACCAAGGTTCAACAAGCTTATCGACTTCTTGGAAAAACACAGGTTAGTTTTAAAAAGGATGCTTCCTTTTTTTCTCAATCAGGAATCTGTCTAAACCTTCGTGGTTGTTTAAGTTGGAATATAATAACTAATGTAGTATCCTTGAAGAGTTTTGTTTAACAAAGAACATTTTTATGCTGAATTAACATTGGTTACATGGTTATTTACATGTAGTGTACATAGTGTGACTAAACATTATAAAAGTTTATTTTGAACTGCGAAGTGTTTGTCAGGTTCAGTATTTTCACGGTTTTACATAGATTTTAAGAAAATTTATTTTAAGATAATTCAATGGGGGATGACATGTACTTTCTTCTACCTCAGCTCTTGATCCTGAAACATGGCTCCTAATGTGGGGTTTCACTGGTCCCTCGATAGGCTAGCATGACTCCCTTAAAATTGTATAAAACCTTGTGTGCATTTATCTGTAAAACTGGCCTGTTTCATTCATCAGATTTTTCAGAGGACTTTATTATTCCCCAAATGCCATAACTCCTCTTGTAATACATGGCTTTGCCTCTTATTGTTGAAGGGCTTCCTTGAAAAACTTGAAATAAAAGCCATGATTTTAAAATTTATTGTATTCTGTGTGTACACAGGAATATACATTTATCCATGCCACATTTAACAATGATAGGTGTTAATGTTTTCTTTTAAATGGTCTTTTCTCCTAGAAGGAAATTTTAGACTTTACCTAATCATTTAAACTATTTACATTTTAAGTGTTATACCTTATGACTTTTAATGTCTTGGCTGTAGTTAAGGGGAAAAATACAAGAAGAAAGACATTTGGTAATTTTGAGGTACATATTTAAAGACCTTTGAAAATAGAATTATGACTTCTAATTTCCTTCAGAAGATTTTTTTGCATTCATTAAATATTTATTGGTACCTACCAGATGCATTACTTCAGTCATCTGAATATAGGCCCTCCTGTATAGTCTACTGAGGGAGATGAGCATTCAAAAAATAGATACATATGCTGTCAGGTGAGAACAATTGCTACAGAGAAATATAAATCGGGATAAATGAATAGAGTGATGGAAAGTATTGCTTTGTATAGGATAGGAAGTTAGGAAAAGTTTCTTTGAGAAAGTGGCTATTGTGGAGTATTCTGAATGAAGAAAGAGGATGAATATGTAGGGCAGAGAGGATCCAGAGGTGTGATTTACCACAGCCCATTTAATACAGAGCAGGATGAGGACCAGTTACAAATGCAGAGTAATAGACCAGTGTTCACTATTTAGGCTTGAGTGGTACAATGTCATGGTTATATGAAGGGTTACTGCAAAGGAGCCATACTATAATTAATTCTGGGAATGATAGTAATCTTTGTATTATAATTGCTGAAGATTTTTTCCTGTATTTTTCTAAACTGTTGAAATTTATTTATTTTAAGAAAATGAAATTATACTGTACGTTTTTTCTTTCCACAGACTGCAATGGATCAACTGCATATGCACTTCACCCAAGCCATTCACAATACTGTGTTTCAAGTTGTCCTTGGTTATGTGGAACTATGTGCAGGAAACACTGATACAAAATTCCAAAAGCTGCAATATAAAGATCTCTGTACGGTGTGTAATAGCTTATGTTCATATTGTCTCTCTCCTGTGTTTTAAATTTATCTTCCCTTCTTCTTTGCACCTCTTATTTGAAGATGCTACTATAATAAAAACAAACTATGGTTTGCTAAAATTTATTTTTTCTCCCATATTATTCTCTTCCTCAAAACTAAAGACAGTCATATAAATGGTAAAGGTTGCTAAGATTGGAGTGCAGTTGCTGCTAAATTGGCTGTCTACCTTTTTATTGCTTCTTTTACTCTTCTGTCTCTGGCAGTTCTGTTCTGTGCTTACATCTTAGTTGCTTCTAAGGAGTCATCTTTGTTCAATTTACATGCTGTATCTGTCAGTATTTGTAACCACTTTTTTGTTTTCATTCTTAAAGAAACATTAAGTGTTTAGATAACAGAACCCAGCAGTTGAGAAGCAGATGAATTTGTGCTTTTTCAGAAGTAGGTCTTGCTGGTAGAGTGTGAAGAAAAGAGAATAATGATCAAGTTGGAGATGGTAGTGTCATTTGCTCTTTCTAGGGAAGACTGGGAAGAAGCAGGACTTCAGTGGAAAATCATGCATTCTGTTTGATACCTATTGAGTATACAGGTAGACTTGCTGAGGTAATTGGATAGATGAACCTAGGGATATCAGAGCTGAACTTAGAGATTTGGGAGTCATCAACGCCTTGTATTTAAAACCATGATACTGGAGAAGATTGGGGAAAGGAGTGAGGATTAGGTTAAGAAGACATTAGGGCTATTGGCTTTGTGACTTTCAAGGTTTAGGTAGGGGAGGAGAGACTGGAAGCATTTGAGAAAGAGCAGCTGGGAAGACAACCAAGAGATGGTGGTGTCTTAACACATGAAGAAGGAAGTGTTGCAAGAAAAATGGAGTGTAAACTCTTGCCAGATACTGCTGTCTGAATATGGTGATATTCTAGAACTGGCCATTTGATTTGACAATAAGGAAGTGGTCTCTCATTCTAGCCTAAGAGTACTCCTTGTCTTTTGGTAGAGAGATTTTTTTTTTCTTGTTTTCTATTCCCACACCCCAAAACTGGGGATTGAACACAGGGGTTCTCTACCACTGAGCTACATTCCCAGCTTTTAATTTTTTATTTTGATACAGGATCTCACTGTGTTGCTGAGGCTGGCCTTGAACTTGTGATGCTCATACCTCAGCCTCTCAAGTCACTGGGATTGCAGATGTGCACCACCATGACAGGCATTAGTGTTTTTTCTTGATGTCTACTCAAGAAATTGTACCAGTTCTAAGAAATAAATATTTGTTCTCTTTTGTAATTGTGTCTATGAATTAGTATGAAAATGTGCTAATCCTTATTCTTTAGTAAGTTTGTGAAAAGTGCAGATTGTATGTCTGATGGAAACTGGAGAAATTTCCTTACTTGAGCTACCATAAATATTCTGGAAGGATGTGTTTTTATATGGTATATTAAAAATTAAGTTAATGACAGTTGTTAATATGGCTAAAATATCTTTTTAAAATAATTTCATAAAACATGAAGACTTTCACAGATGTGACTATTGAAGTGTGATATAGTTACATAATTATATCTTTATCCATTTTAAGTAGAGCCATCATGATAAATTTGTAATAATTTTGAAATATGTTGTTAGTTTTCTTAATCACGTATGTTTTTACAAATTTTTAAGTTCAGAAATTATTCAGAATTATGTTAGAAAGTTTAAAGTTCAGAAATTATCCAAGGCCTTTTACAAATTATCCCAGGATTCCTAGTTGCTGCTGCTACTACAGGCAGACAGGAATGCTTTTATTTCTTTGAAACCTAAGTGTTAAGTTATTTCACTATACTGAGTCATATTTGATGTGTTTAAACTAGCTAAGATTAGAAAGAAATTTTTTATTTCTAGGTCACCATGTTAATTATTTAGTCAGATGAAAAGATATGAACTTTTAGTAACTGAGCCCTGTAAAAGATGATGGTTAGTTAAAGAAAGGAAAAATAGAAGGAATCCTTCAAAGTGGAATAAATAAGCTGGTAAAAGGAAATGTCGGTACATTTTCCTGGTGGAAACAAACATTAAGGCTCTGAAATAGCATAACTCAGGTGAGGGAGGTAATTCATGAATGAGTCTTGTATTATAATGTAAGGTTCTTAATTTTTAAGTATGTACCTGTGGAAATCATTTTAGCCCCTGGTTAAAAGTCTAACTATTGAGCATATACTTGTATAAAAGCAAATGTGGCAAATGTGGTAAGCAGTGTGTCCTCAGCAGACAGGTGGAGGGTGTTGATTGGCATGTTATGGAAACAAGAAGAATGAGCCTACGTATTTTGGCAGTTTATTTTCACTCTATCACAGTAATATTTTGAAGGAAGTCCTTAATCATAAGTAGAGTTTTAAAATAACATTAAAAATTAAGATAATTGAGTGGTACAGCATAAGAGATAGATGGAGTTCCTGTGAATGGGGAACAGTTGTGGTTCCTTTAAATGGAAAGAGACTGGAAATGAAAAGAGATAATAATAAATCTGTTGCTTTATTCATGGTATTATTTTCAGCCACTTTCAGATGTCAGATGAGCTAGAGCGAAATTGAAGTATTTTTTAAAAATCCTTTTACAAAGAAAAAATTGAGCAAAATTAATGTTCAGTTTTTATTAAGTCTGGTAAACAGAGTCTCAACGTTCTTAAGACCAATATCATCTTGTTCCACTATGGAATTTCTGCTCTTTGTTTCTTTTCATCATTACTCTAAGCTTAAAGTTTAGTTGGTTTTGAGTTTTTAAAAATAATTTTGCAATTGAATGTACTTATTTTTTTCTTTACTAACCCATGTTTCTAAATGGTTTAATTAAAGCATAGTTTTTCTTCATAGTCTATCCTTTAATCTGGTTTCCCTGCTTTTCTGAAATATGTTGGTTTGCTGTTTTTAGAGTAATTATTCAGGTTCTTTTATAAAAAAGTCTATTATTTTGAATCCCCGATAAATGGCTCATACTTAGCAACAACATTTTCAAAGGAGAATTCATTTACATTTATTTCTTTAAAGGGACAGTGTAAAGGGTCAGAATGCTAATCTTATTTACTTAAAAATTTTATTTTTATTTTTGAAAATTTATTTATTTATTTATTTGGTATTTGGGATTGAACCTGGGGCACTTAACCACTGAACCACATCCTCAGCCCTTTTTTTATATTTTATTTTGGGACAGGGTTTTTCTAATTTACTTAAGGTCTTGCTAAATATCCTCAGCCTCCTGGGAGTCACTGGGATTACAGGCATGTGCCACCACGCCTGGCTTTTAAAAAATATAAAATTAAGCATTGTTTATAATTGCATTTATATTTTGATGTACCCCACGTTTATGTGTGAAAGGATTTATAGATAGCATGTGGAAGCCCTTTATTTTGACCTTGCAGGAAAACCTGCTGTGGGTTATTTCAAAATTTATAATGTACTCATCAATTTAAAGAAGTTTTTATTAGTACATTATAGTATACATAATACAGTAGAGTACATTTTGATATAATCAATACTTGCATGGAATCTAATTTGCTCCATTTCAGTCCCTACTATTACTTCTTTATCTCCTCTCCTCTCTCTCTTATTCCCCTTCCTCTGCTGGTCTTCTTTCTATTTATATTCTTTTTAAAATTGGGCTTTATAGATATGCATAAAGACGGGATTCCTGAGGTATATTTATATATGTACATAGCCTAATTTGATCAATTTCATTCCACCATTTTTTTGTTTTTTATTTTATTTTTTTTGATAGTCTTTGGCAGCTGATGGCCTTCCCTGGGGGAGATTAGTTCAAGATGTTATTGATTAATTTTGTGATAATAGAGTTTGCTAAACTGGCTGAAGTTTTCTCAGGCATTTTTCAGCTGTTCATTTCCAAATGATTTTAATGAACTTCCAGTTGTTTTTGAAATGAACTTGTTAATATATTTATACTTTGGGGAAGAATTTATTGTTTCATTTTTAAAAAGGTTTTGGAAATCATTTCAGTATATGTTTTCATGGTGTCTGGCACATTAGAGGTGTTTAGTAAATGTATCATGAGTAAATTAGATTGCCGTCTTTGTCTCCAATTGGTGTAATGTTGACAAAATTCAAATCTAATTAGGGAAAAAAATTCAATATTGAGTCTCTGTGCCATTCAATTTTACGGGTATTTTATAGCATACAACATAGAAAGGCAAACTGAAGACTAGTCTAATGTTCTATCCTTTAATTTTTTAAAGTTTTATTCTTATAAATAATATGATTTGATGTTAATAAATATCAATTGAATTATAATTCAATGTCAGTTTTTTGAGAATCAGTAAATAATCTTCAATATATTCCTTCTGTTGAAGACAGTCTATTTTGATATTCATATGAAGATCTAAAGATAAATCCTCTTTTGAGTAGAAAACATTTCTAGATTCTCAGTGCCCTAGATTCTCAGGGCACTTTCTGTTGTGAAAAATTAATTTATTTTCTTTCATCAGATAGTATGAGAATAGGCTGACTTTCTTTACTATACATAGTAAGCTGCTAGGAAATTCAGAACTGAGTTTAATGTTCATATGTAGCACCAATCTTGATTTTAGGTTCTCTGTATAATAACTGCTCCTTTATTCTTTTCCTATTTTCTGACTTTTTAAAAACTAGTTTCTTATTGAAGTTTTTTTTGATCACTCATAGTCTTTATAGAGTTAGGCATAATATAGATTATATAGGTAGTTGTTAAGTAATATGATGCTCAGTCTTAAAATATCCATATTGTAATGATATAATTAAAACATTGTTTCTTTAAAAATATTTTTTCAGTTGTCAGTAGGATTTATTTGTTTGTATGCAGTGCTGAGAATCGAACCCAGTGACTCACACGTGCTAGGCAAGCACTCTACCACTGAGCCACAATCCCAGCCCCTAAAACATTAATTATAAGAAAAGCAAAAAGAAAATAAAAATTGTATTTGCACTCACAGCTCATCCTTTTAATGTGTATATGAATAGATAAAGTAGCTTTATACACTGCTTTATATAATTTTTTCCAGTAGTTATATAAAGAACGATGTTCCATTTCAATAAGTATAGAACTCGTGTGGCTTTTAATGACTTGACAGTATTTGAGTGTTAGAAATTCTGTGGATTAACCTACTAGTTTCCTATTCTTGGATATTTGTCATTTCCAGCTTTTGTCTTTATGAACAACACTATATAATATAAATATTCTTAAAGCTAAATCCTTAACACCTGTCTTTAATTATTTCTTTAGAGTAAGTCCTGAGAAATGAAATTGCAGTCAAAGTCTTTACATTTTAAAGACTTGGTTGTATTGTCAAATTGCCCTCTAGATAAAGTGTTTCAGTTTATTTTGTCAGCAGTGTCTCCTTTGATACCTTTCTCTGAACACATGAATGCTGTTTATTATTATTTTTTATTTCATAGCTTAATTGTCAAGCACCACAAGGTAGCAAGTGAAAAATAATTTGTGTTGTTTATCACCCAGACATGTTTGTGATGTTAAAGAAATTAAACTGGGACATTTAAAGCCTATTGAGGTTAATTTGGTTGGAAAGGTGACTGGACCTTTCTTTTCTTGATGAATGCTACAAATATTTGAATATTGATCCAAGAGAGGAATCTTTACAGTTCAAGGCCTGGCCTAGTTTATTGGGTTTCAGGATTGTGGTTTTGCTGTTTTTAGTGTATTCAGGGACTAATGAATAACTATGGAGCAAACACCTTTTCTGTCTTGAATGGGAACTGATGGATTCTCTGTTCACTTGAAGCCACCTTAGGTGTGGCAAGACCTCTCTGCTGCATAAGAGCCCTTCAAATTAATTTAGATTGCAGCTGGGTGATTTGGGAGGAAAAAAGTAGGGTAAAAGTAAAGGGACCAACCTTTAAAGGGTGGCACACAATTGCTATCAGAAGCAAAAAGTAGTTTATTGTAGAAAACCATTTTGAAATCTGCTCCAAAAATCTATTCTTAATTTGATAGTGTTTTTATTTTTAAATACTGCCTTTCATTGTGATCTCAGACAGCACAGAGATTAACAGCATTTTGTCACTTGATGATTACAAGAGCTTTATTTATTTTATAATATTAAGATGTCTGTTGGATCAAACAGATAGGCAAAATAATGTGTTAAGGATGTCCCTGAGAATTTCCATTTAATAGCAGTTAGAAAAACTTCAGAATCATACTAAAAGAGCACTTTCTATTTCACAATTTAGCAGTGCTGGTTACCTAGTTCCAAGTTGGGATCATTTATTTGAATTTTAAAATCATGAATGAATCCAGTCAGGTGCAATGACATTTTTACAGTTTTGCTAAAAGCATATGCATGTGTTTTTTGTTGTTGTTTTGTTTTGTTTTTTAATCTGTGACGTGTCAGAGACTCTGGGTGCTTTTGCTTTAACCTTTGGGATTTGGATACATGAAGTGATATGTAGAAGTCCTGACCAAGTCAGTCACAAGATTGGTTCCCAAGCATAAACAGGTTCTCTGCAGTTCAGTGCAGTTTCAGCTATTTGGTGCTTTTTCTCTGGTTTCCTGTAGTTAGAAAGTACTTAAAAATGTTTAGATTTTGAACAGCTTGCCACTTAAAACAGAAGTAATAAAAGATTAGAAAAGTCTTATAAATGTATGGCTCAGGCACTTAATTAGGGCACAACATCCACACATTTTTGGTTCCCTTGGGCCTGAGTGCTGTTTTAAGCAGCAGTACATTTCCAGAGTCCCAGCAAATGTCCCAACATCTTCAGATGATGGGAGCTCATAGTGCTAACAGCATTCATCTAACAATAGTAATAACCCTTCATTGTTTTGATATCCCTGTGTGTGTGTGTAAGATGGGGCACCGTGAATTTTGGATTTCTGTGAGGATGCCAAAACACCTATTCTCTCTATGGTTGTCAAGATGTGATTAGAGCACTAGACCTAAATATGCTTAAGGGCTGGAGTTGTAGCTCGCTTAGCGTGTGAGACACTGGGTTTGATCCTCAGCACCACATAAAAATAAATAAAAAAAATAAAGGTATTGTGTCCATCTGCAACTAAAAATAAGTTTAAAATAAATAAGTTTTAATGATATCTCAATGGATTTTCATTTTGATATTTAAATTACAAATAACATCCTTCTGAAATAAATAGGATTAGGTAATAAAGAGTTCTGATAGGTATAAAAGTAAATTACATAATAAATAAAAGACTAACTCTAGTAGCCTCTTTTTTCATTTTTATCACTTTACATTTAAGCAGTAAATGTACAGATGTCAAAAGATGACATTCTTTCATTGTGTATTTCACATTGGGGAAGGATGCTTATATTTATGGTTAGATTTACACTGTTCCCTGCAAGTGGCCTATATTTATTGTTTATAATCAAGGGTAATGTTGCCACTTTTGATGTTAATTTCTTCATTTTAGTTTTGATCAGACAGGTCATTTAAGATGGTTAATAGTAGAGATGAGTGATGCCAAATGTTACTCTGAACTGATAAGAATGAAATGGGAAATAAATCCATGGATTTTGTGAATGAGTTACTTAAGATTGGATTTAGGAGCCTATTTTGGTGTTCTAATTGGGAAGCATGGTGGAAATGTCATGTTTAGCTTTTTACTGGCTTTGTGAATCCTCTCTAAATCCCACACCCTAGGATTTTTTACCTTTTAGGATCATCAAAGTTATAAGACATCTATGTCTTTTCTATAGAGAATATGAATTTTTTTCTTTAAATTTTAGGTTACTTAAAGTACCTTTCTTTTCTGTGTGCTATTTTTGAAATATTTCTCAAAGACAGCACCTTTTTCTCTTTTTTACTTAACCCCACAACCTTCACTAAAGGTCAAAGTAAAAAATAACTATAGAACACAGAAAAGTATTGGTAATTAAATTTTTATTTTCTATCTGCTCTTAACAAGAAAAAATTCAAGGCATGGTATTTGGTTCTTTGGGATGTCTTACTGTGTGGGTATTTTCTAAATTTAAGACTTTCATTCCTGTTTTCTATATGATGTGAACATAGAGGTGGAATTACAATATAGTGCTCTCATGTCATGAGATACTTTTGGTGTTCTGTCAAATGAGTCTCTCCTCAGTTGGAACTTTAGTGTTCAGAATTTAATGATGAATGATTTAACCCATAATGAAATCTGTTTGATCATGGTTCACACATGTCTGTGTAAATAAGACTGTTATTTGGAACTTGGAGGTGATTTCAAAATACTAACTAGAAAATACTAGTTGCAAATGATTTTAAGTACATGGTATTAAAAGCATGAGAAGCATTTGTTGCTGAGAGTTGACACTAGTTAATTGCATGGTATAATGGAAAGTGGTCCCATATTAACATGAGATGAGTCTAGCTTATTGCCAGCATAGTCTTTTAATACAGAGATTAATATATCTGAGCTTAAGTCTATTGAAAACATTATTTTATCTATCCCATTTGCCTTTCTTCTTTAAACTCTTTATTATATGTGTATTTAGTAAGATGGTCTCTACATTAGTTTCTATTTTAGAATACAAACTTAGGCAAGAATCATCTAGTTAACTGGTACTGAGTATGTCATGGTCTTATGCTTGTACATATGAATATATTTGAAGATAATAAAATTTGAGTTCTTTTGGGAGACTTAGGCAAGATTAGTGGTTTAACTAGATCTATGAATCATTTATACTTAAGTCATTGAGAAAAAGGCTTGCTATACTTCACTGCATAATTTCAACCTTTTTTGAATAAAAGTTCACATGTATGTCTATGTGTGTATATCTCATACAAATCCACTAAACTTCAGCAAACCCCCAAGTGATAGCCTAGGAAAGGACCTCCTCCGATTCCTCAAGTAAATAGGCAGATAATGTAGCTATACAGTGGCTGGGTGGAGAATAGAAGATGGTAGGTCTAAGTTTTAATTTTCTGGTTTGTTAAACTGTGACAAGTATAATAGAAATTAATTGGTGGACTATAACACAGTTATTTGTATAGTAATAATTTTTCTTTGGAAAAAAGTAAGATTAATACTTCCTTTCCCTTATCTACCAGAAAGAATGTTGGGATATACTTAGATTAAACATATTCGCATAATACAAATATAAATTTATGCAAAGTTGAGTTTATGGAAGTTAGAAAAATTGACATGAATGGAGCACCTTTATTCAAGTGAATGATTACTGAGTCAAAGCCCAGAACTTTTTATGACTTTTGCTTTTCTTTGCCAACTTCCTTTAGCCTTTTCCTGACCTTATGCATCAGTATTGGCTTTCAGTATATGTGTGTGGAATAAGAGGTGGGTCAAGTTTAATGATGTGCTGAAATATACCAAGGAAAAAGAAGTAAGACTTGTTTATTGTAAAAGTAGTAATTATAAAAGCAAGCATGAGAAGTTAACTCCAAGCAATTTTTCATGGCCGCACATCTTTTGTGTGTATGAATCATATTTTAGTTTATTTCACCAGGTAGCCTTGAGTTTTCTCAGTTAAGGGGGCAGGTAGTGTCATCCTAGGGAACTGGCCTTGAACCGTTAGCAACTATGGTAGTGTGTTCAAACTATGTCCTTGTTTGAACGTTTAAATAGATTGCATTATTTTGCAATTGCAAATAATCCTTTAACGGATAATTTGTATATATATATTTCACATTGTTTAAGTATATCTTTAGGATAAATTTCTAGAAGTAGGATTCCTGGGTAGAAGGGAAAATACATATGCTGTTTCGTTACATGATGCTAACCTCCTCTCCTTGAGGTCGTACCATTTTGCATTATATCAGAGATCCTATCTTTTTAAATCCTTGGCACGGACTCTTTGTAATGTCAAAGGTAAATAAAGCCAGACAGATTTTAATCAGTGTTATACTCTTCCAATAGAGGAAGGTGTCCAGTTTGAACTGTGCTCAACTTTGTTTTGTATAAAGATGACTAGACATTTTAAAGGGAATCCCCTTAAAATGCCTAGTTACCTTTATACAAAATCCCCTTAAAATGTCTAGTCACCTTTATGCAAAATCCCCTTAAAATCCTCCTAAGGGATACATAGGAGGGTCATGGGGAGTCAAGAAGTGAAAAACTGCAGAAGAGCTGGAAATGGTACTGTTCCATATGAAATCCATTTAGGTTTGCTGACTGTTCCTTATGAAAGTTCCTAGGTTCCTATCTTTCCTTGGAGACAGGGAGACATTGGCCTCGTCCTCGGGTGTTAACTAGAATAAACAGTAAATTTTTTAGGTAGCCATGAGTTTTCTCAGTTAAGGGGGCAGGTAGTGTCATCCTAGGGAACTGGCCTTAAACCGTTAGCAACTATGGTAGTGTGTGTTCAGGTCTTCTTAGGCCAAAGTTTGGGCCTCATTGTAAAGAATTCAGAAGATCCTGGCTAAAGTTTGGTTAAGAAGAAGATCTTTGCTATTGGGCAGCTTTAAAATTTTTACTAATGTAATGAGTGAGAATTTTGCATCTTATTGTGAAGTATGTTCATGTGCCTTCTTCCCATTTTTCTAAAATATTTTTTGGTTATTTTCCCCAAAATTTTGTTGTTGTTATTGAGATAGGATCTTGCTATTTGCCCAAACTGGACATACCATACATACCACTGCACCCAGCTTCCCAAACTTTTAAGAGTTCCTTATAGATACAGAATATTAGCTCTTTAATGTGAACATATATTGTGAAGATTTTACAAATTTATCACTTGTCTCTTGACTTTACGGTGTTTTTTTGCCATGCAAATTTTATTTTTATGTAGTAAAATTTATCAACTTACATTACCTCTGAATTTCAAGTTGTAAATAAAAGAGCTTTCCTCTATATCAAGGGCCAAGAGGATTTTATTCGTGTTTTCTTTAGGTGCTATTATAATTTTATTCTTTTTTTCATGTAGATCTTGCATTTATTCTTGTATATGGTATGAGGAGTGGCTCTAATTTAATCTTTTTCCAACTAACTATCTAGTGGTCCCAACATGAAAAGTCTGAGTGATATGAAATGCCGTCTCCAACATGTGCTAGATTTTTTTTATGGAACTGGATATATCTCTGGACTTTTTATTGGCATTACAGTAAAGTTCATAACAGGCAAACTGATACCTTGATAATGTCGAAACATTCTAACCAAGAATAAGGATTTCTCTCTTATGTTTGTTTCTACTTTTATGTCTTTCAGGAGTGTTTCATGATTTTTTTAAATAGTGGTTTTGTCATTTATTATGAAGTTCATAATCCTAAAATTTTTATCTTTTTATTATTATTGTAAAAATGGTATTTTGTTGCCAGGCATGGTGATGAACACGTACAATCTTAGTTACCTGGAAGGCCGAGGCAGAACAACCACAAGTTCAAGGCCAGCCTGGGAAACTTAGCAAAACTCTGTCTCAAAATAAAAATAAATAAACTAAAATAAAAAGGACTGGGGATGTGACTCAGTGGTAAAGCACCTCTGGCCCAAAATGAGGTTTTGTCATTCAGTTTATCTAAATTTTTATTATTTATGTGTGAATGCTATTGTTTTTTGCATGTTAATTTTGTAACCTGCTATCTTGATGAATTCTTTCATTTTTTGAGATAGTTTTGTCATTGATTCTGTAGGAATTTCCAGATATATTATGTCATTAGCAGAGAAAAATATATTTTTTTATTTGCCTATTCTTTTGTTTCTCCTTGTCTTCTCTAGTCTATTTTCATTGACTAGTAGCAGAGGTGATGAGCATCCTTACCTTGTTCCTAACCGCAGTGTTTATGCCTTAGGGTTTCCTCATCTTAAAAAATACTCATCCATTGTTGTTTTTCTCATGAGTTTTTAATTAAGAATAGGTGTTGAATGTTGTCACTTTTTTCCCTGCAAGTATCTATTGAGATACTCATTTGGTTTTGTTTTCTTCTTAGACCTATTAAAAGGGCAAATGATATTAATAGGTTTATAAGATTAAACTATCCTAGCATTTTTGGCATAAGCCCCACTTGGGCAGTCTGGCCCCACAGCTGATAGATACAGAATATTAGCTGTATCTATCAAAATTTTGACATGGTTACATAAAAGTATACTGAATCATACAAGCTAGTATTTTTAGTTACTAAATGATTGGTAAGTGAATTTCAAGGAGGGAGAGATCATTATGGTGAGAAAAGGCTTTTTGAGAGAGAGGACACTATGTCATCCTGAGCATCAGTCACATGGTAAGTATTCTGGCTATAGCTATTTTTTACTAGCTCTTTACCTTGGAGGCTAGCTTATGCCAGAGTCTTAGCCCTCCAGTGTTTTATTAGCATTGATAAGTTTTGGTGGATTGATCATATACTAAAGGAATTCTAGAAAATCTCAAATAATGGTACAAGTGCTGCCTTATGACAAATGGGAAGCCTATAAAATAGAAAAAAAAAAAAGCAGAACAACATTGTTTTATGAAAAGTAGAGAAGAAAAACAATTGTGAATTTCCATCAGAAGATTTGAGATCACATTGTTTCACAGCCTTTTCAATGTGAATAATTACTTTAAAACATTACTGTCAACTATAGGATATCTATAGTCATATGATTTAAAAAATTTGTAGTTTGTCAAAGGTAATTACTTAAAGTGCACAAATGAAATCATTGGCTTGTAAATGCAGCCTCGGTTTCACTAGTTATTACTCACATTCAAATATAAATATAAAGATACCTCTGCATGTTTACAAATATGTATTTGAGAAAGACATTTGGGGAGGTTTATACTGTAGTTTATGATAGTACTTGCTAATTCAGTGATTTCTTGTAGACTTCATAGTTCTGTGACTACAACTGATTCACAGTATATGAACTGTTGTTACTATTAAGTACTAAAAAGTCATGATGAAATGGAAATTACTTTAAACATTTTTCTTACCATTGAATTTTCTCTTTAGGTATGTCAGTAGGAAAAAGTTTCTTATTGCTGACTTTTCAAATAAATTTGATTAATAATGTAACATTTTATTTGAATTAACTTTGAGCATAAAAGTAAACATAATGATTTGAAAATTGGCTCTTACCATTTTCTTTCAGCATGTTACACCAGACAGCTATATTCCGTGTCTTGCGGACCTGTGTAAAGCACTGTGGGAAGTTATGCTCAGCTATTACAGGACTATGGAGTGGCATGAAAAGCATGACAGTGAGGAAACTGCTTCAGCTTCTGGTAGAAAATTATTTTATTTTAAAAATCGAACTATGAAGTAAGGCCACATCTCTGGAGTAAGGAGAAATAAAAGGGAAAAGGCATGCCTTTACAATTTCAGATACTATTACAGTGACCATTGATTAAATAAGTGTTTAGCAAAGAAAGTGATTCAGTTACTGCAGAAGCTCCATTACCTTTTGGAATTAACTGGACCAAAGCAGTTTTTAAGTGGCTAATGGTACCAGTTTCCAGGAATATGTGCTGATGGCCATAGGACTGAATTATTGGGAAGGAGCTTTTTCTTTAAAAAAAAAAAAAAAAGTAATATCATTAGTTGCAAACTAGATAAGAAATTGATCTACTTAAATTTACTATAACTCAAAACTAAATATTCAGTGTTATTCTATTTTTATACAGTTTTCAAGCTGTACTGATAAAGTTAGATTCTAATTAGTACTAAGAAGTATTAATTAGTACTAAGAAGTATTAATTCTAAGAATTAATACTTTACTTTCTGAAAAGAGGAAAATGAAACTTCGAAAGACTATAGAAGAGCTAAATTATTTACTAGGTATTCTATTTAAATTGACTCCTTTGTATAATTATATATCTTAAATTGGTTATCTTTAAATAGCTGAGATTAAGTATTCAAAATACTTTTAAAAACAATAAATTATTTTATCAACATTTTGTTTATTGTGAATAAACCAAATAATACTGCACAAGTTTTTTTTGTATGTCAGATAACAATTTAATATAGCTATTCAATCAAATTATTTTAGTACTTTGCAGTTTCTGAAGTACTTGGTTTCTGTGGTTGGGTAGTACAGGAAACACCCAAATCTCACCGATTAAATATGGAATTTTGATAAGTCAGAAGACATCAGTTTAATCTCTTTCTTGACTCATAAGAGTCTCATAATATAGAAAGCAAAACTGAGAGGAAAATTCTGTGGGTGGATCTTCACCCATTAAGAAATACTGTTCAAGTTGGTAAAGGAAGAGAGAGAAGGAGAAAGGCAAGATTAGCCGTGAGTCATGATTGCAGGCCCCTGGACAGGGGATGTAGCTCAGGGGTAGATCACCTGTTTGCAAGGCCCTGAATTTGATCACCAGCATTAGGAAAAAACCTAAAGAAAAGCCAACAGATTGTACACCGGACTGTTTTTACTCAATCCTTAAACTTAACCTTTGTACTACCTCTGGGAGTATGGGTTATTTAATTTGAGAAGTCTAGTTTCATATTTTCACTGCCATGAGAACTTGAAGAAATTATCTTCTCTAATTTTCAGGCTGCTCCTTTAAATGGTAGGCTAAGAAACAGAACAAATCAGAACACCCAAAGAGTTAGGAACACATGGATCCTGTGGGGCTATTGTTTAGTTTAGGACTACTGTACAGTTTAGAAGGATATAAAGTACTTCCATTTGTAACTGTCATGAAATAAAATAGATTAAGAGATAATTATAATAACAACTATAATAATAATCATGAGATGCCTTTTTGGTTTGTTTTAAATTTCCTAGGAATTCCTGGACTCACTGGGATTCCAGTTTTTTACAGTTTGTCCTGTGTTGGGAGCCTGTAAATTTTTCTAGATGTGAACACGACATTTTAGCAACTCTTTCTCCTTTTTAAATACACTAAGTAGAAACCAAAGGAAAAGATGTAATAGAATTGACATACATTAGATGTAAGAATTCACAAATATGTACAATAACTATGAGTCAATAAAAGTTTTAAGAATAAAAAGCAAATTCAGAGGACAATATCTGTGTATTCAACATGGTGAAGCCTGCTTTTTGCTTTAACTCAAGTTTACATTTATTGGAATACTGAATCAAACTTGAAACTAACAGCTTTATATACTTAGTCCTCTATACTAAAATTCCTTGACCCTGAACTGTGTATTTCAAGAGTATTTAGGACTCTAAAAATTCACTTGATCACCTGAAATTAATTCTTTCATATTTATATTGAGGAATAAAATTATAGGAATCAGTAATTTGAAAATTATTCTTTATAGAACTTCATAAAGCTGCAGAAGACTCTAGAAATCACCTGCCAAACTCAGTACTGATACTATTTGAAATTTTAACACTTTAGTATTATAAATAGAATTCTAAAGCTGTAGTTGAGGCACTGCCCTAAACTGCTCTGTCTGTAATGGCCAGATTTGTATCTAATTTAAGCTCTAGGAATGCTCAGAGGTCAGCTGAGTATGCATCTGTGGCCTGGCTGTGCAAGGGCGTTTTTTCTGGTTACCAGTGGACAACCTGCTAACCTAAGAAGAGATGATAATATACTCTGTTGTTCCACATAGTTGATTCACAAAAGGTGTACTCTCTTTAATATAAATGAATATATATGTATTTCCAGTTATATTGGGGGGAGTTTATTTTGAGGTAGATCATTGAGCTTACCTGTTGAACTGGACATTGTTAGATAATTTGGAATGAATAATACTATTATTTATTATGAAAAATATAAAATCATGCATCATCACTTGATTGTATAATTTTGCAATTTTCATTCTTATTGATGTACATATTAATTAGTAGTTGGGTTAATTGGTCCTGTAATGCCCTTGCCCCAGCCTATCACCTGGTCTTGGAGTAGGCAGTATGTGACCATTGAGAACCTGATTTCTGGGACCATTCTACCTGTGTTAAAAACCCAACTCCAGTCATTTATGATTGAATAGTCTCAGATACCTTTAGCATTTCATTCCCTGAGATTATCTATCTTATCAAATGAGTTTAGTCTTAATACCTATATTTTGGCATTATTTTGAGTATAAATAGTAAACATGCTTTCTGTATTTTATGTAGATTTACATTAGTGAGAAGTTAGATGGAGTTATTTGAAAAACAAAAAATTGTTGAATTAAATCTAAAAATACATATCTTTCAGAAGGAAGTAATGTGATGGGTACTGAAGAAACCAATTTTGATCGTGGCTATGTGAAAAAGAAGCTAGAACATGGACTTACACGAATATGGCAGGTTTGGTTTTTTTTAAATTTTTTTTTAGAAACTAATAGAAATCTTCATGTCAAAATTATTTTAGAATATCACTTTTTAAATATTCTGTATTTGCGTTCTTTGCAGATTTAAAATATGTTAGTTTTTCTTTGGAACAAAGTTGTCATTTAATTTAATTTCTGTAATTTAGTTGGCAATTATACTGGTCTGTAAGTGATAGTAGAAAAAGTCTTTTAGTTTAAAAATGTTCATAGAAAATATTCATGGATTTATTGATTACATTTTTTGATATTATAGTCCTCACAAACTTATGCTTTCCTAAAGAATTTTGTGGGTATTTCTATTGAGATGTTCTGTTTATTTTTCTTTCATTTATTCACATTTTCTTAATTATTTTCTCTTAATTTTAGGAAAAGGATAATTAAGTAGGTGACCTATGTAGGTCAGAATCACTAATGAAAACTTTTCTTTTCAATGAGCTTTATGCCTTTTAGGGAATCCTTCATGCTTGTTGACTGAAGATATCTGTTTTAGTCCATTTGAATTGCTATATATAACAAAATACACTAGACTAGGTAGTTTAGAAACAACAGATATTTGTTTCTTACAGTCCTGGAAGCTGAGAAATTTAAGATCAAGGTTCTGGCAGATTTGGTGTCTGGCAACAACCTGGTTCCCTTGTTCCCTTGTTCATAGGTGATGTTTTCTTGCTCTGCTCTTATATGGTGGGACCAGAAAGGATTATCCGTCTGGCCTCTTTTATAGGGGCAGTAATTCCATTCATGAGGACTTCACCTTCAAGACCTCACAAAGTCCCCACATGCTAATACCATTACCTTGGGGGTTAGGGTTTCAACCTGAATTTTGGGTGGGTCCAAACATTGAGACCACAGCAGTATCTTTTTACTTTTTCTTTCAGTTTAGTGGCTTAGTTGTCATCATCAGATAATATTTTAATTTCTTAAAATTTTGTACTTCCTAGATAAAAGTGTAATTTCTTAGAGGGTAACTAAGAAATTAGTTTTTGACTTCTTGGACCTTTGGAAGACTGTAGACCTTTTGACCAGTTGGCCTTTATTATTAAAATGTGTTGATTTTTCTAGTGAAACCAATTTTTAGTTTGACCACTTTTTAATGGGATTTCTTTTGAAAACAAAATCATTTAGGAAAAACAGATCTCCTAAAATATCACTTAATATTTATCATTTAGTATCTAATTTTTTATAATTTTATAGTAGATATGCTATTTTACAGTTATTTATAATTTAAAATATATTTATATGATAGTTGTAAGAGCTTTGACTTTTCTATTTCCTCTTATGACTACCTGAAACTAATTTGAAACTTATCATTAATTGTGGATTTGGGCCACTTTTTTCTGAAAATTATGTCTAAAAGAAAGAGAAATCTCCTATTGAATATACACCTAGGGTCAGCTGAATTGTTTCTGATTTAGTCTCCTAATAGACCCTCATTGTATTTAGTTGAAATTATAGCATGTTTTAGTCAGCTTTTTCAGCACTGTGACCAAAGGACTTGATGAGAACAACTTAAAGGAGCAAAAGTTTATTTTATCTTATGGTTTCACAGGTTCAGTGCACAGTGAGCCTAATTCCTTTCTCTGGGTCCCAAGTCAGGCAGAATATCATGGTGGAAGGTTGTGGCAGGGGAAAAGTTGCTGAGGACATGATAGTTAGGAAGCAGAGAAAGTCAGACAGTCAGTGTTCTGCTCAACAGGGACACACATATACTCCAAAGGCACATCCCTAGTGACCTACCTCCCCCAGCCACATCTTGCCTACCTTCAGTTACCACCAAGTTAATCCATAACAGTGGATTAATACACTGAATAGATTGTAACTCTCATAATCATCTTACCTCTAAATGTTCTTGTGTTGTCTCATACAGGAGCTTATGGTTTAGGTACCTCAAATCTAAACCATAACAGCAGCCATGGTAGAATTTCTGATAATGCAGTGTACTTTGAAATACCTGGCATTTCACATAGCTAGTTTCTGTTCAATCTGACAGCCTGATGGCTTTCATGATACAGGAAAATCTGTTAAATATAAAGTTTAATAAACCCTTTTCACTTAAGCATTTGGCCAGTTACTGGAAACCATTTTGCTTGTAAGTGTAGATTATCACATTTTAGCTGTCAAGCTTTGGAGTAGTTCTGCCTCCACCACTCCTCAGTCTCCTCTGCATCCCCAAGCCCAGTTCTCCACCTGCTCTACATCAGGACTTTGCATACTTTAGGAACTCATCGAATATTTATTAAATTGAAATTATAGGGCTCAGTGCTATTGAAAATAGCAAAAACTTTGAAAAACTTTATTTTTAGACTTTTTTGGTAACAAAGTCAGCAGATGAAATCTGACCTGAATTGAACTTGTTTGACTGTAGAAACTGACCAGCATTGTCTTTAGGATATTGATAGTATTTACTTATTGCATTAAAATGAACATTCATATGTTGTGGGAATATTAATATATTTGATTTGGGGATATTGCTGTAGACCCCAGTATAGGGATGTTATATATGTTATATGGACTTACCTAAAAGATCTGAAATCCTGAATTCTAAGGCACACTTGGCTAAGGATGGATTCAGATAAAACAGTGAACAAAGGAAAGAGTTGGAATAAGAGCAGAAAATTTACCAGTAATCAAAGAGGATTTTTCTTTTTTTTTTTGGTACTGGGGATTGAACTCAGGGGCACTTGACCACTGAGCCACATCCCCAGCCCTATTTTGTGTTTTATGTAGAGACAGGGTTTCACTGAGTTGCTTAGCACCTCGCCGTTGCTGAGGCTGTCTTTGAACTCGCGATTCTCCTGTCTCAGCCTCCCTAAGTGCTGGGATTACAGGCTTGCGCCACTGTGTCCAGCTTCATAGAGGATTTTTCCCCCAAAGATTTATTCCTGTGTTACAGAGGATTCAGTTGTAAGAGAACATCTCTCCTCATACCCTCAGGAATAATCAAGATATACTACAAAATGCTGTGTGTCTATATGAACAGTGTGAAGAACTCCCATTTAAAAACTTCACCAAGAGACCCATTTAAGTTCTGGCACTGTCTCAGACATGCCCTTTACTAAAAAGGATCAGTCTAAGGCCATTTGCTGCATTTAGTTGTCATATCCCTTCCATCTTCTTTAATCTAGAAGATTTTCTCAGTCCTTGACATTTAAAATCTTGACATTTTCAAAGATTGCAGGTAGGTTATTTTGTAGAGTGTTTCTCAATTTGAGTTTGTCCAATGTGTTCTTATTAATTTTAGGTCACAAATTTTTGAAAGCATTATTATGGAAGTAAGCTATGTTATTCTCACTCCATTCCATCAGATGGCACATGGTTCCAATTTATGTCATCACTAGCAGTATTAACTTGAGTAAGGTGCCTCCACTGTGAAGTTAGTTACTCTTACCTTCTGAGTGTACATACATTGGGGGAAGATGCTGTTTTAGTCAGCTTTTCGTTGCTGTGACTAAAATACCTGAGAAAAAAGTTTACTTTGGCTCATGGTTTCAGAGGTTTAGTCCACCATCATCCAATTCCATAGCTCTGGGCCCTAGGTGAAATTCAACATCATGGAGCAGAGGCATGGCAGAAGAAAACAGCAGCTCAGGACATGGCAACAAGGAAGCAGAGAGAGAGAAAGCTCTGTTCACCAGGGGCAAAATATACATCCCAAAGGCACCTCCACAGTGATCTACTTCCTCCAACCATACCCTACCTGCCTATAATCACCACCCAGTCAGAGCTCTCATAACCCAGTCATTTCACCTCTGAACATTTTTGTCTCAGATGAGCTTTTAGGGTACACCTCAGATCTAAACCATAATAAATACAAATATCTTTTCTTATCCAACTTTTGCTTATTAATTTTAGTTTCTGTTGATATTTCATATATGAATGATTATTTTGCTCTTATTATTATCAATAAATTATTATATATTTTCTAATTCTAATTCTCCTTTGAGAATTGGCATTCTGTTGTCATTACCCACAAGTTTTATAATACAGTTGTTTTTTATTGCTTATGTTATTTTTATTTTAATGATTTTAAAATCATGATTTTTAAAATTGTTATTGCTTCAACATTTATTAATTGGCATTCTAATACAAGGAAGAGTTTTCTTTCCATTTATATATTCATTTATTTCTATCACTTATGAATAATATGTGAGTATATGTACATATGTACATATGCATACACATACACAAATGCATTTGCAGCCACATAAATAATCTATTGTATAGTCTGTCATTCTCATTATTTAATTTATGGAGATCTTGCTCGTGATGTCATTTGGAGCCCCCATGAAGCTAGTTTTTGTGTTTTGCCATAACTTCTCTGTCAGTTTTTTGGGACATACTTACTTTCTTGCCCAAAATGTTCCAGACTCATGTTGGACCTTCCTGTTTGAAGGGAATGGTATTTGGAAACAAAGATATGACTTTAGTTAGCTGTGTTATTGGTGGAGGGTTTCAGAGCCTATACGTAGTAAGACTAAGAATTATATTTATACACACACACATGTTGTTGCATTTGTGTTTATTTTTGTACCTACGTATATACACTGAAACCATAAGTTTACACTAATAAATCTAGTCTCAGTCTAAGATAAGGCTTATTCTAGCTTTTCCCCATTCCATATTTGAAGTTCTGTATTCCATCAGCAAGAAACATGGTTCCTATTATCCTCAATATGTTTATCTATTTGCTCAGCCTTGTATGTAATCAATCTTATGACCCTTCTCAGTTACTTTTGTTGTTCTGGCTTTAATGGGTTGCCTCCCTGCCATTCTGGGTTTTGATCCTGATTTAGACAAATAGAACAGAATATAATAAAAACATGGAATTCATAAATGGATGGTAGGATAACAGTGGGCTGTCCACTTTGACTTAATAGTTTGCATTTAGTTTGTCAGAATAAAAATACTTTTGACCCAAGACATCGTAACCTATATTTAATTCAGTGATATCATTCAGTATGAAAGAAGACTTTATCATTATTTCTTTATCCTTAGTAATAACGTTGACTAAGGAACTGTGTTATTTTGGTTAGAATTCAGTTTGGATGCTTTTAAATAAAATGTTGATTTTCCAAAATTTTCTTTTTTCATCTTTCAAAATTTTATATGTGAAAGGGAATTTAAAAATACTGGGGCTGGGATTGTGGCCAGTGGCAGAGCACTCGCCTCGCACGTGTAAGGCACTGGGTTTGATCCTCAGCACCACATAAAAATAAATAAAATAAAGGTGTTGTGTCCATCTACAACTAAAAAATAAAATAAAAAAATAGTTACTAATATCCTTTACTATAGAAAATTAAGATTGTACTATTATGCATTTTTGAGATTTTCTTTTCATTCTGTGTGCCATCCACTTCTAAAACTCTTCCTAAAGCATTTGAAAAATGATCATCTCTTTTCTTTTTGTACTGGAAATTAGGTTCTATATGTTAAATCAAATTTATTAAATTATATTATTCTAGTCTATAACCTTGTTTCTTTTTTTGTTTATGAATCTACAGTTCTGAAGGAGTTTTAACATTGCAGAATAATCATAGTTTTCTTAGACTCTTCTTTTTTACAAATTTGCTTTATATTGGGATGCCATATTGACTGATCCCGAAATGCAAATAACCACCGTATCTTTTCTTTACATGATTTCCTGTGTTCATTTGCTTAATATTACCACTCCTATCTTTATTTCATTCATATTTGTCCATCAAATCTTTTAATTATCCCTTTATTTTATTTTAATTTTTTTGGTTTATTTTGTGGGTGTTTCTATAAATGTAAAGTTTTTATCTTTTAATCGAGAAGTTGAACATTTAAAATTTTATTAGTTACCACTGTAATTTTTAAAAACTATTTGCTCATGTTTTTTATTCATTTATTTCATATTCAAAATGACTTTTGTGATGAGTAATTTCTTATCTGTTATTTATTTTATTTCAACTTATTTTCAGTATGCAGATTGTTAGCATTTTTATGATATCAAACTATTAACCTTTGTGCTTTTGTGAGTTCTTATGCTACATTGTTTCTTAGAACATTCTTGCCCATCTGCTCAGCTATATAATCTGGTAATTATGAGTATTCATCTAAATTTTATATTAATTGCTGTATTTCCAGTACTTAAAGAGTACTACCTACAATATTTTGGCTTTATTAAATTAATCTGTAACATAATTTTTACTGTTGAAAACATGCAAAAATTATTTAATATAGTTTACATTTCTTTTGATGTATCCTATGAAGAAAGGGGTTTTTGTTTTTTGGTTTTGGTACTAGGGATTAATGCCAGGACACTATAGTACTGAGCTACATACTCAGCCCTTTTTATTTTTTGTTTTGAGACAGAGTCTCTTTAAGTTGCCCAGGCTGGCCTTGAACTTGCTATTCTCCTGTCTCAGCTTCCTGAGTAGCTGGGAGTAGGGGTATGTCCCACCACACCTTGGCACACACCCCACTTAAAAGGGGATTGTTTTCCTCCACAATTTAAATAATTTTCCTTTCAGTGCTTGCCGAATAATTCTACCCCCTTACCTTTCATTTGTTGCAAAATACACTGAAAAAAAGAGATTTTGAAGGACCATAGCCCTGGATTCAAAGCTTTGTTTTGTCATCGCTGGGCATCTAAGGATAATTACATGAGTTCTTTTTAGTTTCTCTTCTTACAGGGGGATTATAAGTGCCTGCTTAGCAGGGCTGCTTTTATCCTTAGATAATATGTAAAGTTCTTAGCATAATGTGTGGCACAAAGTAAATAATCCATAAAATAGAAGTTTTTAGTACTACTCGTGTTATGGTGTACATATGAGGTGTCCCCCAAAAGCTCATGTGGAGACAATGCAAGAAAGTTTAAAGGTGAAATGATTGGGTTGCAAGAGCCTTAACCTAATCAGTGTGTTAATCTGCTTGAATGGTGATAACTGTAGGCAGGTAGGGTGTGGCTAGAGAAGATAGGCCACTGGGGGCATGCCTTGGAGTATATATTTTGTCCCTGGTGAGGGGAACTCTCTACTTCCTGGTATCATGTTTTAAGCAGCTTTCCTACTCCAGACCCTTCTACCATAATGTTCTGACACAGCTTGGGCCCAGAGCAATGGAGCTGGCTGAGACCTCTTGAAACCATTAGCCCCCAAATAAATTTTCCCTCCTCTGTGTTGTTTTTGTCAGGTCTTTCACTCGCAGCAGCAAAAAAGCTGACTAAAACAACTTTTTAAGCCATTATATATATTATATACATAATATTTACATAATATATATTGTACACTACTTCTGAGTTGTCTTTTGTCTATTGATTTCTGTGTATATTTTTATATTGCTAACATTTTTTATCTTTAGTTTTTAATGTATTGGATGTTGGTAGTACATAATTTTCAACTTTAATCATAACATTTATTCCATCTTTACAAAGCTTTATTTTTTAAAAAGCAGTTATCTCATTTTTCTAGGTAAATTTTAGAATAATTGTTCAAAAAAAAGTTTTTTTGTGTGTGTGTATCAGGTATATATTTTTTTA
>CM053407.1:43474818-43526407 GCA_028644305.1 Xerus rutilus | reverse complement strand
GGGTACTCGACCACTGGGCTACATCCTCAGCCCTATTTTGTGTTTTTTATGTAGAAACAGGGTCTCACTGAGTTGCTTAGTGCCGTTGCTGAGGCTGGCTTTGAACTCGCGATTCTCCTGTCTCAGCCTCCCTACGTGCAAGGATTACAGTCTTTTTTTTATCTCACTGAAGTTGTTTTTTTATAGGTCTGATATTTCTTATCAAAATTACCCCTCGTATATTCTATTCTTAATCTATTTTAAATGAATTTCTCCATTTTAAGGTTCTTGTTAGATACACCTGAAAGCTATCAATTTTTATATATTATATATATTATCTTATACTTAGTCACTTCTCATAGTTATTAATTTTTAATTGTTTAAAGTTTCTATGCAGCCACTGCCATGCATAAATAAAGACAATTTTTGTCCTTATATCCATTGTGAGGATATATTCTTTTCTTGTATAGGTGTTTGTGTGTCTTTTTTTTTTTATTTCTATAAATTTTTTTTAGTTGTTGATGGATCTTTATTTTATTCATTTATTATTTATATGTGGTGCTGAGGATCGAACCCAGTGCCTCATGCATGCTAGGCAAGGGCTCTACCACTGAGCTATAGCCCCTTTGTGTGTCTTTTATAATAGATAGAATTTTGTAGAGCTCTGTTGAATTGTAGTGATGATTCTGACATTTACTTTTTTTTTTGTATCTGATATTCATGGGATTGTCTCTATTGTATTGCTGTTGACTATTGACCTTAAAGAGATATTGTTTATCAAATTAAGAATGTGTATCTGTCTTATTTTATGTGGAAATATAGAATAAGTGGTTCTGAGAACTTTCTATATATAGAGTTAATTGAATTTTTTTTTTTTTGTCTTATAGGATGTTCAGCTAAAAGTGAAAACCTACTTGCTTGGAACTGATTTGTCTATATTCAAATATGATGACTTCATCTTTGTTTTGGATATAATCAGCAGGTAGTGTTTGTGATCTTGTCTTATTTTTTAGTTTGACTCAACCATGATAATCAAAGAAATCATAAATTAATGAGTTATGTATAACTTCTCCATGAAAATGAATATGATCATACATACATAACTAATTGCTGCTGGTTTCGTGTATAAGGATTTAAATATTTCTGCCCTTTGGATATTCATAAAACATTTTGAATTTGTGAGTTTTTTAAGAATTTTCCCAAACATCCAATTTTTATGATTTGTTTTCTTTGAAGAAAGAAAATGTGAATTTTTTTTTTTCCTGTAAGGATGTCACAGAAATTTACAAAAACTTTGCTATCCAACCAGGTTGATGCAAGTTGGGGAAGAATTTTGTGGTAGCAAGTCTGAAGTTTTGCAAGAATCTATTAGAAAACAAAGCGTCAACTATTTCAAGAACTACCATAGGTAAGAATGCTAATAAATTTTAAATAATTGTAGATAACGGAGAATAGTTCTGTTTAATGCTTATTCTTATAGTATTAATTTAAACAATCACTTTTGAATTTGAAGGAATATATTCTGAAGCTCTAGTTAAGGCTGTTTCACCAAAAATATGATAGAATGCTCTCATTATTTATTCATTGTAAATATTAATATATTTTTTGTCTTGTGGGGGGTCTCAAATATTGCAATTATTTCTTTATGGGTAAAAGATGATCATTATATCAGGGTTCGCCAAAACAGTTGAGCCACTGTTCATGCCTACGTGTACATGGTGCAAGTAGTAAAGAAATCAGACCAGTAGACGCAGTTCTGAGGGAGAGGGTACTTGAGAGCATCTTTTTGGAGTAAGATGGATTATGGAGGGAACTTTATGATACTCAGATACTGACTACAAAGCCAGGATTGTGTATTACAATTATCACTGATGAATTTAGAAAGGGTGATGAGGAATGGTTTTAGGAGTGAAGGAAGATGGCAGGGAATGTTTATACAGCATTGTGAGTGTATCCTTAAAACAGTGTTAAACTGAGAGAATAGAAAACCAACATTGAACCTTTCTTGGTACAAGCCAGACCCTGAGCTGTGCCTTTTACATACATTTTGTCATTTGAATTGAGTTGTATCTTACTTACCTTTTATTCTGAACTTGGACTTTCCACCATTAAGTTTTGATTTTGTTTTTATTTGGTGCCAGAGAGAGTCAGGATTTCAAATTCTGCTCTCTTTCTTTGTTCATTGTCAATATCTACTCACAGTGATATATGCCATGTCAGTAGAGAAATTATTGAACATCAAACCATTGATTAATTAATAATTAAACAGATTTATATACAAGTTTTCTATGCTCATTGTAAGCTATTAAGTAAATTGCTTAGAAAGGAAATTTAAGTTGAACTTGTACCAAAACAGAGCCTTTGAGTTTCATAATTGAATGAAGAAATTTAAAACAAATTTAGTTGAATAAACATCAGGGAAACAGTGGTTAGGGAACAGCATGAAACCTTAACATTGCTTTTATTTATAACTTCCTTTTGTCCTAAAACAGAAGGTCTGGCTATAAACATTGCTATATAGAAGGGAGAGAGGCCTTTTAATCACAGATGGAGGAAAAGGAGCCAGAAACCTCAATTTTCCTGCCAGTATGAAGGCATTGCCAGATTGCAGTTTCCCCAAAGAGCGCTTTATACCCAACAGGACAACAGGGAGACCTTTGGAGGTGTTGGCACTGTAGCAGTACTGTTTCCTGTAGTTGCCGCCATTCTAAATCCTGCTTTTGTCAAGTGTTTGTCCTCTGTGGCAACCAGGCATGGGCATTTCCTTTTAGACTCTGACCATGATGGAGATTCCTCACAGTAGTTCACCTTGGTGAAGTTAAAGAAAATGGAAATGAATTATTTAATATTTTTCAACACTTTACATTTTAAAGGACTTCTTTCAGAAACATTCGTGAATCTTGTTTCTCACTGATGAGGCTGTGCTATATTTTTAGAGAAAAGCTGGATTGGGAGATGATAGGCTTGGGTCCCTGCCCTTCCTTGCCAGCTTTCTGGGTTGTGGTTCCATCAGTTGTAATCTGAGGTGGTTTGATGAAATGGTCTCCATGAGTATTGCCTACACATCATTCCTTTTTTTCATTGCTGTGTTGTATAATGTAAAGTCTGGGACAGCTTGAAAAAGCAAGGATTTTGAGGGGTTGGGGAGTGGGTACCAGGAATTGAACTCAGGGGCACTTCACCATTGAGCTACATCCCCAGCCCTATTTTGTATTTTATTTAGAGCAGTGTCTCACTGAGTTGCTTAGTGCCTCACTTTTGCTGAGGTTGGCTTTGAACTTGCAATCATCTTGCCTCAGCTTCCAAAGCCACTGGAATTATAGACGTGTGCCACCACACCTGGCAGAAAGCAAGGATTTAGTTATGTTTTAGTATTCTTTTTTTCCTCAGTGTTAGGCCAAAAGCTTAAGCCGGTGTAGCTTATACCTCTCTCTTAACAGTTGCCATTTCAGAAATTATAGTGAAAGTCACTTGGTAAAGTTGGCATCCCCCATCAATGTGTCCTAAAGTACTTTTTTTCTTAATAAAGGAAGGTTCACTTGACAGTTTAGAAATGATTTCGGTGGACTTAAGTTGAATTGGCTAGAATTACATTAACCAGTGATAAATCTAAATCTAATAAATCCCAAGTTAATATCCCTTTCACCAAATCATACTACAAATACTGAAAAACTGTGAAATATGATGATATATGGGTCAAGTGTGTTTTTTCAATAAAACTCTTCAAATGTGTATATAATGTGTTTTATGGCCCTCTACTGCTAAATAGAGCCCTTGAAAAGGAATAAATACTTGAACCAGATTACTCTTACTTTGAAAGTCTATTGAGGCTATTAGTTTGAAGATGTAGACATAATAAAAAGGTGAAAATAGAAGCATTTTGCTTTCTTGAGGAACATCTATTTATTAAGTGTACTCATGTTTCTTGTGGTAGTTGTACAAAAATTTGCATACCATTATCTTATTCTAGGGAAAAATTATGTTAAGCATATGTGTCAACACAGTATCATTATGAGTTTTTATATTTTAAAATTACAAAATATATATTCCCCAAAATTTCTTTATGTTCATGTACTAAGTTTGTATACACCCAAAATTGTCATTCTTCTGCTGGATATTGGAAGATTTCCAAAAGCACAAATATTCTGATTTAAACAATGATGACATAAAAATTATGTGGCAATGTATAATTATTAAAACATTTTATTTAATAACAAATATATTTTTATATTTGATTTTATAAATTACTCTAATGATCAAAATTTATAAAATGTTTTCAAGGATCCTAACCATATACTGACTGATGTTAAAAGGGAGAAGTTAACTATCTTTTTTGTGGGGAGAAAAAACTTCTTTTCATGCCTAAATAAGAAAAGTTTATTCTTTTAGAATGTATAATAGGTTGAAATAAATCACTCCTTTTTCCCCTGAGCATATCAGTCCTGAACTCCCAGAAACTGTAAATATGAACTTATTTGGTAATTGTGTTAAGAATTTTGTGATGAGGGGCTAAAGGTGTAGCTCAGTGGTAGAGCACATGTGTGAGACCATAGTGCCTTGGGTTCAATCCCCAGCACGGAAGAAAAACGACAACAACAACAACAAAACAACAAACTAAACCAAAAACAGTAATTATTTTCTGGGATTGGGTAGGTTTAGCTTGGTAGTAGAGTACTGGCTTAGCATGTGCAAGGCCCTTGGGTTTCATCTCCAGCATGTGTGTGTAAAACACACACACACACACACAATTTTGAGTGAGATATCTTCTATTATTGGGTAGGCCCCAAATAGCATCACAAATAAGAGGAATGCAGAGAGAAATACTACAGATGCTCAGGAAAAACTCGTAGAAGAGAGAGAAGGCAAAGTGAAACCTGAGGCAGAGAGAGTGCTGTGACTACAAGTCTAAGAATGCCAGCAGCCACCAGTAGCTGGAAAAGGTGAGGGATGGGTGAATTCTCCCTTATGGCTTCTGGAAGGAGTCCACCCTTCCCAGTACCTTGATTTCACCTAGTGTTGCAGATTTGGGGCTTCTGTCCTCCAGAATTGTGAGAGAATAAGTTTCTGTTAGTTGAAGTCACTCAGTATGTGATAATGTGCTACAGGAAACTAACAGAGTGGAATTGCTGGATTCTATAATATGTTTAGCATTTTGAGGAACTGCTCAAATGACTTCTACAGTAGTTGTAACATGTTACATTCCTACCATTATTGTCTAAGGGGTCCAAGTTCCCCAAAACCTTGTTAACATTTATTTTCTGTCTTTTCAATCATAGCTGTCCTGGTATGTGTGAATGTTATTATGGTTTGGATTTGCGTTTCCCTAAAGATTAAAGATGCTAAGTTTTTATGTGCTACTGGCCGTGTGTGTGTGTGTGTGTGTGTGTGTGTGTGTGTGTGTATCATCTTTGCAGAAATGTCTTTGCAGAGCTTTTGCCCATTTTTTAATTGGGTTTTTGGTCTTTTATTGTTGAGTTGTAAAATGTTGTAGTTTTAGTTCTTACATTATATCTTAATGAATTATGATTCATTTTAGTTAATTTTTGTGTGTTGTATTAGGCATGGACCCAATCACTTTTATGATTTCTAAGCCATTCCCTTGCCCAGTATTTCTTTTGCTCATTTTTTCTGTCCTTTCTATGCAACTGCATGCACACTAGATGTTTCAACTATACTACATATTCCTTATGATCTTTTTTGTTTTTTTTTTTCATTTTCTTTTTCCATTTGTGCTTTAGTTTGGATATTTTTTATTGTTTTGTATTCAAGTTCACTAATTCTGTCTTCTGGTACCCCTTGTCTGCAGTTTTGCTTATCCAATCCGTTTTTAATTAGAGGTATTGTTATTTTCTGGTTCTGGAATTTCTGTTTGATTCTTTTTTGTTTGTTTTTATTACATTTATTTGAAGTTCTTTTCTTTGTCTCTGTTTTATTTAACATAATAATTATCTTAAAGTTCTTGCCTATTAAACCCAATATTTGAAGCAGTTCCTGCATTTCATGGATTTATCTGTTTATCATCTCTTTATTTTAGAATCTGAGGATTTGAAAAAAAATCTTGATTTTTGTTTTTAGCACGATAGCAACAGTTTGTGATAAGAAGGGGAAGAATAGGACAGGTGCTGACCCTTTATGCAATTGGAAGCAAGGATTTGTTTTCCTGGGACTCCATATATAATGTAAGGATTACTCTGGACAGATAGAAGTATTATAGAAAGATCAGTATGACATAAAGTGATTAGTGGACTGTCTGGAACACGTATATCTTACTTACTAGTTTAATTTGTGGGCATAGGCCCTGACTAAAGATCTTTGGAGATTGATTAATTATTTTGATATTATAGCTGAGTAAGTATGGTTCAGGTTTATTGCTGTTTAGCATAAAGTATTTGTGTGTATGTTTTCATATAATTTGTAAATTATTTCTCTGTGTTTTGGCATAGATATATGATTAACAAGGATATTTAGGCACATGAGTTGGTGACAAGCTTTTAGTTTTGTTACTTAATAAAAATGCCATTTCCCAGCTGAGTGCAGTGGCACACGCCTAGCACTTAATCCCAGCACTTTGGGAGGCAGAGACAGGAGAATCATAAGTTCAGAGCCAGCCTCAGCATTAATGAGGTGCTAAACAATTCAGTGAGACCCTGTCTCTACGTAAAAAAAAAAAAAAACAAAAAACAAAAAACAAAAAAAACCACAAAATAGGGCTGGAGATGTGGCTCAGTGGTCGAGTACCCCTGGGTTCAATCCCCAGTACCAAAAAACAAAACAAAACAAAAAAAGCCATATCCCATACATTCATTATTTTTGCAGTATAGTAAAAATATGCAGCTAGTAAACATTCGAGAATTTTTTCTTTGAAGGCTAAAGTATTAGCAAGTAAAAATGAACATTTGTGTTTACAATGTTAATCTGAATGGGCTCTCAAACTTGATTATGATCATGATAATCCTATAATTATACAATACTTTATCTCCTCATTTATTGTATGCAGAGTATTTTTCTTCTTTTAGAATGTGTATTTTCTTTTGTTTTTAAGAACACGACTCGATGAACTGAGAATGTTCTTAGAGAATGAGACTTGGGAACTTTGTCCTGTTAAGTCAAATTTCAGCATTTTGCAACTTCATGTAAGTGTTTCTTAGAGCAGGCTGTCTTTAAGTCATCTTTTAATCTTTTTACTTTTTAAGAAAACATATGAGCATTTATGAACTAATGAAATTAAGGAATAATGATGTGTCTTCCTTCCTTGAAAGTCATTAGTGGCAGGCCCCTTCCACAAGAATGATCCTTTGGGTATGAGAAATCTGTCTATTTACAAAATACAGTTTACATGCTTCAGGAAAACTCTTTTGCCTAAGAAGAATTGCAGTTAAATTGGTTTCTTTTACTTTCAAATTCAGAAGAGGGTATACTGCTGTAAAGTTTTCAGAAAGATAATCAGTTATATTTTGGTACTGTTGAATACAAAAGCTTATTTACATATGTAGAATATTTCTCTTTTCTTAAAGGGACTTAAATTATACTGTCCCTTTTAATTATACTAAGGCTCTTAAATTATACAACAATTTATAAATTTGCCTATAATGAGATTGCCTCAGAAATAAAAGAGACACTTATAAAAAATAATCTTACCTAATTTTTATTAATTTGATTCCTTGAATCTACAGAATAAGAAATCTGTAATAAATGTCTTTAATAAGTTTGATTTTACCTTTAATTGAAACACACTGTAAATAAACATTTGTTTGAAATATTTCGTTCTGTAAATATTGATATCAAAATGCAGTGCATATACTTAGATCCATGTTTTGAAAGTAGTGTTTTCTGTTTTTGCCTTTGGAAGGATGGCTTTCTGTAAGCAGTTTTCTTAGTCTGGATAAATGCAAAGACTATATGATTAGTTCTATTATGTTCTTTTTCTAATATGCAAATATTAAAAATATTGAAATGTGTTGGTAACAAATGTTTCAAAGACAACAAAATTAACATTTATTTTAATTAGCACTAACAAAATAATGAGATTAACATTAAATTAACAGAATCTACAAATTCTAATATAATTAATATAATTTATTAACATTATTTAGAATTCTAAGTTTAACATTAATTTTAGAATATCTATTTAAAATTTTTATTTGAATTTTTATTTAACCATCAAATTGTGAATGTTTGTATACGTACTTAGTATAATTGTAAGAACTTACTTTTAAAGGCACTTTGAAACATTTTCGTTCAGGGAAGCATTATTTCCTTCAAAGGTTACCTTGAAAACTATTCACAACTTGTTGTTTACTAGATGCATGTTCTGTATTCCTAGATGCACGTACTATATTCTGTGGATATTTTTAAAAATTGTCTCATTAATTTATATTAACCCTTTGTTTATAAAATTATAAATTAGAAAAATAAAGGGCATAATTCTTAGACCTTACAGTGAATCTGACTTAATACGTAGTTGAAATTTAGAAAGAAAGCCGGGCGTGGTGGCTCAAGCCTATAATCTCAGCACTTAGGGAGGCTGAGACAGGAGAATCGCGAGTTCAAAGCCAGCCTCAGCAATGGCGAGGTGCTAAGCAACTCAGGGAGACCCTGTCTCTACATAAAAACACAAAATAGGGCTGGGGATGTGGCTCAGTGGTCGAGTGCCCCTGAGTTCAATCCCCAGTACCAAAAAAAAAAGAAAAAGAAATTTAGAAAGAAAATGAATTCATACATAATTTGAAACTTAACAAGCCAATGTATCTTTTAGGAATTTAAGAATACCTTTTAATAATATCATTGGATCTTATAATAATAATATCATTGAATATGAAGAGAAAAATTTGAGATTAATCTTTAGATATAGAAAAATACTGAATTTCTATGATAAATTATCAAATAAAAAAGTTGTAATTCAAATGAACTTTAGATAATATTTTAAAAGAGAGCTCTTTCTCTAGTTAGCTGTATAATCTTGAATTTGGCACTGAATCCCTACAGAACATCTCAAGTTTCTTCATCTGGATAATGTATGATTTGGACTAAGTATTATAGCTCTTTTAGTCCTGGCATTTGTGATTCTCCCAATTTAGACTGGTCCTCTCATTTTACAGATGAAGAAATAGAAGAATAGAAAATCCAGGTGATATTCCCTACAATATCTAGAAAATTAATGGAATATAATGGGTAAAATAGCAAGCTAAAAAGTAGAAGACACATCACCTATTTGTGTTGTCTGCTTACAGGTATATTAAGAAAAGTAAATGAAGTTTCATAGATATAAACATATATACTCCATGCTTTATTATAGAATATCTTAAATGGAACAAGCATATGAGCAAACAATGTATGTGACTTAATTGGTTTTTATAAATGATTCTATTAGTTCAGAATGTATCCTGCTAGGACTTCAGTTGCTACATTAATTTTTTAAAAAATATCATTTAAATTTCTAAGTTATTTAAAAAAAATTTCTGTGCAATTCCTTAAAGTCAATGCCAAAAGTAGCTTGATACAGATAGCACTGATTTAAGTGATATCATTGACTGAGTTTTCATTAGGAAAACATTTAAACTTGTCTAAGATTGTGATTTTAGGCAACCTGTAAAATTTAAAAGCAGATTAGATCATCATTTTTTCCCCCTGATTCACTCTACATTTACATTGATGGAATATGTTTACTACTTGTATGTTATTGTTTTTTCTAAAAGGCATTTGGTTCCTTTTTTAATGTCTAGGAATTTAAATTCATGGAGCAGTCTCGTTCTCCATCAGTTTCGCCTAGTAAGCAGCCAGTCTCAACTTCTTCAAAAACAGTGACCTTGTTTGAGCAGTACTGTAGTGGTGGGAATCCATTTGAAATTCAGGCCAGCCACAAAGATGAAGAAACAGAAGACGTCTTGGCTTCTAATGGGGTATGTGATAGTTTTAAAACACACTGTGAAACAGAAGTTAGATGTATTTAAAATTGTTTTACCCAGTGAGGAAGATAATGTGCTAGATTTTTTTTTTTATCCACCAGCCAACTACCTTTGTACATACATGCCTGTGTACCTACAATAGTACTTGTATGGATAGTGACTCTTCAATACATTTGCCTTTATGTTTGCTTTATGTTCTTACCAGATTATTAATCTTAGGAATATTATAGTTTCTTCACTGAATACTGTATGAGATGGTTGAGGGAATAAATCATTTGCACTTTTTTCTCAGCTCCATTCCTGGGTA
This sequence comes from Xerus rutilus, assembly GCA_028644305.1. Classification (NCBI taxonomy): domain Eukaryota; kingdom Metazoa; phylum Chordata; class Mammalia; order Rodentia; family Sciuridae; genus Xerus; species Xerus rutilus. The sequence goes on along the minus strand of CM053407.1, from coordinate 43,516,216 downwards.
TCTACTCATTTGTTTCATATTTCTTTATCTGAGAGAGAGAGAGTAGTGTCTTGCTTAGTCACCTGGCAGGGATGTTTTTAAGATTTTGAAATACATTGCTTTTTAGCAACATTTTGAGCAGCTCAGAAACACTCTTAATAGTGTTAGTGGAAAGATTTTAAGTCTGATAATGAATATCACCTTTATTGTTTATTAACTGTGTGATCCTTGGAAAATTATTTTGCAATTCTGGGTTATCCTTATTTACAGTGAGGAAAATTCTTGCTTCCTAAGTCCCTACAAGATGTTCCAAAATACTTCACTTGACAAAGGATGTTGTTAGATGCATCCTTCTGAGCTTCATGATTTCTAAAGGAACTGACCATGATTTTTACTTTAGATTTGTGAAGCCAAAGTGAAAACTGCTCAGACCTGATCTGAGAAAAATCTATTGCATTTGTTTCTGCATTTAATTTTGGAATTTCTTTTTTGTTTACTGAACATCTATTTTTTAAAAATACTACCATCATCATGTTTTATCATGAACTTTAAATTATTTCACAGTAAGCCATGTTTAAAATTATGGTTCTTTGGTGACATTTTGCCTCTATATAGACTAAACTGAGAAGAATTAAAAGGCACTTTAATTATTTTGAAATAATGTATCCCTCTATAATGATTTGTAAATTAAAACTCATAGCATTTGATCTTTATTATTTGCATTAATTGTGTTATACATGCTAAACCATTGCTTCTATGGTGCATATAGAATTAAATTCCTCTGAGCCTCTGGTCACAAAATACTCATCAACTCATCAATATATGACCTTTTTTTATGTATGCTTCTATTAAAGACATCTTATTTAATATATACTGTTGATTCATTAGCATTGACCTTGTGGCTAACAGCACTATAACTTAGGTGTAAGTGAAGCTTATCTAGTACAAGCATTTTCTCAGTAAGGGACATCACAGCTGCCTTGTGCTTAGGAACACTATATAGCACTTTGACACCATCTTGAAATGGAGGCCATTCTAAACAACAAAGTCACCAGCAAAAAAGCATGAAAATATAAAATACAAACATAAAAATACAAAACCATGATAAGGACAGCTGTTTATGGTATAAGAGCAACAAGAAGGCAGTGCATACCCTCAGCTGAAAATGTGTAAATTTTATGACTCAGAGTTTTTGCCTTTGTACATGTCTATGAATAACCACAAAAATATCTTAAGTATTGATTTGGGGCTTACAAGTAAATTTTAGGCAAATTTGCAGGTATCTAATTAAGTAATGAATATCCATTATACCATGTAATCATGAATCTCTGTTGTAATAACCAGGAAACTCTAGTTTGCATGGAACACTAATCTATATATCATCAGAATCAAACTATGTATAAGTATAGGAAAAGCCTACAGTGCTTTTTTTTTTGCAATTATTAATATGTGATCTAATCTTTTTAGATACAACTTAAGTCCTTGAGAATCTGAGACCACATCTAAACATGGCCTGACAAAATGCTTTTCCTTAATAGACCTTTAAATAGTAGTTGTTGAATTCTTTCCATTTTCCTCATCATATTAGTTTCCTCAGCTGTCAAATAGTATTAAACTTTTTTAGAATTGTTTTCAGACTCAGTGAAAGCAGAAGGCATGCTGACGGGTCAAAAACAATAATTTTGGCCAAATTTTAACCATATTAATATGTAACATTAATTTGATGATGATGATATTGCCACTGCTTTCTTTGCCTTGTGTGGTTTCCACTATCCTTCCCCTTGCTGGCATTAGGCCATGGGAATATAATAGGTGATGAAAATATAGGAAGGTATACATCTTTTCAAGAGTAAGCCTACTATTATATAAGGTTTCTTTCCGTGCTTATTGTTGTGTTTTACTCTGTTCTCTTTAGTATGAGTCTGATGAACAAGAAAAGAGTGCCTATCAGGAATATGACAGTGACAGTGATGTTCCTGAGGAACTCAAGCGAGATTATGTAGATGAGCAGACAGGAGATGTTCCTGTGAAAAGGTAATTATTTAGGGTGTATGGTATTTAACATTTTATGCTATATTTTTGACATATTACTGAATTTCTTTTAAAGGTCAAGAAAAAAAATCAAAAAAAAATTTGGTGGTTATCACATCCTATGACAAAAGTTAATGTGTTTTAAAGAATGATCCCAGAAAGACTGAAAATGTAGGTTTTCTTTTATATTCCATAACAGTAGATTTTTAATAAAAATACCTTTAAGAAGAGTTCTACTTAGCAAAGCTTTATTTTAGTATTTCACAAATCAATTCATTTGACTATGAGTTTGACTATTACTATTTAAAAATAAAGAAAAAGAAAATACCACATTAGGTGATTTTAAAAGGCTCAAAAAAGGTTTTAAACCAGTTTTTTGAATTTACATAGCCTTTTTGACATTGTTTCTTACAGCAAGATTCTAATTTCTGGTTTTTAAAATTTCACAAGCCAATCTTTTTCCAAATTTTTAAAAAATATGAAATGAAAATGAAAATATTGGGCATAACCAAAGGCCTTTTAATTTAGTGATCAACAGTTTTTGCAAAAGAAGAAAATCTTTAGATTTATACAATCACTGCTGCCTTTGGAGGCAACACATGCTTCATATAGATCAGAGAACCTCACTCAGTGAGAAAGTAGCCATCATTTTCCATATGGAGTTTTTGCCTCAATCTAGTAAATACAGCAGGTCTCTACTTATTTTCCTGGTGTCTTGAGTTCTCTATTTGAACTTTCTATTAAGGTTTCCTGTAGTGGTTGAGTTTTATTTTATTATCAGCCCTCTATTATAATTATATTAGAAATTTTTGTCACCTTCTCCCAATTAAATATGCCTGATTTTTATTTGTTGAAATATTAACATCAGAAATTTAGCAAACATAAATATATATATATATATATATATATATTTTCTTGGTACTGGGGATTGAACTCAGGGGTACTCGACCACTGAATCACATCCCCAGTCCTATTTTGTGTTTTATTTAGACACAGGGTCTCACTGAGTTGCTTAGCGCCTCACCGTTGCTGAGGCTGGCTTTGAACTCACAATTCTCCTGTCTCAGCCTCCCAAAGTGCTGGAATTACAGGTGTGCGCTACCATGCCCGGCTAGATATACTTTTTTTAAGTGATAGATTTAAGGGATTGGGCATGTGGCCCAATGCTATGTGCCATGCATGTGGCCCTGGGTTTAATCCCCAGTACTGCAACAACAACAAAAAGGACTTAAATGATCGATTTAAGTACATTCTTCTTTACCTTAAACCCGATGGTTTCTAGATAATTGATTAACTTGAAATAATTCTCTTCTTAAAAGTGAGTAAGTCATGTAGTTGTAGATTTATTAATAGGGAAAATTTATTTGTATAGGTTTTTATGTATGTATGGCATTGAGATATGTACATGTGATCTGTGATCTACTTTGAACTGAATAGAAATATTTTTTGAATTTCTTCATTAGATATGTTTTGGGTATATTTTGGTCAAAAGGAAAGCTCTATTGAGTTGAAATAAATGAGTAAAATAGAGTCTGCTTGTTCATGTATCTATACCTCCGTTTTTGGTAGGGTTGATGCAGACTCCTAAACCCTTTAACTTACCCATAAGAAGTTTGAGTCATGTGAATTACTTACTGAAGCCAATCAGTTAGCAGTTATTATCGATTCTAACGTCTAAGTGTCCCTTGAATATATCAATTTTCCTTGTCCTAAGAGGTAGTGACCATCCTGTATCATGCCAAAATCATCTCTATACCAGATTATTCAATCATCTTCCTTACCTTGGCTTCTTATTAGAGTCTTACCTCCTTCCAATTCAGTCTTAATATGAATTTAGATTTTTTTTTAGATAGAAATTTAATCATGTCGTTTTCCTGGTTAAAGTTTTTATTGGTTCACTACCGTATTCAAGATAGGGTTCCTACTATTTAGGTTTGATTACTTTGTGGTCTGTGCTTACCTCTTTTCCTGTTGCTGTTCCTTCTGTCTGCTATAAGCTACTATACTGGACTCCAGTACTTCTCTCAGCACACTGTGTTCTCACTCCGCCTGCTCCCTTACTTGCTGTCCCTTGTTTTCTGCACTTGCCATATGACTTCTGCTTTTCTTTTGTATCTAGCACAGCCCCTCAACCCCAATGTTGCCATCATATCTTATACAGTCAGGAAAGTTACACATTTGTACCTACATATATAATTTCCCTAGAAAATCTGCTTTTTATTAATGGTTGATAATGTTTTAGAATCAAAGAGGTACATTTATAGTACTTATATTTCTTTGCTTATTTATTTCTCTTCTTTGTACTGTGAGTTCATCTGACATACAGTAAGAATTGCAGTGAATAATTAGTGAATGAAAGCTAGATACTGAGCTGAATAGCTTACTGGTTTATTACTTGACAATTCTAATTGTGACTTGACTCTTGCTTTTCTGTATTAAGTGTTTCTCGAGAAACCCTAAAAAGTCGGAAGAAATCAGATTACAGTCTAAATAAAGTGAACGCACCCATCTTAACAAATACGACATTAAATGTAATAAGACTTGTTGGTAAGTAGCTACTCCTTTTGATTTAAAAAAAATATATAGCAATTAAGTTGGTCTGCTTTTGTTACTGAATAATTTTTACTTGAAGTTTCATTGTATAGTAACTACAACACCCCATGCAGTAAAAGATTGGAGAATATCTCATATGTCAATGCTTCTCATCTTAAATGTTCCAGATAGTGGGATACTAACTTTAATGTTAATTTAATATTAGTTTTTCTGTTAACAACTTAAGTCTTTGCATCTTCTAAATTATTCTAAAATATTCCAGTTAATTGAAATGTAATAAAAATCATCTAGTTGAGATAGAGGTACATGTAGGATGATGGTGGTACTATTTGCACATTTATATATTATTTTTCTACTTAATTGTTTCATAGATCTTCACAACCTTCCTTTCAGATAGGCAGAGTGCCTAGTGATCCTCTAGTATTTTCAGATGCAGGGATTTTACAAACTAAATGTTCAGATCATAGAAAGTATTGTTCTTATTACAGATAAGACCTTTACTGATGATTTTATAGAAGGCAAACAATATGAAGAAATGCTGTTTTAAATATACAGGTTTGAAGGTTATGTACATTTTTTTAATGTCAGTATTTAAACATCTTATATACTCTCAGCCTTTATATTTCACATAGAGGTCTGCACATTTGACAAATTAAGTTACAGAGTTGCCTTCTCACATTGTCATCTATACCAATCAGGAATTTGAGTGGTTTTCTATGAAAAAAAAACTCAGTTTTTTATTTATGAAAATGGTATTTACCAGTGATCTTATTTGATTATTCTTAGCTTCATTGAAATGGTCTATGTTCTTTAAGATAAATTCCAAATTTCATTAATGAATATGATAAAATGTACAAAATGCTTTAGTCCTACTTTCTTTGGAGAAAATATGGAAAAGTAACAATGAATTGAGAGGAAAAGAAACGGTATGCATTTTCATGGCACACAGAAAAATGGCAGATTCTTAAAAGCTATTCTGTAGCTAATTATTGTCAGGGAAATTATCTTTTCTTCTTTTGTCCAAGAGACCTAACTGAGCAGTATCATGAATAATTCTCTAGAATTTATAGAATCAGAATTGGAAGGGTGCTGAGAGGTCATCTGGTATAAGTTACAACAAAATAAGGTTTTCTTTCAATAATGTCTGTAATACGTGGTGGCCATCAAGCTTTTGTTTCATGACTCATAGCCTCTGGAAGCATATTATTTTGCAAGACTACTTATTCTTTTATTAGAACAACTTAATTGGTAGAAATCTATTCCCTATGGAAATCAAAGTCTTTCTCTTTCTAATTCTATAGTTAGTTTTGCCCTTCAAAGACAAAGAGTGAATCAGTGCTTTTTTCCTTCCTATTCTTCCATTTGATTACTGTTCAGATGTGTGATAGTAGTGATCCTATGTTTCCCTTCCTCATATCTCCTATCCCCAATCCATTTTCAGACTTAGTGCACACTATTCCCTGTTCTGGTCCTCAGAGATAGAAATTCCAAACTTTTCTGAATCCTTATCATGCTCCTTAGTGTAGTTTACATTTAGAATTTTTGGTGTACAAACATACTACTAAAAATGTAGTCTGTCTACCTTTGCTGATTATGTTGAAGTAGCAAACAGCCCTGACACGTCATAGCTTTCACCCACAGAAAAGTATGTTTCAGCACTGGGAAGCACTAGAAGTCAAAGAAAGTGAGCAGGAATGTAAAATGTTCTTACAGGGAATGGGGAGAGCAGATAATTGGAGGAAAATAAAATTAGCTGTATCTGTGTAGTTGTTTATATTTTTTACCTAGTTTAGAAGGGACTAGAGGTAGTCATGTTGCTTTTTACTCTAAAAGGGCATATATTCATTAGAATCAAATCAAATAAAATATAGGCCTAACACAGATTGAGGGCTAGGAGAATATCATGTTATGTTCAAATAAATAAATGCAAAAATGCAGTTCTTAATTTTTCAGTAGGCATAAAGAACTTGAAAAAATCAAAGTATTCTGCTATTCTTGTTATATAAAAGGATCTTTTATCTTATATTAATGGTAAAATTGTGTTCTTGGTGCTAAATTCAAAAGGTACAACAAATTCTTATGTAAGCATTTTTGATTAATATAGTAGACATTGTTTTTTAACAGTAGATTTACATAAATTGAGAAAAGCCACATTCTTATGGCCCTTTGATACATCATGCTAGAAAGTAGGGCACAGTCTTGAATTCAGCCTTCCTCAGCGATGAGAGTCATTATAATTTCAATATCTATAGTACTGTGTATTCTCTTACAGTTGTAATTTGGAACCAGTGCTGAGTCTGATCACTTAATTTGCCTGTCTTCTCTTTAGTACTCAGTGTAGGTGCTCCCTTTAGCCTCCATCTCCCCTTCTCAACCCACTATAGACATTTATGTCCTTCACTTTATGTCTTCCTGGGATGTCTTTATCTTCATTTTGAAATATATTTATAAATTATAATTTGAAGAGGCCATTCATTCATGGGTCTCCAGCTAGTAAAATCACTCTTCTATCCCCTGTTATTGCCCCGAGGAGCATGAAGTTTTTTGGGTTTTTTTGGTACTGGGGATTGAACTCAGGGGCACTCAACCACTGAGCCACATCCCCAGCTCTATTTTGTGTTTTATGTAGAGACAGGGTCTCGCTGAGTTGCTTAGGTTGGGTCTCAGCAGCTCGCCATTGCTGAGGCTGGCTTTGAACTTGAGATTCTCCTGTCTCAGCCTCCCTAAGTGCTGGGTGGGATTACAGGCTTGCTCCACTGCGCTCAGCTGAACATGAAGATTTTGAAAGGGCAAAGGCAGTGCCTCTTCACAAATAGAGAAGTACAGTTATGTAAGTAAGATAAATTTTTGGTGCCCAGGAAGATGAATAAACTGATTATTGAATAGTTGGGAGACAAATTTTAACACATAGAAAGCATATTCAAAACATCTTTTTAAGTAGTATTTACTAGACAATTAGGAGAGATTAAACAAAAGAATGTTTCTGGGGTCAACAAGCCCCAGGTATTATCTAAATCTCTTAGAAAGGCTCATGGAACCTTTCCACTAGTGCAGAGGACTAATCAGAATGCTTGCTTGTGTAAAGAAAAAATCCCATCAGCCTGATGAGTTCTTGCCAACAGAGAAGAGAATTTGAAGGAATGTGTGTCACCATGAAAATAGCTTTGGTATTCAAGGATCTCTCTCCTGGAGGCCACTGTCCCTTGACACCTCTGATAGGTCTGAGGGGTAGGAAATAGGTAATCAAAGCTCATGCTTATAACAACTACAGAGCTTAACACAACAAAATGTTTTGGTAGCTAGAATATGCATATTGGCACATACATGAGTACTTTCAAATGAAGGAAGATAGATTTGTGAGGTTTTAGAAATATAGGACAAAATTCATGAATTAGTTATGAGGAATCACTCTTAAATTTTAGGTTTGTATAATTGACCACTTATAATACCATAACTGAGGGGAAAAAAAAAGAAGAGGAAAGCCAGGTTTGGGGAGCTGCTGATGAATTAGATTTTGGACATGTAGAGGTACCAAATGAGACATAAGGAGGAACAGTCTGTAGGTAAGGTAAGTCAGGAGAAAAAAACATTTTCAGAACAATTATATTAATATTTAATATAAATATTAAAACCATGTTAGTGGGTGAGTTTACTTTGGCAGTAACTTTTAACCTTTTGGGTTCACAATCAGATAGAAAGAAGCACTACCACCCTCTGTCCCCACAGTACATACAAGCCCTTGAACACTAGGTAGCAAAGCACAGAAACCTAGGGAACAACAGTGGATATAGATACATTGTAGAAGCAGAAAGCAAGAGAAGCCAGTAAAGGAGGTCCTGAATGAATGGTGGAAAGACAGGGGAAAAAATAGGAGGTAAAGAAAAGATCTTAAAAACCAAAGGATAAGAGCCTATCCAGAAGGAAGAAAAGCCATGCTGGATCAATCTTTTATGATGATTTAAGCTATTGATTCTCAAATTGTTATGTGCATCAAAATCACCTAGAGGGCCTATAGAAATATGGTTTGCATCCAGTTCAGTGGGTCTGGGCTGTAACCTGAGAAAACTTTATATTTTAACAACTTCCAGGTGATGTTGATGCAACTGGTCCAGGTAGCAAATTGAAAATTATTAATTTCTTTGTTTTTCTAACTAGAATGTAAAACAATGTGTGCTTAAATAACAGGAAAATAATTCAAATGATTGTTTCTTTTCTTTCTTTTTTTTTAACAAATGTAAGTAATTATTTCAATTGTTTTCAAAATAATCTATTTCAGGTATTTGGAGCAAGTTATAGAATTCAGTGAAATCATAATTCAGTGATTCTTAATAAGAATTCAGTGTAATCTTATAGAAGTGTTAATGCTTTTTCATTTTAAAAATTTAAAACCTTGTTTTATGATTAAATTAAAATTGTTTTTAAGAGACTTTTCAGATGTGGCATTTATGGAAAAATCTATAATTCTTTTGTATTACATTTTAATATTAATGCATTAATATTAGAATTAGGGTAATAAGATAATGTTTCTATAATACGTATATTTATTTTTAAGCAGTTTTAAAATATTTTGGAGTTGCTAGCTGTGTGTATACAACATCATGTTTTGAGAGGATAATCTAAAAAGTGCAATCCCTTAGTACATGTCACAAGAAAATGGTATTGGAGGTTTATGGAGCTAAGATATAATAATGAAACAATAGAGTAAAAACTGGCAGCCAGGCACTTACATAACATAATGGACCTGTTCATTTTTCATTTCAATCTTCAGGTTATTGTTCAATAGCTTTTCTAAATTGCCAGGCTGAACTCTTTTCCTCCCTTTCCTTCATGCCTCATTTATATCATTTCCAGTTTGCCTTTATATATGCTCTTATGCCTTTATAAGTATTTATGTTCCTTGATAATTTCTCAGACAAGTGTAATGTAACAAGAATAATGAACATTTTTCCAACTCAGATTCTGTTTTTCGCTCTTGCCTCACCAGACTTAAACTTCTGGAGATGAGATGAGAGATGGTCATTTTTTTTTGCAGCATTTGTTTAGCACTCAACCAAGTATTTTTTTTTTACTTTTGTAAGTTCCTAATGTCAGTTGGACTGACCAACCTTAATTTTTAAAACCTTGACTATTGGAAAAACTCCTTTTCCTCTCTTGGCACCATGCTCAAAGAAATTAAACTTCCCCACACTTCTAGTGCTTCTCTTCACCTATGTAAAGATAACGTAGGAGGAACTCGGGAGAACATAGGAACTCAGGACATAGGAAATCAGGAGGTGCAGCCATCTGACTCAAGAACCCGGAATTACCCTGGGCCACCTTCCCTGGGTAACCACACTCCTTCTTATGCCTCCTGCTGATGAATTGGCCATGGCAGCCCACTGTTCTTTCTCTTGTGTTTAAGCCCTGTCCATGATGTTATTTGGTTGGTTTCTTTGCCAGTCTCCTTGTTTTCCCTTCCCCACCATCTGGAAGTGGGGTGAGAGAGTTTGTGAACTTTTGCCTTGTCTCCAACTTAGGTTAGGTTCCCTTTTTGGACATACCATACTTCTCCCTGTTGAGTTCATCATAATTATAATTTTCTTAAGATGGTAGTAGTAACTGCAGTTACTTAGCTATGTATCTCTCCTATGCAGTCTAAATGTTTCACATGTATTTTCTCATGAATTCTTCACAATATCCTTTGTACACAATAAATAACTGAAGCTCAGAGAGAGACTTTGACTTTGTGACACATCTGTTAAGTGGGAAAGCACAGGCTGTCTTATCCTAGAGCTAATAAGCTCTTAACTTTGATGCTTCACACTCTGGAGGAAATCATGAATATTAAATCTCATTCCTGAACAAAGTTAATTATTCGTGGATCAGAAAGGATATCACAGAGCCTGGATAGAGAAAGGAAGGACCTCTTGGAGTGGATAATCTGGGAAGAGATGTCTGTCCTGGTCATCTGGGCTATATGAGATGACTTTGTTCAGTGAGCATCAGAACTACATCCTGAACTACTGAACACATGTTTAAACCAGGCAGGCTCACTTCAGCACTGTGTTTACATTTTTATCAATATAGTTTATCTTACAATAACAAGTTGAATACTAAGGAAGAACTTGTAAAGAAAAGCAGGGGACACTGTTTTGTTTTTGTCCCGCTGCTTCCTGATAGCAGTGTGGAGGTAGTTTTGGGAACCTGTTTGTCTTCTAGTTATTTCCCAGGAAAGGATAGTGAGGTAAATGTTTGGAATTCATATTGGCCTGAAAAACGTCTTCATTCTGCTCTTCGGTTTGAATGACAGTTCACCTGTGGATAGACCTGTAGATTAAAAATTATTTTCTTTAGAACTTTGAAACTTCTAAGTATTCTAGTTCTGTTGCAGTTGGATTTCTACTCCCCCTCAACCCCCCAGCGCCCCGTCTCTTTCTGAAAGCTTTTATTATTTTTTTCCCCTTGACATTCTAGAATTCTATGTTGATGTGTCTGAGCATGAGTTCTTTTTCATTAAGTATGTTCAATAGTTGGTGGACTCTCAATCTCAGGGCTCCTGTGTTCCTTATGACTGATCCTAGTATTTCTTTGATAATTTCCACCTATTTTATCTGTTTTCATTTTTTCTCACTGTTTCTCCCTTATTCAAGTGTTTAGTCTCTTAAATTGATCCTTTTTTGTATTATTTTCTCTGATGTTTTCTGTATTCTTATCTTTTTCTTGACCCTTTTTGGAAACTTCTTTTTGGCCCTTTTATTAAATTTTTTAAAATAATATTTTTGATCTTTAAGAACCGTATTCTTTTTTTTCATACTTTAGTGTTACAGGTATTATACAATTATTACATCTCTTTTCTTTAATTTGAATTATTCTACTTCCTCTGTGATCAGATTCTCTTTTTACTCTCATGCTGCAGGTTTTCTTATGTACTTTTGTTATTTATTTTTTATGCACATTTAAGATAAAGGCCTGCACAGCTGTTGTAGGTCTCTTCTGAGTAACTAGATCTGTGTCTGAGCTGGCTCTTTCTCCTCAATAGGAATTCGGATTGGGTAGGTTTTGTGGAATAGGGCAAGACCTGGGGACTTACTGGCAGCCTTTACTTTATGGTGACAGAAACCCCAAATCCTAGAATGAGGTAGGCTTTAGTCTCTAGTGCCAATATCCAATCCAGAAGCCTAAGCTTTCCTAATTTATTATTTTTAATGTGTGCTTATTCAATTTTTTGGTGTGGTCAGTTTGTTTATATACTTCTTTTAGAGAGGAGCCCTGAGGATTTTTCTTTTCTTTTTTTTGTCGGGAGCAGTGGTAACCAGGAATTGAACTCAGGCACTCCTACACTGAGCCATGGGCCCTGTCCTGTTTTTTATTTTATTTAGAGACAGAATTTCACTGAGTTGCTTAGCGCCTTGGTTTTGCTGTGGCTGCCTTGAACTCAAGATCCTCCGGCCTCAGCCTCCCAAGCCGCTGGGATTACAGGTGTGCGCAACTATGCCCAGCTTCTTTTGTTTTTGTGGATAAATTGTGGCAGCCTATGCCTCTAACTGCTAGAGGGGGCCTCCAGGGCAGGGAGCATACAGACTGTCAGTCCTGCATGTGGACCTGCCACTTCATCCTCTTCAGCCCTGTTTTTCACTCTTGCTGTATCAGCTTGACTCTAAGCAGTCACCATTCTGTGGATAGCTTACCGTCCTCTGTGGCCTGGTTAAATAGCTTCTTTATATTTTCCATTAACCTGTTCCCATCCACGGTCAGCCATGTAAAACAAAGGTTGACAAACTGTAGCATGTAGGCCAGAGTTCAGCTGGCTGCCTATTCTGGTAAACAAAGTTTTATAAGAATACAGTCATGCTCATGTCTTTACTCACTATGTGTTACTGTGGCAGGGCTGAGTAATCAAAGCAAAGAGCAGCAGAGCCACAGAGACTGTGTGGTATGCAAAGCCAGAACTATCTGTTTGGACCTTTATAGGATGGATTTGCCAACCTCTGTTCTGGAAGTGTTTTGAGATTTCTCCTTTTATTTCTGTCCTTGCCTTCTCATCCTCTTCTCAGATCTGAGCTCAATTTATTTTAAAATCCTCTGTTAACTGGGTAAGATCTTAGAAAGTACATAATATTTAAACACAATGTTTATTCATTCAACCAACACTTTTTGAAGACTTTCTACGTATCTGGCCTTGTGTTAAGGTACAAGGATACACAGTCCCTGCTCTCATACCTTAAATTTTCTTTTCACAGGGATGAAGAATAGGGAATCAGTTTTTATTTTGAATGTACATTTAAAATATCCTTTACAAAAAATAAAAATAAAATACCCTTTACCTATTCATGATTCACTTTTGTATCTTTTCTCAAGATTAAGTATCTGAGCAATGATTCCTCTTACTAGAATTGAAGAGGAATTGTGTATCCTGGATATGTACCAGCTCAGTTATTTGCGTTCTCCTTAATTTTTCTTTTACTGTTTAATATATTTTTCCATTTTTTTTCTTCACAATGTTACATTGTTTAATGTGTTAACTAGTTGCAGCTTAGGTGACTGTGTTTGTATTTGAGAAAATACTAGCAGAATTATCCAGAATGTTCTAGGAACAGATCTTTCAAATATTTTTATTTTTATTTTTAAAATCTCAAAACACACGAACTAATTGTGAAGATGACTCTGAAAAGATTTATAAATACAAGTAAGACTAGAATATAAGTTGAAAGATATTTATTTTGATATGTATTTGTATTTGAGTTTCTCTTTATAACCATCTGTTACTTAGGATTATCTGTCACATAATCCTAACTATAAGACATGCACTGAGGTAAAAAATGGTTTTGATAGTGAATTTTTTATTTCTTCTACTGTACTAGTGTATTTTCTTCTGAGTTGTACTGTCTTCAGTAGTGCCAATTTAAAATTTATAACTACAGGCAATATGAAACTGAGCTAGCAGCTAAATTATTTAGAAATTAAGCAAATGGCCTGTTTAAAATTTTATCTTTTTAGAAGAAGGTATAGAGTATTTTTAATAGACTTCTTTCCCTATACTATTTTCCATAGGAAGAGAAAATAAGAAAACAGAATTAAGGACTTGTAGTTGTTAATTTGGTTCAGCCCATCTATCATATGCCCTCAAAATATGATAGCAAGTTTATAAATGTAGATACTTGGTTTTAATTTTTTTTTTCTTGTGACCATCTGATTGTATGTTTAGAGAAAGAGAACAGAATATCTCCCAAAGGAAGGAATAAGGAGCATTTGTTCTTGGCACTTTGAGGGTATAAAGAAATATTCTTGGTCTGCCACAAGATTTCAGCAGGAGTAGAGTTGAAAGGAATGTACAGTGGCTGTGTAGTCTTTTCTCTTGCTGTTTTAGTTTTGCTGTGTATGTGTAAGATTATGAAAACACTTTTTCTCAAGTATGTTGTATTTTACCTTATTACACTTAAACATTTTAGAGAAAATTATATTATGGAATCTCCTAAAAAAGAGGAACTATGTTCTTTGTAGAGCATCATTTGTAGAATAGTATTAGAGTTCTGTGAAAATTTGACAAATAGTAAAATATAATGATAGGAAAACATTATAGTAGATATCATTCATCAGTGCTATCCAGTAGAACTTTCCAGTATGTTGAAACTGTTTATAATCTCAGCTGGTAATATAGTAGCCACCAGCCATACCTGACCACTGAATACTTTAAACAAGGTTCATGTGACCAAGGAGGCAGTATTTCATTTTATTTAAAAATTTTAGAGTAGTATTTTATTCTTCTTATAATTATAGACTAACAGATATTAATTGTATTTTGTTTAATTTTTGATATTTTTTTCTTTTCAGGGAAATATATGCAGATGATGAACATTCTTAAACCAATTGCTTTTGATGTTATCCATTTCATGTCTCAGCTATTTGATTATTACTTATATGCAATATATACTTTTTTTGGCCGGAATGATTCAGTAAGTCAACCTTTGGAGAGAAAATGCTTCTTTTAAAATTTATTCATTTTTTAAATGTAAAGTGTTTATTCTTATAGAACATAATATTCTTAGATAACATTATTTTGAAAATTATTTGGCTTCAAATTATTAATATCAGCTTTTTGCCTTATTTAAATACTAATTTTAAGCTATGATATGATAAACATGTTGTATGTTATTCAGATTTTTGGCAGAACAAGTAAAACATCTGTTTCTAATCTTGACATATTTTTGCAATGAAAAATGTTCAGGTTACTTTATTTAAATCAGGCCCTGTGTATACTTATTACATATTCAGTGAGACTTTTTAAATGTTGACTAATAACTTTAGCAGTCACTAATACGTTCTAAAGATAATGACAAGTATTTAGTAAAATAATTGAAGTTTTTTTAATTGAACCATCTGTCTGCCAGAGTTAATGTTTCTTGCACCTCCTTTTTGGGTTCCCAAAACTATTATTATTTTTCTACTCCTAATGGAGAATACCATGATATTTGAGCAGATCTCATATTTGGAAATTATTATGTGATTTGCATAGATGTTTGACAGTTTTCTGTTTAAGAATATTCCACTGGGTCATAGGGATTATAGAATAATACTAACTTTTCTAATACCATGTTTCCTTTTTGAAAAGGAAAATTAACATTCATCATATGAATGTTCATATCCAGTGATCACAAGTATATCAAAGAGATGATCTTTTTATGTAGGATCTAAATTTCCTATGTTCCTAATTTTGACAAATGTTCTTTAGAAAGATTGCTAATATATTAAGAAACAAAGTGTTGACACAAAATTTGTTACTTAAAAATTGGTACTAGTTATCACTGAATTTGGAAACTCACTAAATGTTAACAGAGGAAGACATTATAGAATTTTAGCTAAGTGTCAGAAACTTTCAGTCTTCTACAGAATCTTTACTTTATCTTCCAAATTACTCCTCCAGACCATTGTTGTCCAAGAGATTTGCAATGATTGCAAATTGCATTGTGTATTTGCATTGCCCAGTGTGGTAGCTACCTATGGCTTTTGAGAATTTGAAGTGCAACTAATGTGACTGAGGATATGAATTCTTAATTGCATCTAATCTTAGTTAATTTATCTTTAGATAATAGCCACATGTGACTATTGACTACCATATTGTACAGAGCAATTTGGGACAATATTATTGATAAAATGTGCTATAGTAGGATCATTTAAAATCTCTTGGCAATCTAATTGGTGGGGGACATGACTTTCCAGCTGATTTTATAATACCATAAATTTGTTTGCAATGAGGCTCATTAGAACCTGAGAAGGTTGATAGAGTGTTGTTAGGTGCTTATTGTAAAATATGTTGGTGTATTTTATTTAAGATTGGTTATGTTTTAAAGAGTTCATTAATCTGTCATTTTACATTAAATGCATTTTCAGTTATGTAAGATTCAGCACAAAGTAATTATACTGAGACATAACTGTTAGGAGAGTTTAACATTTGTGTCTGCCTTTAGGTTATATTACAAATGGTTGCCATTATGTGAGCCAATATAAAATATACATATGAGTAAGTATACATGAGTAAATATAGCATTTTCTTTTTTTTATTTATTCTATTTAGGTTTACATGATAGTGGAGTGTGATTCATTGTACACAGATGGAGCACAACTTTTCATTTCTTTGGTTGTATGTGATGAAGAATCACAATATACATGCAGTCATACATAAAGCTAGGGCTATGATGTCCATCATAGCCCACCATCTTTACTGTCCGTCTGCCCCCTCCCCCCTTCGACCCCTGTGAACAGAGTTCCTCCATTCTTCCCACGTCCTCCCCCACATTATGGATCAGCATCCACTTATCAATGAGTACATTCAGCATTTGGTTTTCTGAGATTGTCTTACTTCACTTAGCATGATGTTCTCCAACTCCATCCATTTACCCGCAAATACCATAATTTTATTCTCTCTTATTGCTGAGTAATATTCCATTGTGTATATATACCACAGTTTCTTTATCCGTTCATCTATTGAAGGGCATCTAGGTTGGTCCCACAGTTTAGCTATTGTGAATTGAGCTGAAATATAGCATTTTTTATTTCTCTTACTTTCACTTATTGATTGATTGATTGTACTGGGCACTGAACTCAGGAGTGCTTTACCACTGAGCTACCTTCCCAGCCCTTAATTTTTATTTTGTGATGGGGTCTCAGTAAGTTGCTGATCCTGGCCTCGAAATTGCAATCTTTTTGCCTTGGCTTCCTGGAATAGCTGGGGTTACAGGTATGCACTACTGTACCTGGATTATTTTTACTTTTTAAGAAAGGCTTTTTCTGTTTTAAATTGCATTTATTAATACTGACTTTTAGCTACAAAGTAAATATGGGAAGTATGCACATTTTTAAATAGAATAGCTTAAAATTTGAACCTACTATTTTTGATTCTGCAAAATTGAAAAAATACTTAAGCAATGACTGAATCTATATGAAAGGGGTTTTGTGAACAAATTTGTAAAAATAAACAGTATCACTTCTATGCCTGTATTTTGCTTTATGTAGTTTTTGTTTTATTTTTTGTTTTCTTTGTCAGGTTGTATTCTTATTTTAAGTCACTTTTGGAGGAAGACAGTCTATAAGTGAAAAACACAATAAGCATATGTGTACATATAAAGTTGAAGAGTAGCTCTTGAATTCCTAGGGGAATAAGCTTTTCAAGCCCATTAGAAATTCAAGAAGTTCCCATGTTTATAAAAACAAATAAATAAATTGTGTAAACATACTCCAGATTGCCTCCAAATAACAGTTGCTAAATTGCCTGTTAACTGTTGGGTTTTTGTTGGTAGGAAGGGAGAGAAAGAATCAGATGATGTGTGGAATAGGAAGAACAAGTATATGGTTATACTTGCTTCTCTCTCAGGAGAAAGGGACTACTGTGAGTGAATTTAGTTGGATGCTTCTTGAGGAATTATAAACATGTTTTCCTAAGGGTTCTGGCTTCTAGAACATCATTGGCAGTGGGTGGGGGCCACTGTATGCATTAATCCAAAGATTTCCTTCTGTTGACATCAATTCTTCCAGAGCTCTGGCTCTTCACTGAACTGATTATGACCTACTACATCATGCTCAATTTTATATATAATCCATTAAATTCTATTGTAATAATGTTACTTATAGTATTGCATCATCTTGCTTTGCCCCACGCTTTCCATTGTTCTCTTGAGTTACGTTTTCCTTGGTCTTTACTGTGCTGTTGTGAAGACCAGTTGTTCTGTAGCCTACCTTCACACAGTACTAAGCACAAAGTGGAAACTCAGAGCTTAGTGTACTAATGATTTGCTTTCCAAGTAGGTCTTATGAAGGTTCTTACTTGACAACAGTTTGTAAGCCTGAATAAATTTAATTACCTTTTATTAATAAAACTGTTTCCTTGTAGACAGTCTGTGATTGAGTATCTAAGCTTTTAGGAAATCACTTAACTTCCAGGTATGAGAGACTGAGACCTTACTGGATGACATTCCCTGCAGAAAACAACTATAAAAACCTGGACATTATTCAAAAGGCAACTGCTTGAGAATTCTGGAGAGTCAGTAGAAGAAGAAGATAGACTGGTGGGGAGTTCATGTTAATGTGCAGGGGGGAGAAAGAGGAGCTATATGAATAAATTCTGTGCCTGTGGCTTTTAGCCCAGGGCTTAGTGTGGTTCTGTGGCACTCAAGTGGAGATAAGCTTGGGAAATCCTGCAGTCTTAACTGCACTAGGTGACCAGAAAAGTGGAGCCAGGAAACAGAAATGCTGTCAAGAGTAGAGCAAACTGAGAAGGGAAGGAGCTAGAGAAGGGATGGTCAAATTCACCCTACTTATATTTGACTAACCCATGAACTATGTTTTTGTGGAACAGAATAACTACAGCCCAGTCAAAGAAAAAAGATCCAGATAGACGGGCTGGAGTTGTAGCTCAGTGGTAGAGTGTTTGCCTAGCATGTGTAAGGTACTGAGTTTGAACCTCAGAGTCACATAAAAAAATAAATAAAGGTATTATGTCCATGTACAACTAAAAATATTTTTTTTAAAAAATCTGAACAGAGGGCTGGGGTTGTAGCTCAGTGGTAGAGCGCTTGCCTTGCAGGTGTGAGACACTGGGTTCGATCCTCAACACCACATAAAAAAATAAAGATATTTGTGTCCATCTACAACTGAAAAAAAAATTAAAAAAAAAATCTGAACAGAAACAAAGCTGCTGCATAAGACAGTTTATAGTGAAGCCCAGCCAAGAAAACTGCATACTGAAAATAAAGAAAATATTTATTATGGGAGAAGAAAAAACAAACTCTAGAATATTCAGATGCATAGAATCAAAAAAGTGGGATGCATAGTTAAGTAAAAAATAAATAATAAATAAACAAACAAATAAATAAATCCAATCTGATGCCAAGATATTAGAATTAAGGTAAAAGGATAGTCCTCAATGAAGTAAAACTTTGACTCTCTTTAATGAAGTAAAAAAGGAATGTGTTTTAAATGCATAAGCAAGTCAGTGGAGAAATAAGTTCTAATAGTGACAGTATAAAAATATCAAAGTGACATCTTAGAGCTGAAAATACAATTTTAAACAATGGCAAACTGATTGAATGTACTTAGTAACTAACTAAATAGACATGAAAGAAGAAATGTGAACTTGAAGAGAAGTCAACAGAAATTATTCAGAACAAAGAATGTAAAGAATTATTGGGAAATAGAAATGATCAGAGTTTTATAGACATGTTAGATTATTTCAAATGGTTAAACATAAGTGTTTTTGGAATACTAGAAGGATGGGGCAGAAAAAAATGTGTGAAGAAACACTGACCAAAAAGTTGTAGATATAAGATGCTAAACAATTAGCAAGTAGAATAAGCACGAAGAAACTACGCACAGTAGAGTGTGTGTCATGAGAAAACGTTCTTGAAAACCACAGTAGACTTCTTATACAGAAGGAACCAAGATCTGATCAATAGCTGACTCCCCATAAGAAACTGTGGAAACTAGAAGAGAGTTAAATAATACCTTTAAGATATTGAAAGAAAAGAAAACCTGTATATCCACAACTTGAGATCCACAAGCACCGTTCAAGAATGAAAAATAAACTCACACATTTATAGATGAGACAGTTTTTGAAAAAAAAATGAGAATTTGTCACAAGAGACACATATGACAGAAATCCAAAAGGAAAGTGTTCAAAGAGAAAGCAGAGCAAGATAATGAAAGATGACTCTAGCAATTGTTCCCCTTACAGAAATTGTTCAGACTGAAAGATAATGATACCAGATGAAAACATGCATCTTCAGAAAAAGATGAAGAGAATGGAGTCATCCTGGGAAAATGCAAGAGACTACATTTTTTTCTTTTTCACTTAATTATTTTATAAAGCATGGAGCTGCTTAAAACTGAAATCAAATCCTTGTCTTCTGGACTTCATAATATATGTAGATGCATTACATGTTAAATCTATAACAAGGTGGATGGGGAGAGATAGAATTAAGCATCTGAAAATGTCAAGGTGGATGGGGAGAGATAGAATTAAGCATCTGAAAATGTCTGTATGTTATCTAAAGCATTGTTAACAATAAATAGACCGTGATAGGTCAAAGATGTATATTGTAATCTATAGGACAATCATGGAAAATAATGAAAAGAACTCTAACTCCTTAGCCAACAGGAAAATTAAAATAGAATCAAAAAATATATTCAGATATAGTCACAAAAAGCTTCAGGAAGGAGAAACCAAACAACTGAAAAAGATAACAAATAATGGTGGATGCAGACCCAACTAATCATTAACATCAAATGGTAATGGACCACTGATTTGATGGATTAAAAACAAAGCCCTCACTTAAAAACAAGAACATACCTTAAATGTTAAAAAAAAAAAAAAAAGCCCACATAGGTTAAAAACAAATGGGTAGAAAAGATATGCCATATAAATATCAAGCATAAGAAGGCTTTAGTGAACATATTAATGTCAGGCAAACTAGATCTGTAAATAAAATGTATTACCAAAGTAATAATGATATAAGGGTCAGAAAAATACGATGATATAAATGTGAGGTACTCAATAATAGCTTCGAAATAGATAAAACAATAATTGTAGAATTAAAGGGAAAAAGAAAATTGAATCATAGCTGGAGACTTAACAACAGATAATAACTTATACAGTAAGTAAACAAAATCAGCAAATACTTAGATTTGAACAGTATCATCAACCACTATGACTTAATCGATATACATGGGACAATATACCAAACGATGACAGAAAAGTGACAGGGTAAATATTCTTTTCCAGTGCCCATAGTAACTTTTATCAGGGTAGATCATATTCTGGGCCATAGACATAGTCTAATAAATTTTTAAAAATTGAAATAATGCATAGCATACTATTTGAGGACAATGTTTTTAAGTTAGAAATCCATAACAATAAGATAACTAGGGCTGGGGATGTAACTCAGTGGTATAGTGCTTGTCTAGTGTGCACAAGGCCCTGGGTTCAATCCTGAGCATATCTCTCTCCCTCCCTCTCTCTTTCTCTCTCTCTCCTCTCTGTCTTGCACACGTGCACACACATCCCTGAATATTTCAAAATTAAATAGCACACTTCTAAATAACTGGGGCAAAGAAGAAATCACACGAGAAAATGTTTTGAGCTGAATAATAATGAAAATACAATATAGGTGGGATGCAACCAAATCAGTGCTCAGAGGAAAGTATCTAGTTTTAAAATGCTGATAGAAAAGAACATCTCAAGTTAATGATTACAATTTCCACCTTAGGAAGCTAGAAAAAGAAGTACAGATTAAACCCAAAAAGAGCAAGAAGAGGAAGTAGTCAAGATAAAAGAAGAAATCAAAGAAATTGAAAACAAAAGCAATAGGGAAAAAAATCTGTATAACCAAAAATTGGTTCTTAGAAGATATGAATAAAATTGATAAAATGCTAATCATACTCATAAGAAAAAAGTAACAGACAAGGCAGATTGTCAGCAGCAAAAATGAAATGGAGAGCATTGCTACAGGTACTTCAGACTTTTAATAGACTATAGGCAATATTATGAACAATTTTATGGCAATAGATTTTCCAAACTAAATGAAATGAACTCATTCCTTGGCAAACTTGAATTATAAAAATTGACCTAAGAAGAAGTAGAAAACTTGAGCAGTTCTTTATTATTTAAATAAATTTAAATGTTTAAATAAAAAGCTTCAAAAAGTATTAACCCTACATAATATGCCAAAGTATAGAGGAAAGGGGGTTTGACAGTTTGTTTTGTGATGCCAGTATTACCCTCTTTCCTAAAAGAGATGAAGGCACCACAAGAAAAGATAACACACCAGACCAGTATCTCTTATACACATACATTTTAAGAAATCCTTAAGGTTTTAGAAAATTGACTCATAATCAAGTGATATTTATCTTGAGAATACAGAATTGACTTAACAGCCTAAAATCCTATTCCAGAATCAGTGTAACTCCCCAATTAATATTCTTTAGAAGAAAAACCCATGACTGTTTAAATATTTTTAAAAGCATTTGACAAAGTTTAATGTCCTTTTGTGATTTAAAAACTCAGAAAACTAGTGAGAGCAGGGAATTTCTTTAACCAAATTATGGGCCTTCATAAAACAGTTAATGCAGTATTCTGTGATGAAAGTCTCAATGTTTTTAAAACCCAATTGAGATCCAAAACCACAAAACTTACATTAAAAAAAAAAAAAAAAAACTTAGGGAAAATCTCTGTGGTTTTTTAGTTGGGCGTAAGCTGCTTTAAAAAGACATACAAAGCATGAACCCTAAAGGGAAGTATTAATAAAGGACTTCATGAGTAGCAGTTTTTGCTTTTCTAAAGACAGAAATACAAGAAGGCAAGTCAGACAAGGAGAAAAATCTTGTAAACCATATTGAGAATGGACATGTTTCCACAATGAGTATACAACTCTTGGGACTCCACAAGAAAACAGGAGTCCAGTATAAAAATGGGCAACAAATTTAGTCAAATACATCACATAAGAAGACATGTGAACGGCTTAGAAGCATATGAAAAGGTGTTCTGTACCACTGGTCATCAGAGAAATGCAGTATCACTGCACAACCACTGGAATGGCTAATTAAAAGGACATCACAGATTGTTAAAGGTGTGGAGTGTTTTAGTCTGTTGTGGCTGCTGTAGCAAAATAATCATAGACTGGGTGACTTTAAAAATAAATTTATTTATTTCTCACAGTTCTAGAGGCTGAAGAGACAAAATCAAGGTGCCGGCCAATTTAGTTCCTAAGGACTCTCTTCCTGGTTTATGGAGAGCTGCTTTCTCACTGTGTCATCATGTGGTCTTTCCTCTGCTTACTTGGTGGGGAGAGTAAGCTCTCTGTTGACTGTTCTTTATAAGGCACTAATCCCATTGTACAAGGGCTTCACCCTCCTGAACTCATCTAACTGTGATTATCTCCCAAAGGTCACATCTCTGAAAAGCAGCATATTATGATCTATGGCTTTGCCATGAATTTTGGGAATACATACATTCAGTCTGTGACATGGAGTAACCAAAACTCACATACGTTGCTTGTGGAAATGAAAAAGTTCTGGTTACTTTAGAAACACTATGGCAATATCTGATAAAGTTAAAAATATTATATCGTGAGCTGGGCGCAGTGGCGCACGCCTGTAATCCCAGCACTTTGGGGAGGCTGAGACAAGAGAATCCCAAGTTCAAAGCCAGCTGCAGCAATGATGAGGTACACTAAGCAGCTCAGTGAGAACCTGTCTCTAAATAAAATACAAAATAGGATTGGGGAATGTGGCTCAGTGGTCGAGTACCCCTGAGTTTAATCCCCGGTTCCTCCCCCCCAAAAAATATTATATTAACCAAAAATTACACTTGTAACTATTTACTCAAGAGAACTGAAAATAATGTATGGTCAGGCAAAGACTGACACTTCAGTGTAGGTCCACTGAGGCATTATACAGATAGGCCAAACTGGAACCCAAGTGTTTAGAGACTAGTGAATAAGCAAACAGGTTGTGTTATCTATACGATTGAATCTTGAACAAGAGTACAGAATACTAACAGACTCATAGCACAACGAATGCTAAAAGTATGCTGAGTAAAAGAAACTAAACTCAAAAGATCACATGTGATTCTGTTTATTTGAAATTTTAGAAAAGGCAAAAACTGTAGTGATAGCTGATCAGAGGTTAAGGATGCAGGGAGAGAATAAGTGCAAAGAGCATGAGCACATTTTCAAAGAGGAGAGAATTCTGTGTTTTGATTGTGGTGCTGGTTGCAAGACTAACAATTACCAAAATTAGTCAAACTGTGTACTTAAAACTGAGTAATTTATATATAAATAATACCTTAATGAAGAAGAAAAACAAGGGCTGGGGTTGTGGCCCAGTGGTAGAGCATGTGCCTTGCATGTGTGAAGCACTGGGTTCAATCCTCAGCACCTCATAAAAATAAATAAAGTATTGTGTCCATCTACATCTAAAAAAATTTTTAAAAAAGGAGAAAAACGAATTACTGAGGTATATAAAACCTAGAGAAAATAAAATTTAAAAATTAGCAATTAGTTTCTGTTTTACTATAGAGTGTCATCACATAGCTATTTTAGCTTGGGACTTTTTGACATTTGTAAATAATTTCTCACTCTTGTTCTTAGATTGGAAAAGAAGAGTAACAATAAGTGTGTATGCATGCTTGTGGGTACAGTTATACATATATCTATGAATATACTAATGAGAACATATATTTTATAGCTTACTACTAATAAATGATGTTTCTTATTTATTGGCTCAGAGAACATTTTAACTTTTTTCCCCAAATATTTATGTGTATCAGTGATTATCTCTCAAATTTATTTTCATCATTTGAATTATCACAGCAAGAACTGACTCACTGGCTTTTCATGTCTTAATGGTCAAGTCACTCTTCTCATTTATTCCCTTGTGTGAATGTTTTTGTAAGTGCTTTGGCTTTGTGATAATGAATACGATTCTATATTGTGAAACATTTACTAAGCCTAAGAAAATTTGATGGATTTTTGAATGAGGATTTAGGCTGTCTCTGATTTGTATAAGAGAACTTAATGAGCAACATTCTGCATTTTTCTTCTAGATAAACACACCAAAGCAAACCTTAAGTATAATAGAGGATACTATCTTTAAGTATCTAAAACCTTAAGTTTTGTAACTAACGGTAATAACTTATGGGAAAGAAATTCTCCTGTTAATTCATAAGATTGCTCATAAGTAAATTGTTCCTTGATTCCCTTGAGAGCTAAAGTTTGACTTCTTTCCTTGATGTGTTGGAATATGTTAATGCCTTTTGGGAAGGCTAAGTAACTGGAAACTCATCAAATACTTTGGTTAATTTTAAGATGCATCATTTGCAAAATCATCTCTAGAGTGATGTAACTATGCCTTTTTCTTTTTTTAAGTTGGAATCAACAGGACTCGGTCTTAGTAGTAGTAGATTAAGAACAACTCTCAACAGAATACAAGAAAGCCTTATTGATTTGGTAAGTAATCAACTGGAATTAATTCCTTTGTTATATAAAGTAGAAGCCAGTCATCTAATCAACTGTATTTAAATGTATGTTTTTATGGATTATGAAGTACCTGAACTCTTCAGTATTATGCTAAGTGCATGTAGGAAGTAAAACGATTACTTATAGTCTGGCATATATCTTTGTGGTTGGGGCTCTGGTACATACTGAAAAATTGTGTTTCAGAGAGCGTCTCAGATCATGTTATAAATAGTTGAAATTTAGGAAGAAAGTTTGGTTTTAGTTTTCTATGTAGTAGGAGCCCAGTTCTTGACAGTTGTGTCCATGATGAAATGCATGCTCTAAGAAGATGTGTTAGATGGCAACACAGAAGGGGCCCTCTGTAGTTTTTAAACTAACACAAACATTTAAAATTAAAAAAAAAAAATCTTTTTCTTGAGGTTGGTCAACATGGTCAGAAATTTTCAGATGTTTCTTTCTACATTAACCCCAGACTTCTCTGAATTTTTCTTCATTCTTTTCAACCTGTCCCAAACAAACAATCATTTTCTTCTTTATAAGTTCTATATTATGTGCATACTTCTGTTATTGGAGTTTTTATAAATCAAATGTAATCATTCTTATAAGAAATATTTATTTAAATAATTATTATATACCAAGCATAGTTATGGTGCTAAGAATTCATTAGTGAACAGAGATAATTCCTATCTTCTTAGAACTTGTATTTTATTGGAGCAGAGACCATATATATATATAGAGAGAGTGAAACAGGCTGATTAATGCTAAGATGAAATTAGAGCAGAGTGTTGGGGTGGTGATCTTTGAGTACAGATGTGAATAAAATGAGAGGCATTTGATGATACCTTGGGTGAGCAGAGTGTGAGCAGACCAAATAAGCAGTGTCCATCTCCTTGATCATTTGGAGATGTTTTGACTCTTCCCTTTCCCCCTCGCCTCTTCTTTCTTCCTTCCTCCTCTCTTTCTCCTCCACCTCCACTCCCCGTCCTCTTCCTCCTTCTCCTCCTCCTCCTAAATGCAGTTGCCCCTCAATATCTGGGGCATTGGTTCCAGGATGCACTGCAAATACCATAGTCCAGATGTTCAAGTCCCTTCTATAAATGGCACCATATTTGCATATAACCTACTTTAAATCATCTCCATAATACTTACAGTGCCTAATACCATGGAAATGCTATGTAAATACTTATACTATATTATTTAGGGGATAACAACAAGGAAGAAAGCCCATTCATAGTCAGTACAGATGCTTCTTTAAAAAAAAAAATAGTTGGTTGAATTCATTTCTGTGGAACTCATGAATGTGGATGCTGAGTGTAAGTCATGGTACTTACCTTGACACACAGCATTTCTTCAATATATGCTCATGGAGTAGATGAATAAACTCGAACCCCTGGGTTTCGTGTTTCCTAACTTAATTTGGCTTTTTCTCCTGACTTTGCTATCTATTTAATCTTTGATCTTCATTCAGATCAAGGATCCTTGTTTGACCAGCCCAGCCTACTCCCTTTATTTCCCTCCTAAAAGTTTTTGTTTTGTGCAGCATGTTGGAACTTTTCTGTGCTTCATTTTGGATTCTCTTCATTTGATTCTTAACATGACCTTAATCATCCAATCTTATTCTATAGGTCTTAGTCCATAGCTTAAGTTTTCCTTGTTTCCTCAAGAATGATGAGCTGAGGGAGCTAGGGATATAGTTCAACAGTAGGGCACTTGCCTACCACATGTGACACCTGAGTTCAATTCCCAGCACTGGAAGGGGGAAAAAAAAGGAAAGAATGCTGTGATGGTCTGAAATTCACCATTGGAGTCCTTCAGTCTGGCAATTTTTCTGTCATCTCTGGTAGTTCATAGATTATGATTATCATACTATAGTTCCGGATTTAACCCTTAAAGGCATGGATTTATGTTTATAATTTTGCCACATAGATATATAGTGAAATTGTATGACCAAGTAAGTAAACAATGGTACTAAATTAACTCTTTGAGACAACCTCTCATCTATCTGCCTAATAATAAATTACCTATGGCATCTCCTGACTTCTGTGATCTTTGGAAAAGTTTTTTTCTGAACTGGTATAATTGTCAAATTTAGAGATGTATATTTATTTTAATTTTTTAATTTTTTATTTTTTTTTGGTACTGGAGATTGAACTCAGGAGCACTTGACCACTGAGCCACATCTCCAGCCCTATTTTGTGTTTTTTTATGCAGAGACAGGGTCTCACTGAGTTGCTTAGCGCCTTGCCGTTGCTGAGGCTGGCTTTGAACTCGCGATTCTCCTGTCTCAACCTCCCTAAGTGCTGAGATTACAGGCTTGCGCCACCGCACCTGGCTTAGAGATGTATATCTAAAAGCTAACTATGCTTTCCCTTGCTCAATTACTAAATAGATGAATATGCCTGTTTTTTCTTTCTTTTTTCCTTTTGTCACATTATCTTCTTAACATAGCCTTTCTTAAAGTCTTTATTGTTACCATGTCTGGAATCCAAAGATTGCCTGTTGAATGGATGAGAAGACCCTGAAGCAGTTGTTCTTCCTTCAGTTTGTAAAGATCTCTGCTCTTTGAGAGGGGCTCTGCAGTGTCCTGATTGCTTTGGGGTATAAGACTTCATGCAATACAATAGAAGTTTTCCTAGAAATTTCCATTAATTTTCTATTAGTTTCTGTCTTTTCATACTGAAAAGCATTGGTTTATTATTTTAGAAATCTATTTATCATTTACTAGGCTTTGTTCTTGGGTTTTTTAAGCTGGCTTATTTTCTCACTTCATTAATTCCCATATGCATTGACAGAACATTAACTGGTTTCTTGATGTTCAGTATATCCTTTGTGTAGTACAATAGTGTATAGTCTAACTAATCTGGATCCAACTAGATAGAAGAAATATTTTATTCTTGTATTTTTCTTATATGTCAGTTGAAATCTTAATAAAAAATTTTCTCATAATTCGATTTTTCTCCAGAAATATCTTCTAAATTCTTGTTTTTTTTAAGCGGTAAAAGGCAAATTGAATCATCGTGATCTTAAAAATGCCACCTAAAATAATTTATTATGTAAATTCTATGTAAAAAAAGAAAATTTGTTTGACACATCAAAGAAAAGTCTAAGAAAAGAAGTTTTATACAGGAAAAGTAGGAAAGGAAGCTGATGTATGTGATAATGGTACCAGAAATGTAAATTTTTAATCTTCTGTTTGGTGATGCTAACTAAATTGTTTGCTTTAAGACATGTGATAAACTTTGAAAATTAATAAAAATATTAATAAAATTAAATTTTAAATAAAAAATTTAAATTAATATATTTTAAGTTAATAAAAATATTTTAAATTTTTCCAGAAAAGTCTTATGAATTTTCTTTGTAGTCGTAAATTAATGGCAGGAAAGGCTAAAAAGAAGTATGACTTTAATTGTGAAAATAAAGATTTAAGATTTTATTTCTCAGTCTTCAAGGAGGTTATATCCTCCTTTACTTACTGGACTGGTATAAACTGAAACATTAATCCAGTTTAGGAGTTTTTCCTTTTAAAGTACACAATAAATACATGCCATTTATTTACGTCAGTCTGACATTTTTGTGACTCTCTTGCTGTCTTCAAGCATATTTCTTGAAATGTAAACACAGACCTTTAACCTTTAAGTAGATGATTACCATAATTTTTATGCCTAAAATGCCACTGATGACTGGGAACAAAGGAAGGCATTTTAATCAAAACCTTTGTGATTGGGTGGGAACAATCTTAGTCACCTCTGAATGTTTGTGAAAGAGCTGTTTGAGCAGAAGGGGAATTCAACACACTTTGTTGTAGGTGCTAAGGAAGTAGTTAGATAAATGCTTTTGGCCCCGCCTATCATGGTGGAGATGGACTGCATTTCCCTCAGGCTACCATATCCCTTTCCATCATAGCCATGTGGCCTAGCAACACTTCCCTTGCTCTGTGCCAAATTACATATATAGTTAGTGACTAAATTCACAGAAACTTTCAGTTTTATAAATATGTTGTATGTATAGTGAAGTCTAATCATAAAAGAATAAAATTCAAAAGTAATTCTGCAGTTATAAGTTTATTGTATTTGTGATGATCCTTGAGCTATTTATAGACTTAGAGCTTGTACAGAATTGTTAGGAAGAGCATGTCAGATCTAGTGTAATTATAAAATATTTTAAAAGCCAGAGTGTTCAGTGTTTAGAAGAAGATTTTGTTATGCTACTGGAGTATAATACTTAAGCTTTCAGTCATAAAGTTGTAGAAGGAAGCTTCTTTGCTCATTTATCCTGTACAGGATTCATATATACCAATAAACTCTGCTCCTGCTTGAACCTCTTCAGTGATAGGAATTCAGAACCAAGACAGTCTTGCCTTATATTCTGCCTTGTAGATTGTGCTTTGTTATGGCATAGCTAAATCTGCCTTCTGGAACTCTTTTCTGTTAATACTATTTCTACTTCATTGGGTTGCTTTGGCTCGCCTAATCATCTTGTCCAAGTGAGCTCAGTCCCCAACTCCTTTATTGGTTTTTAATGTTTCAAGATTTGAGATCTTCTCACTGTTCTTTGTTTGTCCTTAGATAGATATTTATAACTCTGAGCTGAGAAGAAAATACTGAGTGTTTTAAGAGG
This sequence comes from Xerus rutilus, assembly GCA_028644305.1. NCBI lineage: Eukaryota > Metazoa > Chordata > Mammalia > Rodentia > Sciuridae > Xerus > Xerus rutilus. Next base: position 43,486,556 of record CM053407.1, on the reverse strand, counting down.
TGTTGGAGATACACAAAATGGAAGGAGCCATGTGATGAGGGTGAAAGGGTGAATAGTCCATATTAATTCATCCAACAAGTACATACTGTGTGCTTAGGTACTTGGTGGCAGGCTGATGATCCCTTTAGTGCAGGCAGCAGATAAAAAATAACTGAATATCTAATGTAATGTCAGATTGTGTTGAGAGCTATGAAGAACTAGGTAAGAAGGACGGAAAGAAGAGAAAGGGTAAGGTTTTATTTGAGCAATTAGAGAAGACCCCTCTGAAAAGGTAACATTGACGCAGATCCTTGAAGAACATAGGGAAGTTAGACACCTGGATAAGAACCCACTTGTTCAACAAACATTCATTTAGTGCCTATTAGGGGAATACTTGATGTATGATTCCTGGCACCACTCCAGGAGTTAAAGATATAATTATAGGGGTAAGATGGAAAACCAGACAAAACTCCTGATCCATGTGGAACTTATTTTCTAGTAGGGAGAGCATATTTTGGGGAAAAGTTGGAGAAACAGGAAATGCAAAGGCCCTGGAGTGGGAGCATGCTTGGCCTCTTCCAGAAATAGTAGAGAGGCCAGTGTGATTGGGACAGAGTAAAAGCAATGTCATCAGTGAATGATGACACCAGAGAGAGAGCCAGGTCCTAGATCATGTAGAGCCATTGCGTATAACTCTAAGGAAGATGGGAAGCCATTGAAGAAATCTAAGCAGAGAAGTTGATATGATCTGCCTAATTACTTAAAAGAGATTTACTTGGACTGCTGTGCCTAACAGTTTAGGAGAAAGATGAGGTGATTTGTCCTGAAGAGTTAGTGGAAAAAGTGATGAGTCATAATAGGATTCTGGGTCTCTAGACACTTTGAAATTAATTGATTAGAAGTGGGGTATAAGGATTGAAAGGAGTCAAGGGTGACACCTAACTTACAGACATCAGAAATTACCATTACTAGAGATAGATAAGAGATAGATAGGAGAGATGTATTTGAAGAACACATCAAGAGTTCAGTTTCAAATATCAAATGTACTAAAGGTAAGAGAGTTTGGGGCCAGGTATGTAAGTTTTGTAGTTATTGGCATGCAGATGGCATAAAGCTGTGGGACTGAATGAAATCATGAAGGGAGAATGTAAGTAGAAGTCTGAGGACTGAACTGGAGAGCAGTCCAGTATTTAAAGGTCAGGGAGATTGACAAATGGCCAGTGAAACGGGAGAAAAAACAGCAAGGTGTGATGTTCTGGAAACTATGTGAAGAAAGTTTTTTGAAGTCAGCTGTGTAGGTTGCTGGAGGTCAGTTAAGGTTGAGTATTCAGGGTTGACTATTGGGTTGGCCATATAGAGGCTACTGGGGAACCTTGAAGACAGTTTCTTTGAAGAGGGACAGATGGAAGCCTGCTTGGAATAGATTTGAAAGAAGAGGAAATGAGGGGAAGACTGTTACATCATTGTTGTCATCTTAATTAACTGAACTAGTGGAGGGCTTGCTCATTCCAGGAGGCATCCCTAGCTAGGTTTTAAATACCAAAATGACAAAAGGGGTCCTCACCCACCAAAAACTCCCTGTTAAGGTGGAGAATCAGGAAATAGTCACAGGTGTACCTTTTTAAACTTGTGTCTGCCTAGGTGGTGGAAATATGAGTAAGATATGCTCATTCTTCTTGGGAAATTGAGGAAGTTACAGAAAGGAGGTGGCACATGAGCTCAGACTTTAAAAATGAGGAGGAAAGAACTAGGCAGATGAGGCAGGGAGAGCTGGTAAGACAGGAATTTCAGTCAGCCAGGGATGGCAAGTAGTCTAGTGTGGCTAGACCTTAGGGGAGTGTGGAACACCTCACAATGAGGCTGGCAAGGTGGCTGTCCTCAGCCACCGTGATAACGTGTTCAAACTTTTTGCTGTAAGAGATGAATTAAGGCTTCCAAATCAGGGAGTAACATGCCCACATCTCTGTTTTAGAAAAATCTCATCAATATTCTAGGAAAAATAACCCACTTAACTTTGTAGAGACTAGAGTAGAAAGAGGAGATGCAGAGACACCTCTCTATTCAAGGGCATATTGTTACAGTTTTTATTATTTGTTTTGTTTTCTCCAAAAACTGGTTTTGAAATTTTGCACACAGAATGATTGTACATATTTACAGGGTACAATGTGATGTTTTAATACAGTGTATACTATGCAATAATAAAATTAGGGTATTTAGCATATGCATCACTTCATAACAGTTGTCCTTTCTTTGTAGTGAGACTATTCAACATCCTTTCTTCTAGCTGTTTTGAAACATTCAGGACAATAAAATTAACCATAGTCACACAACTGTGCAATAGAACAACAGGACTTAATCCTATCCAACTGTAAATTTGTATCTGTTGGCCAGTCTCTATGCCCTTTTCCATCCTCTCCCCAGCCGCTGGCAGCCAGTCGTCTTCTTTGTACTTCTTTAAATTCCACGAATGATTGAGATCATGTGGTACTTGCCTTTCTGGATATTAATGTTTCGTTAGCATACTTTTAAGTTTTTCTCCTATTCCATAGATTGTCTCTCTGCTTGTTTTCTTTGCTGAGCGGAAGCTTTTTATTTTGATGTAATTCCATTTGTCCATATTTGCCTTTGTTGTCTGTACTTCTGGGGTCTTGTCCGAAAAATCCTCGCCTTTTCCAATCATCTGAAGTGTTTCCCTTGTTTTCTTGTAGTAGTTTCATAATTCAGGTCTTACATTTCAGTCAGATCTATTTTGAGTTCATTGTTTTATATATTAGAGAGAGAGAGAGAGAGAAGGCCCAGCCTCATTCTTCTGCATGGGGATATAGTTTTCCCAGCACCATGTATTGAAGAGTCTGTCCTTTCTCCATTGTATTTTTGGCATCTCTGCATAACTCAGTTGTCTATAAGTGCATGGATTTACTTCTGTATTTTTTTATTCTGTTCCATTGGTCCCCGTGTCTATTTTTATGTCAGTACTGTGTTGTTTTGGTTCCTGTAGTTCGTAGCATATTTTGAAGTCAGATAGTGTGATGCATCCAGTTTTGTTCTTTATGCCCTAGTAACCTATGGGATATAGTAGCAGTAGTTCTCAGAAGGAAGTATATATCAATAAATGCCTATGCACACATTTTGTTTATTACAAATCAAATAATAATTACTTTTTCATCATTATCTGTTATTTAAGTTTATTTATTTGGAATAATTCAGTTATGACTGTCAAAGGACGTGAAGCCCAACTAAGTAGTGACATCAGAAAGAAACAAAAATGAGAAGTGTCTGTTTAACTTTTTAGTGATGGAGTAGATGCGGAAAGGGGAGGAGGAGTGGAAGTAATGAATGATTCCAAGGTTTCTCAATTGGACAGTTATTTTAAAAAATCCTAGAATTGAATGGCGCAGGCAACCAGTTGGTATCATACCCTGTCTAATTTTGTGAATTATGTTTTGTTTCTTTTGCTTGAGAGGATTTGCTCCCTTTCTAATAGAGGCAAATAAATAAAGGAAATATAACACTGATTAACTTGCATAGTTCTATATAAAACAATTATTCTCCAAATAACTTTTAAATGCTAATCAAGTAATGAGAGATTGAGAGAGAGTATCTTTAGGAGAAGATAGGAAATTAAAAGGAATTTTTAAAACTAAGATCATTTTCAGCTGGGTGCAGTGGCGCACTTGGGGAAGCTAAGACTGGAGAATTGTGTGTTCAAAGCTCCCCTCAGCAATGGCGAGGTGCTAAGCAACTCAATGAGACCCTATTTCTACATAAAACACAAAATAAGGCTGGGGATGTGGCTCAGTGGTCGAGTGCCCCTGAGTTCAATCCCTGGTACCCAAAAAAAAAGACCATTTCCTAACTAGAAATTTTGTAATTTTTATTTATATTTTACTGAATTTATAAAAATAAATTATACTTCCAGAATCTTATGTAATTGACAACATTTTCATTCACCTGGAAAATGTTGGGTATTTGGGATTATAGAATTTTTTAAAACAATAATCTAGATTTACATTTTTGTACACATTTAGATTTGTTTGCATCCAATTTTTGTGCTAAAATTTCCTTTGAGATTCTTTTAAGGCAATTTCTTATTTATATTTGCATTTCATTGTGCTATCCTTTCATGGTCTTACCTTGGACTTTCATAATGGAGATAACTACTTAATGTTTTCCATACTGAAAATAGTACATAAACTGCAGATGATAATGTTTATCATCTCTTTTTTCTCTGTCATTCTGTTATTCAATAAAAAATTTAAAACATTTTACTAAAGGATTGGGTAAGGTCAAAAGTTACCTATATTGAGGTAAACTTTTAGAAAGTGCACATCTGCTTAGTATTTATTCTGTTTTTTTTTCCTTCCACATTTCTGTTCTGGAATTTCTTTTCAAAACATAATGAATAGAATTCGTTATCATATCATTAACTAAGATTATAATTTCCATTTCTAATTCAAGCTACTTGTTAGTAGAAATGTATTTGGTTATGAAAGTTCTTCATGACCTCACACCCTAAAGGGACTTTGAGATTATAATATCAGTAGTATTGCTTGGAGCCATTTATTGAGAACCATGTTCCCATGAAGTGTTCTTTTTACAGTGCAGTTGTGATATCACCACCTTGACTGCCCCTAAAACAAGATTCTCTTTCTCTGATGTTGAACAAGCAACTTTGGGCATATGATGATATCAGTATTCTAAATAGCATTCCTTCTTGTTTACAAACAGAAGCTCGCTCACCTAAATGTATATCGTGAAATGAACTGGCAGCAATCCTTTATCAGCTACTCCAGGTGGCCAGTCTAGTGCTTCCTTCCCTAAGCTCTCAAGTCACTCCCGTATGCACCAGGCTGTTTGTTTATAATACAGGATATTTTTCTGTGAAGTCCAAGAATGTACATAACTCACATTCAGGTTACCTTGCCTCACATCAAAATACTGGAAAGATAAGTTAGTAATGAAAGGAGTTCTAGTGAAAATGGCATCAGATAAAAACAAAACAGGTTTGCAGTCTAATGAGTTTTCTTGGTCTCAGATTAGGCTGCCTCTCCTGTTGACTACTGGCTATTTATCTAAATCATTGGTTCTCTCCTGGACAGTACTGAGGAGCCCAATATACCCTGCTTCTGAGCATCTCTTTCCTTCTCAAGAAAAATCTATTCCAAGACAAATACAATATAGCTGGTTCTGTTTTCAGTTTACACCTACTTCGTAGTTCTGCCTTCTGGAGATTATACCAAGGTCATCTTGATTAAGATTTGGATGTAAAACGGTTAATCAAACCCTACTTTACAATTTTACCAGCTTGATTATGAAGGATCAATTTCATTTTCCTCTTTTACAAGTTCTTGAAAGGCATCTTAATATTATTTCTATCAAACTTGATTCATAAAGATTTATTGTGTTGGCAGACTTGAGGTCATGCTTGGATGGTAGCATGTCATTTTGTATGATCTACAGAATTATTTTCACTTAGTTTAAAATGGAAAGTTCCAAAACAAAAAAGCAGAGGGTAAAAAAGAGCTAAAACTAAGTGTAATTAATGTATGTCAATGAGTACTTTAATTGCCAGTCTAGTCTTGTCAAACTCATGTGGTTTGTTACCAATAGATTTACTATTTCAGGTGTATGTAAAATATATGTGCTATATTTTCAGGAAGTTTCAGCTGATCCTGCTGCCACACTCACAGCAGCAGAAGAAAGGAAGGAGAAGGTACCCAGCCCACACCTCAGTCACCTAGTGGTTTTGACATCTGGGGATTCATTGTATGGGTTGGCAGAAAGAGTGGTAGCCACGGAATCCCTGTAAGTTGTTACAAACAAACAAACAAACAAAAACCAATTGTTTTGCCACTAAATATCTAAGAAAAGTTAGAAAAGTAAACATTGTATAATTAGTTTTCTAGCTGTACATAACTGCCACTTCTAAATATCACTTACCTGTTTCTTAGAAGGATATGCTAACATAGAATATCAATCAATTTTTAAAACTGCATGGTTGGTTTTCAGTTGTACAAATGAAAGGAATGAAATCTTACAGGTTTTGATATTTGGCAGCATAATCCTTGTTTTATGTAAAACTTTAAAAAGCGTTATGGTATGCTTAATATGTTCCTATCAGTAACTGAAGATTCTACATAAACTGTACATCATCAGTGTTACATGTAACTTGCCCTTGGCATTAGCAAGAATGTTTCCACTAAATGGGAAAATAATTCTAATTGTTAAAGTTTTACTTTGAGATTTTAAAAGATTACTTATACAAAAAACCAAAACCAAAACCAAAAAACACTGGCAGTCTCTAAATTCTGCAAGGTTTGTTTACATGGTGATTATTTATTCTCTTTAGAGTATTCCTGGCCGAACAGTTTGAGTTCCTTCAGCCACATCTGGATGCTGTGATGCCAGCAGTCAAAAAGCCCTTTCTGCAGCAGTTTTATTCTCAGGTCAGAGATGGTCTTTGTCATTTCAACTGTGAGAAAGATAGGACTGTCACAGATTATTTAGGTTGCTTTTGTTTTTTTACTCAAGATCAGTCTCCTAGTCCCAGGAGAATTGGATAAAATATTCAATCATGGATTCCTGTGTTAAATAAATACTTACTGAGTACCTCCTAGAACTTCTAGCCTAGTGAGAGAGAAAGCCAAATAAAACTGTATTGATAATGATGTAGAGTAAATGCTATGATAAAAGGAAAAAGCAATATCAACATATTTAGCTCAGACAGAGGGGAGAGCTATAGTTGAGAGAAGGCTTTATGGAGGAAGCTGGACCAGCCAGGTGGAGAGAGTGAGTTGGAGATATATTCCAAATTAAGGACACAGGTTATATCAAGACCAGGAGGTGAGAGAGCATGGTGCATGTGATCAGAAACTAAACTTGGAGAAACTAAACTTGTCAGAGCCAGGAAGAGGACTGGCGATGAGAAGAATGGTTAGAGTGACATGTGGGAGTCACATCACAGAATGTGCTCTCTGTCTGGAGTTGGACTTGATTCTGAGGGCACCAGGAAGCTACTGAAGGGATTGAAACAGATGAGCATTTTCAGATGTGTGTTTTAGAAGGAGTTAGTTTGGGGCAGGGTGAAGAGTGGACTTCAATGGCAAGCCTAGGGTCAGGGGACCAGTTGAAGACTCAACATATGCAAGTGAGAGATAATGGACTCCTGAGGTCAGGTACTGGAAGTGGAAATGGAGAAAAGTTGGAAGAGTTTGAGAAATAGTTCCTGATCTTCATGCAAACCTCTAGGTCTCTTGTAATTGTAATGTCAGTGGTTTCAAGTTTATTCAGTATCTCAAAATTATATTTCAAGTAAGGCCTTGGCCTTTTTATTAAAATACTTTCATAATTCAAGTCTCCAAATGTAGTGTTTTATTTTTAGATATGACGGATGCTAGAAATGGGCAAAGTATTCTTTATAAATTAAAGTGTAATTGTCTTCATTTCTGTTAAATGTATTTCAGACAGTCTCAACTGCTAGTGAACTACGCAAACCAATTTACTGGATTGTAGCTGGTAAAGCCATTGATTATGAACAGATGCTGCTCCTAATGGCTAATGTGAAATGGGATGTAAAAGAAATCATGTCACAACATAACATATATGTAGATGCATTGTTAAAGGTATGATGTTCTCCAGTTCCATCCATTTACCAGCAAATAACATAGTTTTATTCTTCTTTATGGCTGAATAAGATGCCATTTTATACACACACACACGCACATATATAGATACATATACATACATGTCGTGTGTGTATGTGTGTCAGTCTCACATTTTCTTTATCCATTCTGTTGATGGACACCTAGACTGGTTCCATAACTTGGCTATTGAGAATTGTGCTTCTATAAACATAGGAATGCATGTGTCACCTGTGGTATGCTGATTTTAGTTCTTTTGGATAAATGCTGAGGAGTGGAGTAACTGGGTCATATGGGCCTATTACTCATCTTTTGAGGAATCTAATCTCCATACTGATTTCCACAGTGGTCGTATTAATTTGCAGTTGCGCCAGCTGTGTATAAGTAAGTATTCTTTTTTCCTGCATCCTTGTTAGAATTTAGTATTATTTGTATTCTTGATTGCCATTCTAAATGGAATGAGATGAAATCTCAGTGAGTTTTGATTTGCATTTCCCTGATTTCTAAGGATGTTGAATGTTTTTTTTTTTTTCATTTATTGGTTGCCCATTTTCATTTCTCTTTTGAGAAATGCCTGTTAAATTTATTTGCCCATTTCTTGATTGAGTTATTTGGTTTTTTGGTCTTGTTTGTTTTTTGGAGTTTTTTATATTTTCTGCATATTCTGTACCAGAAGAGTAGCTTCTCCTATTTGATAGGCTCTTCTTCACACTCTTGTTTGTTGTGCAGAAGTTTTTTTAATTTGATGGCATCCTATTACTGATTCTTGGTTTTATTTCTTTAGTTTTAGGAGTCATGGAAATCAGTGCTTGTGCTTATATGTTGAAGTGTTGACTCTAATTTTCTTCTAGCATTTGCAAAGATTCTTGTCTAACTCCTTGGTCTTTGATACACTTTGAGTTGACTTTTGTGCATGGTAAGAGATAGAGATTAGTTTCATTTTTTCTAGGAGATCTAGTTTCATTTTTTAAATATATGTATATCCAGTTTTCCTAGCACAATTTGTTTAAAAGGCTGTCTTTTCTCCAGTGTATGTTTTTGGTATCTTTGTTGAGTATCAGATGACTGTAACTATGTGGATTTATCTTTATATCTTCTACTCTTTTCTGTTTGTCTTCAAGTTTGTTTCGTGTGTATGTGTGTGTTTTAAACTATTGCTCTGTAGTATAATTTGAGATTAGGAATTGGGATGCCTCTAGCATTGCTGTCATTGCTCAGAATAACTTTGACTTGGGCCTTTTATTCTTCCAAATGAATTTTAGGCCTGGTTTTTCTAGTCCTGTGAAAAATGTCATTGGTATTTTGATAGGAAATGCATTGAATCTGTAGATTATTTTTGGTAATATGGCCATTTTAACAATATAAATTCTGCCTATCCAAGAACATGGGAGATCTTTCTGTCTTATGTCTTTTTCAATTTCTTTCTTTAGCATTCTGTAATTTTCATTGTAGAGGTCTTTCACTTCCTTGGTTAGATTTATTCCAAGATTTTTTTTTTCTTTTTGAGGCTATTGTGAATGGGATTGTTTTCCTAATTTCTTTTTCATCAGGTTCATTATTGTGCAGAAAAGCTACTGATTTTTGTGTTTGTTTTATATACTGCTGCCTTGCTGAATTTGTTTATTAGATCCAGAAGTTTTTTGTTGGAGGCTTTTTTCGAGAGTGTATTCTAAATATAGGATCATATCACCTAAAAACAAATAATTTAACCTTGTCTTTTCCTATTTGTATCTCTTTAATCACCTTTTGCTCTGGCTAAAATTTCAAGTTCTGTAATTAAATAGGAGTAGTGAGAATCCACTGGTCATTATTTTAAAGTCAAGAAGATATTTCTGTTTAGTTAGAAGTTATTCCTATAGTTTAGTTAGTGTGTATAATCAATAGCAAGTGACCTTGTCTCTCATAATTCCAAGTTATATTTTCTAGAAATCACATTACTTTCGCAACATGTCATGCAAATAGCTCTTTGCATTCACTGACTTGCATTTGTAAGTTTTCTAGAAGGAATCATACTTTATTTTTTTTTCAATTTATGTATGAATAGACATTAATAGATCACCTGACATATGTCATGCATTGATAGAAGTGCTGGCAATATAATGCGAATTAAGGAACTTACATGCCCTCAGGGAATTTACATGCCAGAGCAGAGACAGCAGTAAACAGATGGATTGACATATAATGTCAAGTGATGAATAGTGCTGCAAATAAATAAACAAACAAACAAACAAACCAGCTAAAGAGAGGAAGGAAATGACAGGATGTGGGTGAGAGAGAAACACCACTTATATACTCTGGTCACAGACGAACTTTGATAAACTGAGTGGAGAGGAGGCCTGAAGGAAGTAAGGAACTAAGCCATGTGGGTATCTGAGGTGAGGAAAGAACATCTTGGAAAATGAAAGAAAGCAGTTTTTGGAAATTTTTTGTTTTTGCATATATTTGTCAATGAACAGAAATTGACTTTTTAAAAACTCATGCCTTTTATCTCATTTTCACCTTCATTCTTACTGTCTTATCAAAGGCAATAAATAGTAGCCGGGGACACATGAGAACTAATAAAGCCATAGATAGGGAAAGCAGCAAAGTAGTCTGTTGTGCCCACTCCCAGCTACGTATGATACCCTTCTGGAGTCCTCTATCCCCAAATTCAAAGGACTTTGAGTAAGCGGCGTGGAGGAGTCTCCATAGAGATATAAGGGGTGAGTGAAAACCAGGGTACCCTGTATTTACTACCCTGGAATTCAAAGAACATTGACCTTGAAAAATAATGAAAAGAAGAACTTTTGTTTCTAAAACACTCAGGAGATTTCAATTTCAAATTTTAACTTGGAATATAAGAGATTGATATAATTTATAATATGACATCCCTTCTTTTTTAACTATTGTGTCTTTGAAAAATTGATTACATTTTTTATAGGCTACTATAACAAATACTATAGACTGAGTAGTTTATATATAACAAATTGTTATTTCTCACAGTTCTAGAGGTTCAAAAACCCAAGATCAAGACTTGGAGTGATCTGGTAGCTGGTGAAGCCCCAAATTCTCATAGATGTCATCTTCTTGGTGTATCCTTACATGACAAAAGGGGCGTGGCAGCTCTTTGAGGCCTCTTTTATAAAAGCAGTACTCCCCTAATTGTCTTCCAGAAGTCCTTACTGCTAATATATCATCATCCTGGGAGTTGGGATTTTCCTGTATGAATTTTGGGGAAACACAAACGTTCAGACCACAGCATATGCCAACTATAGTACTCACAAGGAAAGCAAGAAAGAAGATTTCTACACTCAGTGACTATATGTAATATAGAAGGAGCTACTTGTTTCAATTATTCTTAATTCTAAAAAACATGATTATTAAATGTTACTCAGATTATTAACCTGAGCCCAACTCTGAGCAACTTAAGTAAGGCCTTCTTTAAGAATTAAAGTTAACTTTCTATGAGAACTTTTGTTCTTTCTACTACTTTTCCAAGTTTAAATCAGGTGAAAGCCTACTTTTGTTGCCCCCAGAGAATTGTAAGTAAAATTAAATAGTTTTATTACTCATTTAACAGCCAGCATTCTTGAACATTGAATTTAGCAATAAGTGGAATTTTTTACAGGAAGCATATAGCTTTATCTTTAAAATAAGGTATTAATGAGAAGTATTAGACTGTGTGACTCTTGAAATCCAAAGCAATTTATCATAGCAAATTCATAAATAAATAACTAACAATGCTACTTTTCTGCTAGATTCGTGAAATGAAACAACACATAAGAACAATTATTTATTTAACTCTTATTTTCATAGGTAAGCTGATCGGATTGGTGGTCCATTTTAAAAAATAATTTTTTTAAATTTTTTTTATTTTTTATTTTTTTAATTTTTTTTTATTTAAATGCATTTCAAGTCATAGTACATAAACAGAGCTCTGGTTTTCCATTTCTCTGGTTGCAAATCATAAAGAGTCACACTATTTGTGTCTTCATACATGCACCAGGGGTAGTAATGACCCATTCGATCAATCATCATTACTATTCCCGTTTCCCTTTCCTTCCTCCCCCCTCCCTGCTGCTGCATCCAGAGTTCCTGCATTTCTCCTGTGTTTCCCGTTCCCATCCCCCTTATGTATCC
>CM053407.1:43430407-43474318 GCA_028644305.1 Xerus rutilus | reverse complement strand
GGGCCTAATCCAACGTAAAGCAAGCAACTGTTAAAAATGAGTAAGAAAAATTGTGGTTTAAGAAGTAACAAAAGAGCAAAGGATAACACATTTATCATATTTTTTTCCTTCATGTGTTATTGGAACATTTGTACATACATGGGCTCTAAATTAACACTGTGTCACTTCTCTGTTCAGGAAACACAATTACAACATAATTTTAAGCTTTCTATTCATTTGAAATAAATTGCCAAGAAAGAATCAGCAGTCTTTATTTTTATAAATGAAGATGTTTACTTGATAATAGTACAAAGAGATTGTGCATTGAAGGATGCACTATCAGCTGCTTTCACAGAATTATTGGGGTTAATTTGTGTGTGTGTGTGTGTATGTGTGTGTAACAGGTATGTCATAAAAGTTGACAGATAATAAAAATGTTCAAAGTTTCTTGGTAGAAAAGAGAAAAATATTTTTTCTTTGTACTAAAAATTTGTAGTTATGACTTTTAAATTATTTGGTATATAAGAATTTATTTACTTTCACAGAATGTTTAGGAAAAGGAGTAATTTTTCAGATTGCTTTCTAAGGAGTATAGCCACAAATTAGAAATAATTAACTTTGAGTTGAAGGCTTATTATTTTTTTTAAACTGGGTTTTTTGAAGATATTTTAAAACCCATATTTTGTTCTTTTAACTCTTTTAGTCCATTGTGATAACCATTGACAATTTTGAGATACAGATACATTTGGACAGTGTTAAAGATAAAATGTAGTGTCCTCTGTACTATAACACAATCCGTTTATATTTTTAAACGCTGTACGTTAAGTCCCAATTATCTTTGGCATTGGTCTTTTTTTGTTTTACTTGGTTTGATTCTAAGTCTTTTTATTTACTTATTTCTTTATCCACTTTTATGGAAAACCACTGTGGTATTTTTATAATGATATTCACATAAGGCCATAATTTTTGTCTTCTTAGGAATTTGAGCAGTTTAACAGGAGGTTAAATGAAGTTTCTAAGAGAGTTCGGATACCCTTGCCTGTGTCTAATACACTTTGGGAACATTGTATACGATTGGCTAATAGGACCATTGTGGAAGGGTAAGTTATTCAGCAGCAGTTAAACAGTAAAATACATGAATAACATTAAATGTTAATAGTTATGGATGGAGAGAATTGGTAGAAATAATAATAAATAGTAAGTAAGTTGGGAATCTGATTAGAGAATAAACCATAAATCTCACCATGCCTGTCTCTGTATTTTATTTTCTTCTTGGTGACAAAGAATCAGCAAGAAGATGAATGAAGAATACAGAAGCTGATGGTTACTTGGAAATTAAACAAATTATTATTATTACCTAATAATAAAATTTTCATAATAATGATTACTCCCAGGCTGGGGTTGTGGCTCAGTGGTAGAGCGCTTGCCTAGCATATGTGAGGGACTGAGTTTGATCCTCAGCAACACATATAAATAAATAAAATAAAGGCCCATCAACAACGGAAAAAAAATACTTAAAAAAAGTAATAATGATTATTCCCAACATCTATTTAGCACTGTGTTATTTATGGAACCACAGACATTTCACAAGATTATATCACCAAAACCTGGTTTACCTTTATATTGTTACTCTATCAGTGATAAAACAGTCTCAGAAATCAGAGTTTAAAAAGGTACATAATTTGTCCATGTTTAGTTTTTAAAGGTTGAGAAGGCATATGGACTCCTGATTTCTGATGGCAGAGTCAATCCTCATAATCCATGTATCACTGTTACTCATTCTGTCAGTAAAACTGTATAAATCTTCATGTGTTAAGTTTATAGATCTGTCAGTAGTAATTCTCCTGCTTACTCAGAGACCATGCTTCCCCTCCCCACCATCTAGAACACAAAAAAGTATCAGTAATAATCAGTAATAACATTTAAAACATTTCTAAAAGGCACACAGCTGTTTTAGAAACCATGCACAGTGATCTAGAGTTAACACAGCAATTGAATTTTCACAGTCTTATTCGTCTGATTTCTTCTTAGTTCTCATTTGTTATGAAATAGTGTATTAGCAGGCATGGTGGCTTGCGCCTGTAATTCCAGAGGCTTGGGAGGCTGAGACAGGAGAATCGGGAGTTCAAAGCCAGCCTCAGCAAAAGCCAGATGCTAATCAACTCAATGATACCTTGTTTCTAACTAAAATGCAAAATAGGGTTAGGGATGTGGCTCAGTGGTCGAGTGCCCCTGAGTTCAATTCCTGGTAGACCCCAAAATAAATAAATAAATAGATAAAGGGAAAAGTGATGGTAATGAACTGACAGCCATCTTGGCAAAAACACTGTATGGACAATCTCAACTGAAGAGTATTTTCAATAAATTTGTGTATAAAAGTGAGTAATATGTGTTAGATTTCAATATAAAACATCCTTAGGGAGGAAAAAAGCCTGGTCACTTTAATATTATAATCTGTGATTTTCTTGCAGATTTCCTTAGGGGAAATCCCTATTCTCTAAGGTTGAGTTTTCCATGGTCTGTAAGATTGATTAAAGAATGAGACACTGACCTGAGTAATAATGTATTTGTACTGTTAGGGTTACTATATTTATCCTTATTGCTAATGCACCTGAAAACACATAGTGTTTCAACAGTGTAGGATATTGAAATAAGTCTGAAGATTGTTTTGTCGTGGAAATAGTATGGTGTTCATGGGAGAATTATTTCATTTGTTTCCTTTGCATTGAGTAGTTAAAATATTGAACAGTCTGATAAAACTAGGATTACTTTGGAACATTCAAAGCTTAGTTTTATAAGTAATGCAGTTTGGTACAGAGAACGAGAGTCTGTGGAGAAATGAAGAACCTTGAAGTTGCTTGATCTCTTCACTTTGCAAATGAGGAAACTGAAGAGCAGAGAGGAAAAAATGACCTTTTATTATTATTATTATTTTAACCAGCTGGTTAAATGTCAGGGCTTGAGCACAACTCACTCCTGACAAAAGGCTCGTGTGCTCTTTTTTTCCTGAACTCCCTTATTTCTGGACAATCTATCCAAATGTGGTTTAGAGAAGAGATGATTATTTATGTTGTCTTATTATTGTATATCTTAGATATGCCAACGTCAAGAAGTGCAGTAATGAGGGTCGTGCCTTGATGCAATTGGATTTTCAACAGTTTTTAATGAAACTTGAAAAACTAACAGATATTAGACCCATTCCTGATAAAGAATTTGTGGAAACCTATATCAAAGCCTACTACCTAACAGAGAATGACATGGAACGCTGGATCAAAGAGCACAGGGTGAGAGTTGGGAAACAGTTAATTAAGTTTTCATTCCTTTCTTTTGTGCTTGTCTGATGTCTTATATAATTCAAAACCATGCGAGTGAAAAAAACAAACAACATTTACTTTTTTAACATAAATTACTTAGGTCAGTTCTTTACAGTGTTAAGACTTAATATGCACTGCTCTTTACCTAATCCAATCCATTTGAGCCCTTCTGAACTGTTCACAGTAATTATCTGGAAATACAGCCAAATCAAAACATTGAGCATATTTTTCCTGCAGTTGTGTTATAGGAAAAAGCTAAAGCTAGTTAACATCAAGAAAGATTGAATACAATAATATAATTCCTAAGCTATATAGTCTATTATGAAATTCAAACCTCCTTGTACTTCTCAGTAATGCAATGGTAACATCCTAAATGTTGCCATTATTAGTGATGATTGATGATATTATTTAAATGGCTTATTTAATGTATATACAGCATTAAACATTTACCTTTAATACAAATCTGATTATTTTTCTTTTGTGTGACTATATAGAAAAGTAGAGGAAAATATTGTTCATTTTTATTTAGGGTAATGAATTTTCAACACAGTTTAACTCGAAGCATTTCACTTAAACTTGCTTGGTATGGGGACCTTTCCTGTTTGATTCTTATATCATTTGTCTGGATAGGCAGTATGTGAAGATGGATTTAGTGAAAATATGAGAAGCATTAAAAATCTTATTGCTTTAATCCAGTGTTCACATTTACTTAGGCTATATACATCATGGGTAAAAGTTAAGTAATATTTTATTTCATTTGGGTAAGGAAAATAAGGAATTATTTGTATTTACCTTATCCGACTCGTCCTTTTGAGGATAAGGTAAATACAAATAAATTCTGCCTATCCAAGAACATGGGAGATCTTTCTGTCTTATGTCTTTTTCAATTTCTTTCTTTAGCATTCTGTAATATTCATTGTAGAAGTCTTTCACTTCCTTGGTTAGATTTATTCCAAGATTTTTTTTTCTTTTTGAGGCTATTGTGAATGGGATTGTTTTCCTAATTTCTTTTTCATCAGGTTCATTATTGTTGTGCAGAAAAGCTACTGATTTTTGTGTTTGTTTTATATACTGCTGCCTTGCTGAATTTGTTTATTAGATCCAGAAGTTTTTTGTTGGAGGCTTTTTTCAAGGGTGTATTCTCATCCTTTTGAGGATGAGTATCCATAAAAATAGGAAATGAACTTTTCACCTAGAACATCAGTATTAGTTGAATTTTATGTGAATGCCCCACTGTATGTTGGAAGCTAAGTAGCAGTGAACATGTTATTTTCAGTGATTCTGACCAGTAAGCCAAGAATTGAGAAGAACTTCTACACATTTTGCCCCAATGACCTTTGAGAGCCAAAATGCTAAACCTATATGCAGATGACTATTGAATGTTGCCAGAATCCACTTAGTAGAATAAATGGTAAACACTTCCAAGTTGATACTGAGAAAGAGCACAGCTCTGAAGTATTCATTATTTAGTGCAATAATAATATCCATTTTAGAATTTCTTGTTTTAATGTAGTGTACTGAATTTTTTTAGATTGGTATTTTGGAAGAGCTTTAACTTATTAAATGTCTGTAATTCAGTGACATTTTCTCAGCAGCAGAAAGGACTTCCCAGAGAAACTGCCTGCAGTGGCAAGTCCAGTGCTGGATGGCGATGGATACTCACTGAGTGCTGACTGGTTAAATGAGATTCTTTGCCAGGTGGTGACAGTTGCTCTCAGAGGGCAGATATACAAGCAGAGCGGTTTGCTGTGTTTTTAGAATGAAGTCTTCCTCATAGTGGTTACTTCAATAAAGACAGAGGTGATAGTACACAACAGTCTCTGTTGTCTGATCTCTTCCTGTTCAACTTCCATAACCAAACCAGTGTGCGAACATTTCTGATGAAACACACTCTTCACTCTCATCCTAACAATTCATTGTCTAAAATTCAGGAATCAGATAGATTTGGATAGTCAAAGATACTTAGTCTTAGTTTTACTTACTATCTACCAATTATAATACTAGGTTTTAAAAACAATAACTTTCTGATCCTTGTTACCCTGTTCATTTTTTGCATCTTAGAAAAGTTGTTATTCAGTTGGGAGTTTTTTTGTTTGTTTGTTTGTTTTTTTCTTTTTTGGTTTGTTTGTTTTTATCAAATAAAGTTCTTTATAAAATATAGAGTAATCAGAATTTTTTTGGGGGGGGAGGAGTACCAGGGATTGAACTCAGGGGCACTCGACCACTGAGCCACATCCCCAGCCCTATTTTGTGTTCATTTAGAGACACAGTGTCTCACTGAGTTGCTTAGCGCCTCGCCATTGCTGAGGCTGGCTTTGAACTCGTGATTCTCCAGTCTCAGCTTCCCAAAGTGCTGGGATCACAGGCGTGCACCACCATGCCCAGCAAGTAATCAGAATTTTTAAAATTTGAAACTTCTATATATTTTGATAATTGAACAATAAAGAATATCACAGAAATAAGCAGAAAATGTGACCTTTGAAGTGATAGAAAGCAAGGGTACCTCGGATTGCCCTGAACATTAAAACAGATGTTATTCCTTCCTGTTTCAAATGTATATTACACTATCCTTATTCCCTTATTCCCTGCTTTTAGAGCTCGGTAAACAACTTTTCTTCTGAGTCCTAACTCTAATTTCCACTGTTTTTCACTGGTTTGAGTGCTCAGAGCAATCCTGTACCTGAATATCTACCTGTTCTTTTGTTGCATTGATAGATACATGCCTTTACTATACTAAATTTGGTTCTTTCTTTGAACAGGAATATTCAACAAAGCAGCTGACCAATTTAGTGAATGTTTGTCTGGGATCCCATATCAATAAGAAAGCAAGACAGAAACTTCTAGCAGCTATAGATGATGTAGACCGACCTAAAAGATAATAAACACAGCTTATTTCCCTCAATGACATCAGTCTCAACATACATGACGTGAAAGCCAGTTTTCATGCACTCCTGACAACTGTCTGCTAAGAAAACCCTGTGCATGTTCTTTCCGACTGGAAAGTGGAAAACATTGAAGTGTATGTGGTGTTCTCAATGGCTTTACATGCTCTGATCTCTTCTCTTCAACTTTTGTTGTAAACCTTTTCCTGAAATGATATTATTGCCTCATTATAACTATTGTTATGTGACTACAATTATACATTTACAGAAGAATGTATAATAAATTATAATTAGAAGGAACATTGGCTAATATATCTATGAGCAGTTTTTGGAGAGTAAATTTATGTTGGCCTATTTCTATTCTCTGAACTTTAGTTCTTAATAGGCATAATAAGAAAGATTTAATGTACAGTATTTCCTAATTATGAGCACTGCATGAGAATTAAAAAGTACAAGTAAGTGAAAGAGTTGAAAAATCAGTATGTTCTGTTTTAAAATGTCAAAATTTATGTGAATGAATTTGGTTATAACAAAATGATCATAAATAATGAGATTTAATAAATACTACACTCTAAAATGATTAGCCTGTGTGAGACTGCATTTTGATATTTTTACCTGGCAGACAGATTTCACAAAAATGTAATGTAACTTTTAGCACATTCTAGTTTTAATTATTTTATAT
This sequence comes from Xerus rutilus, assembly GCA_028644305.1. Taxonomy (NCBI): domain Eukaryota; kingdom Metazoa; phylum Chordata; class Mammalia; order Rodentia; family Sciuridae; genus Xerus; species Xerus rutilus. The sequence continues at coordinate 43,467,461 of CM053407.1, read as the reverse complement.
CTGGAATCCAATGGTGAGAAGTAATTTCATTTTGTTATATGCCTTTTCAGTGTCTGAGTACCATACAGAATGATGATTATGCGATTTTTTAAATCTTTATAAAAATATTCTGTGGAATAGAATATTTTATACAAGCTTCACTCGTTTTGAACTTTTGCCTTAGGACAGCAAAACCTGGGTTTTGTGACTCAGGAAAGAACTGTCTGCTAATCAAGCCTAAGTGTAGAGTCATATGTTCACCTCCTTAAATATGTACTTTGTAACCCAGGTGTAAAATAATAGGAGCGTAGCCAATGATGAACTTCAGAACCCAGTTAGTCTCTAGTAATGTTAAGTACCATTCCTCCAAACTTTGGAATGGAGCCAGATATCTTCTTAAGAATATATGACATGAATATCAATTTCCCATGCATGTACTTGTGGCTACTATCTAATAAGGAATTTCGTGTGTTTTCTTTCCGACTGATGGATGAATGACATTTAAGCTTGAGTGATGTTGGCACAGCATGATCTGTATGCATGATCTGTAACACCAGTAGCTCACTGTATCCTGAGGAATTTTATCGGAAACAGGCCTTGTGTCCTGGGAGTCTGAGGTGCTGAAGCAAAAGGCAGTGGATGGCACATGGTCAGGCATAGAGGTGTCCATCCATCCTTGCAAATGTCCAAGACCAGCATGATACAATGTGAGGCACTTTTAGAATACTTTTGTGTATGGGTGTTTATATGTATGTGTAGCTGACTTTTATTTTCAGCTTCTCAGTTCACAGTTCATTTACTGACAATTTAAAACTTTCCTCTTGTAAAAAGATGATCTACTTATGTTACTAGATTGTGTGCTTATAAAATATATTCTGCCTGTATCATTTATCTGCATGCAGCCATTTGAAGAAAATAAACATGAGATAAGTGTGGTTCTTGTGTTTAAATGGCATAGTCAGCTATGCACATAAAGAACTAATCAATCTTATTTCTCAGTTGCTTAAGATATCCTTATTTCTTTTTTGCATGGATTTTATGGCTGATTTCCCTCAACTTCTAGTATAAATTGGCTCTAGACAAAATAAACAGCAGTTACCTGCCTGGTAGAGCCTGGTATTTTCTAGGGTCATGGGACTTGGTACAAAAGAAGTATCTCATTAAATAAAGACTGAATCGTGCAATCTGAAAGATATTTTAACTTACCCTTAGTTTGATTTCTGCATCTTAAAAATGTTGTCTTCTTAATGCATTTTGGAAAAAAGAATTGTTTCTGCATTGAAATGTAGCCAAGGTCTAAACAGTAAGAGTAGATTTGAATCATGAAATTGCCAAACAATAAGAGAGTTACCAGACATTTTTCAAATACATTATGTAGTGATATTAGATTACTGCATTATGACATTGTGTGAAACTCATTTTAAGATAAATAGAATTGAAAAGTTGAGAAAGTAAATGGAATTACAGATACTCTAAAAACTACAATTGTTACCCAAAATTTCTTTTTCAGTCTAAATTTTTCTTAGCTTTGACATTTAATATGAAAGTGTTCTGTAGAATTCAAGATTTTAAGTTGATATGGGAGCTTGATAAATAAGTGTCCCCTTGTGAAGGGATGACTGTTTATACAAACATTGTTTTTCATTAAAAAATATTAGGGAGACACATAGCAATTCGAATGAATTTATTTGTTTCAGTTCATAAAAATACCTATGAAGATTTCATAAGTTTGCTTTAACTAATAAGTTTTTTTACTCAATTTATAAAATGAAATCACATTTCTCTTGAAGCCAGGCCTATACAATATTTTATCATATCTGTAAGCAAAAATACCTTTTAAATTTCTAAGTTGAATGCTAAAGTAAAACTTTAAGTTAGATTAAATAGCTTTTTCTATGCTTACTCACTGGAAAGTAGTTATTTAAAAAGGCTTATAATTTAATTCACTTTGAAAGTATGGCTATCTTTTGTAATGAAAAGTTTGACCTGAAGATGAATACAAGTTGTACTCAAAGCAAACAGAAATGGTACAGGAGGAGATATATGAATACAAGTGTGTATATACATATACATACATACACACACATATATAGACACATACATAATACTTTGGAGTAATTTTGATAGAGACTTTGTGGTTAACAAAATGATATTTAGCTCTTGACAATGATTAATGACAAGAAAATTATTAATACTCTGGTGTACAATCTTTGTAAATGTTAATACTCATTCAGCTTTCTACAGATTTTTTTCTTTTGTGGAAAATATTTGTTCAGTTGTCCAGTTTTTAAAGGCCATCAAAAAGTTTAAGCTGTATAGCTCCAACAAGGACAAAAGTGTCAGATTTTTACATGAGAAATCTTAACTAGTTCAAAATGAATGGAGGAAAAAGGTTCAATTGCTTTGAAATATGCCTCTTGATGGGCACATCTTTCTGTGAATATTGCTAAGTATACTGGGATCACTTTTTTTTTTTCAGTTTGAAAACAAAACCACAATGAAATATTCTCCTTCACTAGGAAGATCCTTCTGGTATTATGGAACTTTATTGATGTAATAAATAGAAAACATTTCTTAGTTGGTTTGTTTCTAATGAAGAACGTTTTTTTTAAAGTTAGAAGTCACTTTCCTTCTCAAGATTGAAGAGATTCTTGGCCTGATGAGGATTTCCAAATTTACTGTCCAAGTAAGTTTTTATACTCAGAGAAGGGATTTGCTTGATCAACAGTCTTTATTTTTTTTCTGTTTCATTCTACTACCTGGTCTCTTCATTCCATCTACCAGTTACCAAAAGGATTTTGGCCGTGGGGGAGGAGAGGTTGTTTTGTTTTGTTGTTTGTTTTTGGTACCAAGAGTTGAACCCCCAGGGGCACTTAACCACTGAGCCACGTCCCCAGCACCCCCCCCATTTTTTATTTTTATTATTTAATTTTGAGACAACCTCACTAAATTGCTTAGAGCCTTGCTAAGTTGCTGAGTATTGCTCTGAACTTGCAATCCTCCTTCCTCAGCCTCCAGAGTCGCTGGGATTACAGGCATGTGCCTCCGTGCCTCCCTAGGATTTCTGGTTTAAAGAAAGGACATTTCTATTTTCTGGGCATTTTTATTCAGCTACAATAATCACTGCCTTAAAGGGAAGAGCCTTAGAATTCTGGGTTTCCATATATACAGACTGAGTTCTGGGGCCTACACTGAAGTATCAGGTAACCATTACCAGGAGACACGTTTCACTTGCTCCCTGCTATCTACCCTACCTGACTTCTGTTATCCAACTTGATAGTCACAGTGTTACCTTTAAAAAACTAAAATAAGTTTCTATGAAACTTATCCTTCTCAGAGATGGGTATTATGGAGAAAAATTAGTAAGAAATGGTGGTGCTAATACAGTTGAAATGGGTGATTGCAGAAGACTTCAGGTGGAGGAAACTGAGGAGCCACCATGCAGATGTTGGGGAAGGTACTGCAGGCTGAGAGAATGGTGAGTTCAAAGGTCCTGGGGTGGGGGCTGTTGTTCAGTTAAGGAGGCCAGAGTGGTTGGCACAGTAAGTGAGAGAACAGAGAAGACATGACAGCAAGGGCCACACAGGGAAAGCGTGTGAACCTCAGGAAGCACTTTGGATTTAACTTGCAAGTGAGAAACACTTGGAGGGCTATGACCACAGAGTGAGGAACTGATTTATGACTTAGGTTTTAGCTAAAATGTATTTGAGAAGAGGCCATAGAGGAGCAACCACCAAATAAGGAGACAGGATAGGAAACTAACATAGTAAACCCTGAAAGGCATAATGGTGGCCAAGACTACAATGATATTGGTAGAAATGGTAAGATGTGGTCAGACTCCAGGCATATTTTGAAAGCAGGAGATGTGATTTATTACTTGATGTAATGTTTGAGCAAAGAAGAATTCAGGGGGGCTGGGGTTGTGGCTCAGCGGCAGAGCGCTTGCCTCGCACATGTGAGGCACTGGGTTCGATCAGCACCACATAAAAACAGTAAATCAACAAAACAAAGATACCGTGTCCATCTATAACTAAAAAATATTTTTTAAAGAAAAGAATAATTCAGGATGATTTAAGACTTGTTTAAGGAAGTAGGAGTCTGCAGGGAAATTGGAGATACCTTGAGACATATAGTTGGAGGTGTAGAAGAGGCAGCAGCAGACATGAGCTGAGAACATCAGGGAGGCTGTGGATGTCAATGTGGGAATCATCAGAATATATCATAAAGTCAAGCTTGCTTTCGGGAGCAGAAAAACCAGCCTTCAGCCATGAATATTAATGAATATTGGTCATACAGGTTGGGCTGCTTTCCAATTGCCATCTGCCATGCAGTTGGACTCAGAAAAAGTTCCATATCATACAGGATGAGTTAAGTAAAAGTCTGAAACAGCCTGGGAGGTGAGACAGGAGCAGTACCATACTAGAGGAGGGCTTTCTAGAGCAACTTACCACCTAGTGGCCTACCTTGGCCCTTGGGACTGGTAGCTCCTTCGAGTGAGACAAGGGAGCCATTGCTCCCCCAGGAAGTTGGTTTTACTGCAGCTTGTCACCCAGGAAATCGTGAGCTTCAGGGTTAGGCTGTCCCAGAATATCTTACTTGTGCAGACACTGGCTGGGCCGTTGGAATGCCCTCGTGGATTGGATGGATATTGGGTGCTCTCAGGACACCGCAATCTAGCAAGATTAACAGGTGTAAGCAAACTTCTCTGTGTTTTGGAGAGTATTCCAAAGGAAAAGTCTGGGGTGGGGGTCAGGAAGAAACTGTAGTGAAGACTGAGGATGGCTAAGAGTTAGGTGAAGAGGCTAAGGAAGGACGGTATTCGGGACCAGAAGCCAGTGTGGTTGGCATGAAGTGAAGGCTGAGGAGATGGGCATTCTGAGAAGTGGACAACATGGGCCAGGCTGTGCCTCCAGGCACTCAAAAATTGTATTTTTAATCTCTGTCAAAGTGAACCAGTCACACTGGTTCTCTACACTAATGCATTAGTTATAGGAGACTGGAGGGAGTCTATGGAAGAGAGAAATGCTAAGAACTTCCATCTATGTATCCCAGGATACATTCTAGACATCCTCCAACACAGAATCTTGCCTAGCTCAAAGTTGTAAGATGGCTGAGACCAGCCGCAGGCCCCTTGCATAGGAATTCCTGCCTCAACTGTCCTGAATAGCTGGTCAGGTCCTTTGGGGCAGGACTCCAGAACACCTCATCCTGGATCAGACACATGATCAGTGTTTGCTGACTTCTCAATATTGTAGAAAGAGGATTAATTGCTCTATAATTGGAGAGATGTAGACTAGACTGGCATTTGAAGCCAAAATATTGGCAGTTTAAAAAGAAACGATAATTACTTCAATTCCTTAATTTTTTTTTAACACCTGAAGGTTGCTTGAGATGGAGCATAACTTGTTTTAATAGACTTCTAGACCAGTGAGTCTCAAGGTGTGGTTCCCAGCAACCTCAGCATCACCCAGTAACTTGTAAGTCATGCAAATTCTTGGGCCCTGCCCCCAGGCCTATGGAATTAGAAACTCTGGATATGGAGCTCAACAACTGGTGTTTTAGTAAGCCCTGATGCACACAAAAGTTTGAGAACCATTGGCTTGGGCTTGTGCACAAACACATGAGAAGATATTTTCTTGAGGGGTAGTCAGGGTCACTCGACCACTGAGCCACATTCCGAGCCCTATTTTGTATTTTATTTTGAGACAGGGTCTCAGTTGCTTAGCACCTTGCTTTGAACTCATGATCCTCCTGCCTCAGCCTCCCAAATTGCTGGGATTACAGGTGTGCCACTGTGCCTGGCTCAAAGACAGAGATTAAAGTTGTCCAGAGTTGTTGGAACACTCTTTTCTCTGACAAAATAACAGTACAGCTGTTCTAGACTGTGCAGAAAGCCTTTCTCTTCAGGTTCTAGGCAATATTTATCTTTTATCCACTTCAGTGTAAGAGTTGTACAGTTTCCATGAGCTGACTCAGAGCATTGCCTCTCCTGCACCTCTGAGCGGCTGGTGCTAGAATAGGCCATCATGCATATTGTGTCTCCTCAGTGACTGAAGCCAGATAAGGAAGATGTTCCCGGGAGACTTTTAATTGGCGCATGAGTTATGAGCAACGAGGCAAGTGGAACCGCAACAATAACTAATATGATGTATCACATTTTACAGTGATTTGATCTTTGATTCACTCAGCAATTGATTGGATCAGACAGGAAGAGAAACATTCATGATGTGTTAAGGGAAGCTAGCCAACCAGATGGCTATTATTTGTAAATCAGCTAGTTGTCAAATTTCACTTTACTGACAGTCCCCCAAATATAGGAGGGGCTCAAACATCTGGCAGAATTGGTTAGTGTACAACAAATGCTGAAGCATGTGTACAAGCACCTGTTTCTATTATAAAGCCACAGCTGTACTCTATACAGAAGGTACAGGATGCATCTCTTTTAGTGCTTAAAACGAAAAACTGCAGTTATTAGTTATTCTAAGATTTCCATAAAGTTCTACACACACACACACACACACAAAAAAAAACCCCAGGCTGTTAGAATTCTTTTCCTAATAGAATAGATCAAGATGACCATCTCCACCAGGTGACTAGTCCCTGGGGGAGAGGATGATGGGACAAATACTTTTAAAAACAAAGTGCACAGATAGTCTCTCCCTTACCCCATCTCCATCTGTCTGTTGGTTGATTGGTTGGTTGGTTGGTTGGTTGGTTGGTACTGGGAATTGAACCCAGGGGCACTTTACCACAGGGCTATATTCTCAGCTTTTTAAAATTTTTTTATTTTGAGACAGGGTCTCTAACTTGCTTAGGCCCTTGCTAAATTGCTGGGGCTGGCTTCAGACCTGCATTCCTCCTAACAGCCTCTCTAGTCACTGGGATTACAGGCATGCGCCACTACACCAGCTGGGGTTATTTTTTATGAAGCATATTCTAAGAACCACAACTTTCAGATAGCTATCCTTTCCCAAAAGAATATGCATGCAACTTACTTTTGTCTTGCATGCAGTCCTTAAAGCAAACCTCCTATGCTGGTCCCCCTCTGCAGGGACAGCATTTGCCAGCCTCCCAGCAGTCCTTTGTCTCTACTTTCTTCGTGGCCTCCCTTTCTGTAGACACATTGATTCACCCAGGACTCTTCTAGGGGAAGCCTTCCCGTTATCACCATAAACTCCCCAGCCTGCATCTGGACAGTCTATGCTGGTATCTTACTTACTCCATCTTGGCTTGGTCTCCTCTGGGAGGGACTGTTTACTGCGTTTATGTAGCTCCCTCAACACTCAGTCCAGCCCAATTAGTATTAACGAGCTGATGAGGTACCATTTGCCACACACATGCTCTACACATTTTACCTCTATCTATTTAATCCTAACAAATCTGTGTGTTAACTACCATTTTTATCATTCCTACTCTATAAAGAAGGAAACTGAATGATCCACTTAATTCTGTGTGACTTGATGTTACTTGGTAAGTGGAGGATTTTCTGCTCCTGTTTGTTCCTATGTCAGACTCACCATGAGCTTAATGCGTATTGATGGCTGGGAGGTGGGAATAATAATAGTACCTACTTCATAGGGCTATTGTAGAGAAAATAGGAAATATGAAAAAAAAGGGCTTAGTATATAATTCAGTAAATAGTAGTCATTATTAACCTAGTTTTATGGAAAAGAGACTGGATCTCAAGTCTTAAGCAATCTTCCTAGAGTCGCACTGCAAGAGGTGGAGCCAGAATTTCAACCCAGTGTTCCTCCCACTCCTGCTAGTGGCTGTGGGATTCAGGTATCAGTAACAGATGAACCTCATTGTATTTCTGCATAAAATGCTTGGATTGAATCCTAGTATAAATTTCTTGGTTGCGTACTTCCTCCTTTGCCACCATTACTTTGGCTGTATAGAAAATTTTCATTTTACAAAAAATTTATAGTTCTCCCAGCCTATGTTCAGGGAGCTGTGGAGTGGTAGGTGGCCCATAGGTAATAAAAACATCCACACCTGGGGCAGCTGGAAAGGGAGTTCCTGCTACTCTGATTCCTTGTTCTCCCCAGTGGGATCTCCTTTTCCCCATTTCTGCCTTCCTCTTTTTATGCCTTTATCTTTTATTCTAGGCACCCCCACTGCACTCCCTTTCTGTAGCCCCAATCCTGTGATGATTTGGGGAACAGAAGTAGTCTGAAAGTGGGCACATTTTAGTTCTCACTCAGATCAGCAGTTTCTTGGATTCATTATTTCAACATGTTTAAGGGTCAAAGGATGAAAAATGGCACTTGATGCTCGTGAGAGGCAAAGAAAATCATAATACACAGAAAACCAGCACAGGCATTAATGAGGATATAATCCCACCATTGATCAACATCTTCATATTGTTAGGAGAGTATTCTTAATCCTTTCAGTAGACTTTTTGTAAGTTTGTAATTTTAAAACTGCAAAGACCTGATGTTTTCCTCTCCACGCTCATATATAGACAGGCTCCTGCTCCCAACTTCACTGACTAAACAAATAAATGTGCTGCCTGCTATCTGTTTCTTCAGATAATGGGGTGCTTATTTTAAAATTTATTTCAGATGAGGCCCATCAGTTACTTCTTTTCAGTCATTAATCTTTAAGACAGGCTTGTTGCAAGCAAACCAATGGTAGTTTTGTCCCTGAGATTTAAGTGTTTGTCAGTAATAAAATTCTAAATGAGATCGTAATTAGTGCCTATCCAGAGATTGAGATTTGGCAGTACCTGATATACTTAGTAAGTACTTTATATTTATTTATTTATTGGTACAGGGATTGAACCCAGGGGTGCTTAACCGCTGAGCTACATCCCTACCCCTTCCTGTGCTTTTTTTTTTTTAAATTTTTTATTTTGAGTCAGGGTCTCACCAAGTTGCTTAGGACTTTGCTAAGTTGCTGAGACTGGCTTTGAACTTGCAATCCTCCTACTTCAGCCTCCTGAGTTGCTGGGATTACAGGTGTGAGCCACCACGGCTGGCCTAGTAAGTACTTTATCTTTGAAAGCTCATTTGTTGTATGCTCATTTAAAAACTTCAAACCATCTTGAAGAGAAAAGCTAAGATGATATTTATAATTGCAGTCTCATTGATAACTTTGAGCATATTAGAACACTTTGCAACATATTGGCAATTTAAAATGTTGTTTGGCTGGTATTTAACCATGACAAGAACTTGGCTCTTGTGGTTTAAGGCAGTTAAGCCATCTTGATAGTTTTTGAATTTTAGGCCAAAATAAATTGGTTAAATCTCCTCTTAGCTATTTGTTGTTGCTATAGTTGCTGCTGCTACTCTTTTAGCCCTTTGATATCTTCAGGAGATTGTGAAGGAGAATTTTGGAAGAAGATTATGGTTAATAAAAATGATAATGGCATAGAAGACTTTGTGCAGGAGGTGGGCTGGGCAAGTTGTGACCAGTTGGTATTATGAGCAGCTGTTCCTCAAGCTTTGGAGACAATTTATAAATGATGAAATACATCATTTGAAGCAGGCACACTTAGCAATGACACTATCACACTAAAACTGTCCATCGGCAAGATTGTGTGGGATAGTAAAAAGTACTTTAGTGAAAAAAGGTAACCCTGAACATGTGAAGGACAAGAAATTCTCTCTTCACCATGATTTGGGAAGTCCCCATGGATCTGCACAGAGGTGGGAGGAACAAGCAGACAATGCCACCCATCTTTTGTGAAGTTGAAGTCCAGCAACATAGTGTTCACCCAGGAGCCAGTGAATCTGCCTGGGAATCAGCATCTGGGCCTGGAAGAGGGGATTTCATAGTAGGTAGCCCAGGACGCAACAAGACAAGGCTCTGAGAAGCCTCCAGAATGAAATATAAGTTTTGAAACTAGTAAGAAGCTTAGAGGTCACTTAGGACAATGTTCCACTAGGAAGGTTACAGATATCCAGTAACCATTCATAGATCTGAGTATCTGAAGGGCAGGATGTCTTCTACAGCGTTCCTAGCTACTTCATGAGAATTTCCAGTAGCAAGAAATTTGTTTCCCAATGAGGATAGCGCGGATTATCAGAGATCTTCCTAGATATAAAAGTATATATTATGGAAGCTTATTATGGTGTAGATGTGAGATGTACCCGCAGAATTCATGTGTGAGACAACACTAGACCATTCAGAGGTGAAATGATTGGGTTATTAGAGATTTAATCTAATCAGCATATTAATTCCCTGGTAGGGATTAACTGGGTGATAACTGTAGACAGGTAGATGTGGCTGGAGGAGGTGAGTCATTGGAGAGCATGCCTTTTGGGCTTATATTTTGCCCTGTTGAGCAAAGTCTGTTCTCTCTGCTTCCTGATTGTCATGTCCTGAGCTTCTTCCCTCTTCCACACCTTTCCACCATGGTGTTCTGCTTCAACTCAGGCCCAGAGCAAGGGAATTGGCCATCCTTGGACTGAGACCACTGAGACCATGAACTTTTCCTCTTCTAAAATTGTTCTGGTCATATCTTTTGGTCACAGCAATGAAAAATCTGACTAAAACAAACCTGCAACTTTGTTTTGTGTTCTACCCTTTGACGAGGCATGTAGGAGCACTCCTCATACCTTTAACCCCTCCCTTCCCTCTTTTCCCATTCTGTGGTGATGAACCGCATGCCCAGCAGAGCGTGCCTCATTGGTTGTAACTTCGGGGCTGTGATTGGTCCAAGGACCCCATATAAGCCTCTGTACTTCCTGGATTAAACAGGTTCTGCATCTCGCTCAGGCGGAGCAGTCTTACCTACCTTTGGAGTCTGGGTGGAATGACTCCGCAGACCATCACCCCAAAGCCTCATCCTGTGAGACCCCACTTCATCTTTCCTGAAGACCCTTTTTCGTCTCTCAGGACCCAACTCGTCGAGGAGACCCAGGAGGCACGACTTCAAACAATAGAGGCATAATATCTCTCTTCCATTAATCCTATAGCTGCATTGACTGAAAACAGATAAATCATATACATAATGTTAATGAATTTTGAGTATATGGTCAGCTAAAACTCTTACATTTATTCGGCACTGTTAAAACCAATTCTCTATAGCATTTGTATAGTGAATTGTTTTAAATGTCAACTCATGAGCTTAGGTAATTTTCTTCTAAATATTACTTTTGGATTTGTTGTAGAATAGAATTTTTCAGTTCTAGATTCTGTCATTCAAGATATATAATATGTTCTATTTTGCTGCTCAAGTGATAAGGAAATATTCCTTGAAGGTCCTCATCCTAGCATATAAACATGAGTGGGGCAGAACCAAGGACAGAGGTCTTAGGACTGGTACTAGGTAGCTCTAGTAATCAGACCCCTCTGAGCAGAGGAATTAGAGCTAAGAATGCATTACTGTTTCTGATTTCCCCCATGTGTTTCTAGTTTGACAACAAAAGTAATGTGAAATTAGCTGCTGAAAATAAAATACTAGCAACCCCCTCAAAACTGGAAAGTGAAAATATTTTGGTATTCTTGTCCTCATTTGAAACTATGCTGGCTTTTAGTGGTGACCTTTTACTTTTAGAAGTGCTCACAAACTATTTGTTAATATTTCATTTGAAGTCTGACAAGTATTCCTTGGTCAGATTACCAAGTGGTTGTGTAGGAAGTCTAATTCTTCTCTATAAATTAGAATGTTACTCACCTAATTCCAAACCTTGGATCCCTCTCCTCCATTCATAAAGTTGTGCAGAAATTTCACTAGTTCTCACCTCTTGATCTTTTATATCCACAGGAAGATTTGAATCCATGTGAAGACTTTAGGGATTTGTTTACTTAATGAAGTATTAATTAATCTTAATTGCATTCTTTCTCTTTCTATTATAAAGAGCATTTCTTTTTTTGTTTGTTTGTTTTTTTTTTAAACCTAACTGATATTACTCCTTATTCCTTAAGCAGTGACTTACTGTCCTCCTCCTTCCCTCTTGGAACACATGTGTAAAACCCTTAGAGGTGTCCTGGGCCGCCTTCATCACAAGTCAGCTATAATTTAACCCCCTGGAAGATCCTTGTCACTTATTGGTAACCTAACTTTAATTCTGATCAGGCATCTTTCTATCTTTTGTCTTTTACACAATGAAATGAGCAGAATGTACCTTGGGTGGTGTTATGGTTTGGATATGGGGTGTCCCCCAAAATCTCTTGGGTTAATGCAAAAATGTTCAGAGGTAAAGTGATTGGATCGTGAGAGCTGCAACCTAATAAGTCCATCATACTTTGAATGACTGGATGTTGAATGACTAGGCAGGTATGGATGGTTCATCTCCTCTGTGGCCCCCTTCTCTGCTCTCTCTGCTTCCTGATCCCACCATGAGCTGAGCAGCTTTCCACCACTGGGCCATTTCACCTGGGGCTCAGAGCAATGAAGCCAGTCATCTATGAATGAAGACCTGTGAAACTGTGAGCACCACATAAATAGGCTTTCCCTCTTGGGAACAAATACAGCTTAGTGTTAAAGTGACTCAGCTCCAGAGTCTAACGTGCCTGGTCTTGGGCTGACCAACTTGGGCAAGTTAGTTAGCATCTTGCATCTCAGATTCCTCATATGTAAAATTGGAATAATATGTCATAAGATCAAATGAGATAAAATACAAAAACATATAGTAAAATGCCTATGAAATCTTATTAGTTATTATTATGGTCTAGGAACATTTTTGAACATGCCACTATGAACCCTAGAAATTTGGATCTCTCCTTCCAAAGTTCCCGTCATCTTCACCTTACTAGTCAGTTCTTGATTCGAAGAATGAAGGTTAGAGTAGCTGCTCCCTGGGCTGGGGGCACAACTCTATACACAGACTGCAGTGGAACTAAAGCCTATTCACAACTGTGCAGTGCAATTGGCCCTGGTTCCTTCTACCACTTCCTGAATGATGAAACCATCAGCAAAGCCAGGCAAGAGTTCCTCAGCAGAATAAGCTGTCTTTAGCAGAATAAGCCTTCTGGCAGATGCCTTCTGATTTGAGGTGTGCACTAGTCTATCTCACCTCTCAGGGCAAGATGGCAGCAGGCTGCAGTGGAGCCCCAACCTGAGTTACGCACTTGAATCCACTAATTTGATATGTAACTCTGGGCATTTTACTTTCATAAGCTCTCCTAACCATAGTTCTCTCATCCATAAAATGGGGATTATAATAACCACATCTATTGGTGGAATGCAATGGACAACAATGGCCTAGGTTCATGTATGACTGCACATATAGTGTAACTTGATATTGTGTACTACCTGAGAAATGAAAAATTGTGCTCCATTTGTGTACAATGAATCAAAATGCATTCTGCTGTCATGTAAACTCAATTAGAATAAAAAATATATATTATAAAAAGAAAGAAAAAGTCACCCAAATTACTAAACTTAATAAGTTTATCCCATTTAATTATTTTAAATCAGATCACCTAGTTTTGAAAACATGATTATGTTAATTTTTCCATGAATATAGGCCTGTCGTGTAACATATTTACATAATACTATTTAAAACAAATTTTTGTGTGTTTAAGTAACAGATTTGACACTTAGCGTTTAACCAGTAGAGTGGGAATGACCAAATTACGAAAATATTTTAATTCTTAAAGAATGTTGCAGAGTAGCTTAGAAGTGCCATTATATACAAACTGCTCATACAGCAGAAAAATTAATAACAGGAAAGAATTCTATCAGCATCCTATTATGACCTAGAAAAAAGGATGAAATTTCATCTCCACTATAGCCCTTTAAGCAACTGAAATGGGCAATAAACTAGTCTTGTTACAATCCAAAGGATGCTGGTTGTGAACTATTTGGATAGCACAAGGCATTAGAGCACAGAAGGGATTATTGTAATTAAGAAGAGAGACATTGAGTCGTGATTTAAGTAATGGTGGTTGTTCTGTATTACACAAGACGATAACAGTTCTTTTTTTGTTTGTAAAGTTAAACATAAATTAACTTTTCTCAAAAAAAAAAAAACAACTACATCTATGAGTAGTCATGAGATCTCAGCAAGATAACATGTGAGTAGATTCAGGGAAGTTCCTCCATGTAGCTGTGCTGTGCTTAGTGAATGCAGACAGTTCTCCACACTCTGCCCCACCACATCCTCTAGCTTGGTCATTAGTAGTACATGCATGATAGTTGGATTTGATTTTCTTTGATTTTCTTCTATGCACACAGTTGCTCCTTATTTAGCATTGTCTTTACGATCCACTCTACCCATGCATGCAGGTCAGTTTCTTTCCAACAAGATCTATTCCTACTGTTTTCCCACCACTTGTCTCATTCCTCTCAGCTGCGATAACAATTCTGAATCATGACTTTAGATCCTTCCTCCATTACCAAAACTCAATACAGGCTGTCTATCCAAACCAGAAGCACTGTGCCCAGCTCTCTTTTCTTGTTGATTTGTGTTCTCCTGAGAGCCTCCTTTTTCCTTTCTTGGTGGGTCAGGGAAATTGTCAAGGTAGTTAGAACTCCACAGAGGCTGGTGGTGATGATAAGCATGGGTTGATGTCTTGATGGTTGTTGCAAATGGACAGAGAAGCTTAGGGAGGGAAGATCTGGTGGGAAAACCTCCTCAGGTTTTGTAAGTAGCTGTGCCTCTGGCCAGTGAGGGTATATAATCCCCGGGTTATTGGTTCTTCATTTTGTCATCATGTGGATCTACTTTGACTACTTCCTGAAATATTGCAAGCCAGGGATAAACTCCACTTGGTTATATTGGTGTATATTTTCTTTTTATATGCGAGTGAATCATATTTGTTAAGATTTTAAGGAATTTTTGTGGCTGTGTCGATGAAGAATATTAGTCTGTAATTGTCCTTTTTGAACCATCTTTATAAACATTTTGGTATCCGGGTATTCATAGCTTCATCAAGTAAAATGGTTTCCTCTTTTTCTGTTTTCTTTTTTTTTTTTTTTTTTTTTTTTTTTTAATATTTTTATTTTATTTATTTATTTGTATGTGGTGCTGAGGATCGAACCCAGTGACTCACGCATGCGAGGCAAGCGCTCTACCACTGAGCCACAGCCCCAGCCCCTTTTTCTGTTTTCAAGAAGAGATTAGTTAGAGCTGGTGCTAATTCTTCTTGAACCTTTTGGTAATTTTTCAACGAAACCATCTGGGCCTGGAGACTTCATTTTTGGAGGTTAATTTTAAATTAAAAATTCAACTTCCTTAATAGATATAGGGCTAGTCAAATGATTTACTTGTGTAAAGTTGTTCACAATACTCCCTTATTATTCTGTTGGTGGCAGTAAGGCTTACAGCGATACCTGTTTCATTATTTATATTAATCATTTCTAGATATTCTTTTTCTGTAGGTCTTGCTACAGGTTTATTAACCTTACTGACCCTTGCAAAGAACCCAATTTTCTTTGCTTGGTTGACTTTCTTGTTTTTCTGTTTTCAATTTTGTTGATTCCTGTTCTTATTTTATTATTTCTTCCTTCTTTCTTTGATGTTTTCTTTGATGTTCTTTTGTGGTGGGTACTTAGATGACCGAGTTGAGGCTTTTCTTCTCTGATGTAAGCATTTAATACTATTTCACTTCTGGCACTGATTTAGCTTCTTTTCACAAGTTTTTTACTTTCATTCGGTTCAATTTATCTTCTGATTTTACTTGAGGCGGCTTCTTTGATCTCTACACTATTTAGAAGTGTGTTGCTTGGCTTCCAGGCTTGGAATTTTTTTTTATTCTTTCTTTTGTTGATTGCAGTTTGATTCCATTGGAGCCAATTCAATAGAGAAAGGATAATGCAGAGAAAGCTACTTGGGAAAACACTTCAGCATCCATTCACAACAAAAATGCCCAGAGAAAGAAATAGAAGGAATGTACTCAATGTGGTAAGAAGTACCTACAATAATATTCCCACTAATATTATAGGTAATGATGACAAAGATTTGTTCCCCTCAGGCCTGGAAACAAAGCAAGGACATCCGATTTCAACACTCTTACTTTTACCTCAAGATTTATTATAAAGCTGTGGTTATAAGATGGTTTGGCAGTGCTGTCAAAATAGACATATAAGCCGGGCGTGGTGGCTCATGCTTGTAATCCCAGCACTTGGGGAGATTGAGACAGGAGAATCGTGAGTTCAAAGCCATCCTCAACAAAAAAATAAAGACATATAGACCAATGAAACATAAGTGCAAGTCCAGAAATGGGCCCACATATATGTGATCAATTGACTTTCAAAAAAGCATAAAGCATTTATTGGGGAAAGAATGAAAGATATTTTTTCACAGTGCCAGAGGAATGGGATATCTGTATGCAAAAGAGCAATCAAACAAAATAAGCCCCCCCAAGCAAAGTAATAAGGATTGATTCACAACTCACAGCACATAAAAAAATAAACTTAAAGTAGACCTTAGGTCTACATATAGAGCCTAAAATCATAAAAATGCTGGGAAGATATATTTTTTAAAATTTCTTTTTGACTTTGAGTCAAAGATTTTTTTTAATTCAATGCAAAAGCATGATCCATGAAAGAAATATCTCTAAATTGGACTTCATAAAAATTAACAACTTCTGCTCTTTCAAATGTATTAAGGAAAAAAAGTCACAGACTAAGAAAAAATACTTGCAAATCATATGATAAAGGAATTACATCTGGATTATATAAATAATCCTCAAAACTCAATAATTAGTGAACAAAACCCAATTAAAAATGAAAAATATGCAAATAGTTGGGCATGGTGGCTCATGCCTGTAATCCCAGCGGCTCCAAATGTTGAGCAGAAGGATCTTAAGTTCAAAGCCAGACTCAGTGATCAAAGTTCAATTTAGTGAGACCCTGAGCAACTTAGTACCTGTCTCAAAAAATAAAAAAATAAAAAGTGGGCTGAGGATGTGCCTCAGTGGTGCACCCGTGCATTCAATACCTGGTCCCCCCTCAAAAAAGGGACATCATAAAGATATTGATTGACAATAAGAACAAGGAAAGAGGCTTAGTATCAGTTACATTCTCCTCTAAGTCCATAAAAGACTTGTAGAAGCCTCCATATTTCCTGGAAAATGGATAAGGGACCTGTGTCCACCATTCCCACTGACCTTGGCCACTGCAGGCATTGCTGCAGAGTCCAGATCTGTTCCTGCTCTTGGGTCCTCATACTTGAGTTTACCTTAGAGACAACCTACTTGCTGTTCTTTACAAATCAGAAATGCAAATCCACAAGCCTCAGCATCTTAGGACTCTCTAGCCACCTCTCTGAGCACCTTGCCTTCACATTCCCATTTGGTGTTCTGCACAAAAGCAAAGTAGAAACGGAGGCAATACCACAAACTTCTATTTTAGTTATGATATACATCTTGAATCTCCTTGGAAAAGGGAGGCCACAGTAAGAACACAATTGTTTGACCACCTTTTGGGCATGGGGGAAGGATAAATAAATACATGACCTTTTATCTAGGTTCCTCTAACAGTGAGAATAAATCACAAAGACCCTCTGAATAACTGTTCTATTCTCAAACATCATCACTTTTGATGTTATGGAGGCCTGTCTGACTCTAAAACTCAAGCTGTATCTCTAAATCCCTTGGAGCTTAATATTAACTGACATAATATTTCTAAAATATTTCAGTCAAGCAAATGTGCACCATTCATAGATAGTTAAGGGTTAGTTGAGGATTTTTTATTTTGTTTCTGGCAGTGATTAAAGATTTCATAGCAACTTGAAGTCATCACTCTCAGAATTAATTCTCAATATTCAAACACATCAATAGAGGTACAAGAGATCAACTTTTATCTGTCCTCTCTTGGGAATTGGCATTTTGACAAAATCTTATCATCTGTGTTTCTTTAACAGTGTTTTGTTTCTCCCAAAAGAAACGTTGGGAAAAGCTATTGAATCAAAGCTTGTGGGTATTTGAGATTTTATCTTTATGTTGAAGTTGGTCCATGGATATCTAGACTGATCATTCATGGAGGAAATTTTCAAGTTTCTTAACTTCAGGGACACTATAGAAAGAATTCATAGCTTTAAATAATCTCAATAAATTTTAGTTGCACAAAATTCCGTAAGGAATAATACAGATTTCACACACACATACACAAAAATCACAGCATAGAACTTCCAATATTTCTAGTTTGTACCCTTAAGCCTCTAATAATGTCCTGAATAGAGCATTAATTTTCAGATAAGCAATGCAAATCTTTGGATCTGTCAAACAATAATTTAGACATTTGCTCTAAGATATAATTATACTGGCAAATGTCTTGGCTAATTTTATGTGTTAATATAACTAGGCCATGGTGTGCCTAGACATTTGGTCAAATATTATTCTTGATATTTCTGGATGAGAGTAGCATTTAAACCACTAGACCAAATAAAGCGATTATTTCCCGCTAAAGTGGGCAGTTCTCATCTAAAGATGAGAAATTGAAAGCCTGACTAGAACAAATGATTGACTCTCCCCTGAGTTAGACAGAATTCCTCCTGCTTGACTGCCTTTGAGCTGAGACATCAGATTTTTTGTCCTTAGACTGAAATTAAAACATCAGCTTTTTCTGGATCTCAAGCTTGCTGCCCTTTAGACTGGAACTATACCGTCGGCTCTCCTGGGCCTCTAGCTGGCCAGCTCGCCCTGCAGATCTTGGGATTTGTCAGGGTTTTAGTCATTTTTTCATTGCTGTGACCAAAAGACATGACAAGAACAATTTTAGAGGAAGAAAAGTTTATTTGGCACTCAGGGTTTCAGAGGACTCAGTTCATAGAGGGCTGACTCCATTTCTCTGGGCCAGAGGAAAGGAAGAACATCATGGTGGAAGAGTGTGGTAGAGGGAAGCAGCTCAGGACATGACAGCCAGAAAGCAAAACGAGAGCTCCCTTCACTACAGACAAAATATTAATCCAAGGTAACCCACCTCCTCTAGCCACACCCCACCTGCCTACAGTCACCACCCAGTTAATCCTATTAGGGGATTAATGCATTAATTAGGCTAAGGCTCTAATAATCCAATCATTTCACCTCTGAATCTTCCTGTATTGTCTCACAAATGAGCTTTTGAGGGACACCTAATATCTAAACCAGAACAGCCTCCATAATTGCATAAGCCAATTCCTTATTATATATATCTCTCAGCTGGGCATGGTGGCACATGCCTGTAATCCCAGGGGCTCTGGAGGCTAAGGCGGGAGGATCACAAATTCAAAGCCAGTCTTAGCAACTTAGCAAGAACCTGAGCAACTCAGTGAGACCCTGTTTCAAAATAAATACAAAAAAGGTCTTGGGGTATGGCTCAGTGGTTAAGTGTCCCTGGGTTCAATCCCAAATACCAAAAAAAAAAAAAAAGATTAAAAAATTCTCTCTCTCTCTCTCTCTCTCTCACACACACACACACACACACACACACACACACACACACACACTCCTATTGGTTTTGTTTCTCTGGGGAATCACAATGCAGTAAATTTCCTTAGTGTGAATATGTCTTCTTGGATGTTACAAAGATATGAGTGTTTTTCTGGTCTCATTTCTCCTACTGAGCACAACAGCTCTAGCATATATTAAATCTGCTGTATCAGAAAACAGCCAGTGATTTCACTAAGTCTTTGCTTTAACTAGTGCCTCTCATGTTAAGTTGGCTCCAAGAAAGGGTTGCCATTCAGAGTAAAACCAAAAACCTCAGATGAGTGAATTTGAAAAAGCACATTTTTCTAATGCCACATGAGTTAGAGCAACACGTGCATGTCTGTTTAAACCCATTTCTGCTCTGGCAGTGAGCACTTGTTTGTATAATCAGTTCAAACGTGAAAAACATGAAGTTAAGCACGGTTTGAAGCTTCCGCATTGACAAATCAACCAGGCGTAGATGGGCTGCACCAGAGGTGGGGCACATGCTAAAACAGTTTCATGAGTTTGCAGAGAAAAATGCTCTGTGCCGCTTTCCTAAGCATTCTAAGAAGGTCCCTTGTACATTTGTGGTTAGTGGATGTCTTGAGGGTGGGAAGAAAAGGGGAGAAAGAGAAACTACAGCAGTTCCTGAAAATAGAACTTTTGAAGTCATCATGTGTGAGCATGAAAAACTCATTCAAAGCTCAGAGTTGGTGCACCATGTCCTTTTGCCAGGGAGATGTTATTCAGGATTTCCATTGTGTTGCTCAGACTTAAACTGTGAGTTTTCAAATGAGCACATATAAAGAAGCTTCCTTATGCTAAATCCCAGAGCAGGTCTTTGGTGAGGTTTTCCTTCCCAACTTTGGTTTCTATTTCAGTTAGTGTTCAGTTTATCCCCATGTGTGAGGCACTCCTCTGAATTAAAGACCATACACTGCTGTGTGGGCATCACCTATTTCCCTGGTATGACTGGACCATTTTTCACACAATATCATTGTTCAGGATGATTATGTACAAGCAGAGAGTTCTAGAAAGCCACAAAATGTACAGGAAAAAATGATATCTTTAACAAGTCTAAAAAGTACACTACCCCGAATCACGATGAACTGAGTAAGGATTGTCCTCCCAGTGACTCTCTGCAAGAGCCTGTGGTGGGATTATTAAATGGAAAGAGCCTATCAGCAAAGCTATCACAAAGGAAAATAAAAGTCAGAAAGCAGGAGAAAAAGACTTAGTCCAGAGGAAACCTTGAATTTCTGGATTTTACTCAGCCTAAATCAGTTCAACCTTGGTCCCCTCAACTAAATGAGCCAATGCATGCATTCCTTTTTCCCCCTTAAACAGATTCAAGTTGTTTTTCTGTCACTTGAAACCAACATACCTGGTTAATAACAATGTTTAAAGTTAACCATATTAATTCAGTGTTAAATTACTGGGAGAGAAACCCCCAAACATCTCTCCTCTATACATAAATCTAGGACTGTTCTTATTCTGGCTAAGCCTCAAGTTAAAATGAGTCACCAAAAGGTGGGAAGCCAGATTTAAATACATTGTAGTCTATCTAAATGAAATATTTTTAATTGATATTTTCCCAGAAATGCGTTCAAACTCTCTTAGAAAGCGTGCTAGTGTGCTAATAATAAGCCACTTAAAATCAGATCGTACCATTTATACCATCCTTGGAACCAATAAAGTAATTACCAGATAGATCTTTTGTGTTAAAGCCCTAAGAGTTACCTTACTGTCTACTCAAATCATTCCGAGGTGGATAGGTGGTGTTAATATTTTTCATTATACTTGATACAACATTTGGTAATGAACATAGAATATTCTGAAAACTTCTAGAGGGAAAACAAGTCAATGCTTCCATTAAGTGACAAGAATCAGTGCTGCTCTCTGGCATAGGCTGACCTGTGACTTATTTTAAAAAAACAAGCTCCCTCTCAGATACATTTAGACAAACATTTGCTTGGTGTGTTCTTTCCCTTTATGAATAATTTCTTTGTCCTCATTCAACTTTCATAAACATCACGTTCAGGATCCTCAAAGGCAAAATTTATCACTGTTTAAGGCCCAACAATTACAGTCTTTCCTTGTCACAACACAGCCAGTTATTTTTGATCATCGTTTTTCAAATTCCATTTATCTATTTTTGCTTTTATTGCCTGAACTTTTGGCATCATATCCAAAATATTCTTGCCCTAATGAATGCTGTAGATCCTTTCCCCTGTTATTGTCTAGGAGTTTTACAGTGTCAGTGTTGTGGTTGTTAAATTTTTCTTAATGACTGTGTATTTCTTTACTTTTGGTTAAACATTTGTCTTGGTGGACTGAACTTACCCTGCCTTCCTCTCCTGGCTGAATGAAAAAGAAGGGATTTGGGATTTTTGGTTTTTGACAAAACCATTCATTTTTATTTTGGCCTTCACTACCCTAGGAAGAATGATTTCTTATTCTTAAAGAAATCATTAAGAATACCTACCTTTTGAATTCATGATAGTCTTTGAGAAATTTTTATTGCTTACTTCATATTCCCTAAAGATTCTAAAAGTATATATACCCCTGTATTTTAAATTATCAGGATTAGAATAATCGCTTTTAGATATGACACACTTGAGAGCATTTTTACCCTCACAAAGAAATTGAAGAACATGTAATTTGCAAAGCACTTTGTTATTTTGATGCTCTGTCAAAGCAAAAGGTTAATTACAATGTCTTTTAGTCCCTTTTTAAAAAAGCAATCTGTAGGAATTTCTTATGTAAATAGATTCAGTTTGGTACTTTCTAAACAAGATGATTTTTAATGAAGTATCTTGAAAGATTTTACTTTTGAAAAAGTACTTTTAAATTTTTATTTATGCAAAATTTTGGTAATGTTCAGATTGAAAAGTACATTTCTAAAATGGAAAATGGAAAAATTAAGAATATTGAAATAATAAAAATAACATGGTTTTCTTGAAAAACTAAAGCTAATCTATCCAGAGAAATACTTTTATAAATAACTTTCTTTTTTTTTTCTTTTTGGTACTTGGTATTGAAATCAGGGGCTCCCTACCACTGAGCTACATCCCTAGCCCTTTCTTATTATCTATTTTGAGACGGGTCTCACCAAATTGCTGAGTCTGGCCTTGAACTTGTGATCTTCTGACTTGGTCTCCCCAGTCACTAGGATTATAGGTGTGCACTATCTCAGCTGGCTACAAACAACTTTTGACTAAAGGAGAAATCTACTGAGCAGAAATGGAGCTAAAGTTATTAGTAGATAAAAAAAATTATATTCAAATCAATGGAAGATGAATTTTTAAAGTCACTGCAAAAGCATAGCCCAAGGTATTCCATCCTTGGGGGGCAGTGTGCCCCTTCTGTCTACCATGTGGAATATTCAGTTGTGGCCATCTCTTCACCTGAGAAATGCAGGCAAAGTGGGGGAGTTCAGAGATAAGTAATTGACATCGCAAAAGGCCTTGGAAACTTCATCCCCAGGGAAAGATGCACAAGAAGTCCCATAGCCTGGTAGGGCCTACTGGAAAAGTCATTTGAGCAGCTGCTGAGGGGGTAACAGGGTCACAGGAAGTAATAGCAGGATGAAGTAACAGTAAAGTGTACTAGAACCACTCTCATCAGCATTTGCAGAATTGGAGTTCAGTGAGATGTGGAAAGGACAAGACTGAGCCATTAAAACTGGATAAAGAAACTAACAGGCAGGTGTTAAGGATTGCATTTGACTTCCTGATATTTGACACTGGGTAAACAACTTCAAAGTGTGTCTGGGATCAGAATCTTCAAGATTCTGTGTTATAAGATTCTTTAACTATAAGGAAAGAACAAACCAGAACAAACCTTATAAGATACTGGTTCCAAGAAGCTGTGTGCAAAGGAAAGGCATCTGTTTATTTTTACCACCTGGTTAGGACATCATTTCCTCACTGGCACAAGTTTATGTGTTGGCAATGCTCCTGGCAATGAGGACCACCACTCTGGGCTTCTGGGTCAACTTTAGGTCTATTTTTACCAGTACCCCAAATCTTAGGAATGTGCCTATCGATAAGAAATAAGTTCCTGTCAGCTCATCACACCTTTTAAGATGGTTAGCTTTTCAGTCGTTTGAGCTACTTAGTATTTTGAATATTAATCAGATGCGTGGATTGAAAATAATTTTCCTCTTTAGATTCTGTCTTCATTTTTGTTTCTTTTGCTTTGCAGAAGTTTTTTGTTTGATGCAATTCCATTTGTCTGTTTTTGCTTTTATTGCCTGAACTTTTGGCATCATATCCAAAATATTCTTGCCCTAACTAATGCTGTAGATCCTTTCCCCTGTTTTTGTCTGGTAGTTTTACAATGTCAGGTCTTATGTTTAAACCTCAAACTACTTGAGTTTATTTTTTATGCATGCTGTAAAATAAGGATCTAGTTTAATTCTTCTTCATGTGGTTAGACATTATTTTCCAACATCATTGATTGAATAGATTGCCCTTTCCCTGTTGTATGTTTTTGGCACCTTTGTCAAAAATCAATCAACCATAAATGTGTGGGTTTATTTCTGGGTTTTCTATCTTGTTCTACTAGTGGATGAATTTTTTTATGCCAGTACCATGCCATTTTGATTATGATTGCTTTATAATATGTCTTGAAATCAGGTAGTATGATGCCTACAATTTTGTTATTTTTACTCAAGATTGTTTTGGCTACTTATGGTATTTTGTGGTGCCATGCAAATTTAAGGATTGTCTTTAGCTATTTGAAAAAAGAAAATGACATTAGAATCTTGATAGGGATTGCATTAAATCTGTACATTGCTGTGACATTTTAACAATTTTAATTCTTCCAATTCATGAACATGGGATATCATTTCATTTATTTGTGTTTTCTTCAGTTTCTTTCATCAGTGTTTTATGGTTTCATTATACAAATCTTTCACCCTTAGTTAAATTTACACTTAAGTATTTTATTTTGTTTTGTTTTCTTAATTTCCTTTTCAGATAGCTCATTATTAGTGTATAGAAATGCTACTGATTTTGTCTATTTATTTTATATCCTGCAACTTTTCTGAAATTGTTTATCAGTTCTAACAGTTTTTTGGTGGAATATTTAGAAAAAAATGTTCTCTATATAAGACCATGTTGACAGCAAATAGAGGTAATTTCACATCTCTGTTTTTTATTAGGATGTCTTTTATTATTAAAGATCAATAGGTTATTACAAAATAGACTAACTATTTTTTTTGCTACATAATTTCTTTTTTTATTTTTTCTCAAAAATTGCATTTTAATACATGTTATCAAACATTACAGAAAAAAACAAATTTTCAGAAGCTGTACACACTGTTCACTGAAAACATTTGTTGAGGCAAATAGAAAAAATTGTTATAATCATAATTTTTCTAACTTTGCACAAAATTATAAGCAGATTAAATTCTTCATATTAAACACCTTTATATGCACTTTCAATGAACAGTATATATATATATATATATATATATATATATTTTTTTTTTTTTATCATAGACTGTAACTATTAAGTGACAAGGTGTGAACCACTTCAGATTCAATCTGGATACACTTTAATTAGAACAAGAGCCAGAAAAGTGCCAAAGGAACAGAAAGGAAGTTCAGTCTGGGTAGTATGTGATTGACTGCTAGTGATAAAGGGCCATGAATCAAGTGATAGAAGTTAAAACTTTGCCACCAATGACTAGGGACTTTGCAACATGTTCTGAATTGACTTCTTTTCAATTAGCTTGTACTTTTTTCAATTTCTCAGAAAGCAGAAAGGGAGATTTTCAGATGGGCAGTGTAGACTTTGAGACGTGCACACATTCAGAGAAGACCATCACCAAAATGCTATAATCAAGGGAGAGTAGAGTATGGTGCATATCATTCCCTTGTCGAGGTGACAGAACTGGGCTAGTCCATGAGGGATTCTTAAGGTGACCACAATGAGAAACCCAACTAGCTTAGAATGAAAATTGGTCAGCACTGAAATGTTAAAGATTACGATGGAAGAACCAATTTGTAAACCTCATCATCATTTCCCCACTATAAGTAATATAGTACAGCTGCTAAATTCAATTTGCTGAATGTGAGAAGTGGTATGAAATATCTCCTAAAAGAAAAATGTCTCTAACTAATCAATCCAATGTGAGCATATAACTATGAAAAGAAGCTACAAATCCAAATGGAAATTAGTAATAAGGAGAATCTTAGATGGCAACCATATTTGAATTAAGATATGAAATTTACAGGTAATACCAGCCATTTTATGACACATGCTTTATTTTATAATGTTTTATTATGTTACCAATTATTTTATTTAACATTATTTTATAATATTTGAGGAAAAAAATTAGTGTAGCCCATTACTACTCCAAACTAAAGAAAACAGTAGATAGAATGTTGAAGGTGCTGACTGTTGATGTATGAGCAGTGCCTGATTTGCTTGCTGTTGACGTGGAACTCTGGAACTTGAAACATGCTACTGTTTGCCAGGGCCTGGAAATGTCCTCAGTAGTGGAGTGAGAATGGGATTTGCTGAACTTATGAATGATGTGGCTGGAAAACCTGAGGAGGTACTGGTGCACCATTATAGCTGACAACGGGTAGTGTATTCCCTGAGTACTAGACTGGGGGACTTTGGATGTGGGCTTGCTTTCCCTGATGGTCTTGTAATAAAGGGTTTGGTCCTTCTCTAACTGATGGCCATCCTTTGAGGTAGAATTTCCCTGAAGTTTCTGAATTTATTTGCAGACCATAAGGACATGTTCTATTGCTTGAAATAGTTTTGGTACAGGCGGCATTTAAATTGCCTGTACTTGGGCTTGAACATCACTCTCACCTTCTCCCAGAGCCATGTTCCCACTTTTCTGAAGGTTGAAGGGAGTTCTGCATACCCAACAGGAGAGTGCAGTTGAGGGGTCACTGAAGACCCATACAACAGGAGGACTCTAGTTAAGAAAATTATGTTTTAATCTGGAATTTTTGTTAAATAAGTAGATTTTAGCTGCTCTTGTCACAAAAGAGTAATGATGTAACATGCTATATGTTAATTTGCTTCACTACAGTAACCCTTTTGCTATCTGTGCCCCATAATATCATGTCATAAACCTCAAATATACATAATACAGCTTATTTTGAAAAAGACAAACATATAAGATACCATGGTTACATTTTGTTGGATGGTACTTATGTCCTCATAACCTGAGCACCTCAAGGACTTAGAAACAGTTTGAGGATTCTCTTTGGAGGTCTTGGCAGAAGGCGGTCCTTAATCCACTGTCAAGAAAATTTCTCCTTTTCATTCCTAACTGGCATGTCAGAAATGTCTACTACATAGAGAAAGAGCTGATCTGTCAATTATTGTTGACACTGAGCCACATCCTGTGGACAGCCAGGATCCAAATAGAACCAAGTATGCTATACCCTTATTTGCTTTGATTAATTAATTAAAACCAATAAAATTTTCCTTTGTAGGCTTTCCTCTGAAAACCAGTGGAAATCCAAGAAAAACTGTTTTATGGAAACAGAATGATTATTTATTAGTTAATTAACAAATGGAAATTATATTTATGGCATAAACAGGATGTTTTGAAATATGTATACATTATAAAATGGCTAACTTGAGCTCATTAACTTACAGATTACCTCATATACTTATCATTTTTTTGAGAACCATTTAAAATCTACTAGTAATTTTCAAGAATACAATATAACTATGTAACTGTAGTCACCATCTTGCACCATGGATCTCTTGAATTTATTCCTCCTATCTAATTAGGATAACTCTGCTGAAAAGTGAGACATGATCCTAAAGATAAATGAAATAAAAAAGCTCATTGTATCCCACAAGGCAATGAGTTTTTATTACAATGGTACAGGTTCTTGGCAACATATCATATTAATGCAACAGTGACATATTTTTTTATTTTTGTTATCAAAATGCATGTAGCTAAACCTAGCAGAGCACTACCTCTCCTGGGAACAAATGGGCAATCCATCAAAATAGAAAGTGCCAGAGAAGACCTGAGGTAATTCCTTAGAGATCTTCCTATGTTTGTGAATTTCTTTTGTTAAATATAGAAATGAAGACTCTGGTTAGCTTTATGTAAGTTCCTATTCAAAGATGGTTTCATGAGAAGTAGGAAACATTTTTTTCTTTTTTCTTTTATGATTCTGAGGATCAAACCTAGGACCTCATGCAAGCTAGGCAAATGCCTTACCACTGAACAAAAGCCCAGCCCCCATTTTTATTTTAGTTTTAGAAATAAACATAACTGAAATGTAATGGTAAAGAAGTCAAGGTAATGTTTGGAAAACAAAATCTAAAATGTTGATATCAGCCATTGTGAAGGAGAGTGTTTTCTACCTAGAATTTTAGTTTGGTGGCCTTGCAAAAACACAAAGAAGACTGAATTAAAGACATTTTAATGAGATGCCTCAGAAAAATGGTCTCAGATTAGTGTTTTGCAATCAGACATTTGGCAACTTTGGTTCAAATACACAGGAAGTTTAATATATGATATTGATGTGAAGTTAAACATATAATAATATGTAATCTGAAAATATTCACTTTCTAGCCATCTGTAGGTATATTTTCTTGAGCCATGATGGATCCCCATGGATTTTGTCATTTGAAGCAACCAAAAGTATTATCACCTTCAATTGTTAAAGTGACAAAACTCTAAGGTATGAAGAGTTCTGTGTCCCTTCAATCCTCATCACATCTGGGCCATACTGGGTCTGTGTTGGGTTGGTTGTCTCCCAACTCTAAGTTTCATTTTGGATCTGGACTAGAGCATTACTTCTGGTGCTGAGAGTCTTACCAAGTCTTCTGTGAACTCATTCTTCTTCTTTTCTCCTTGACAACCATTTCTACTTAATGACTCAAAATCTAACCATGCAGGACCAAATGCCATCACATTTCCTTTCATCCCTCTCCTGGTTTCCAGATGATACAATTCCTACAGTTAAACCCTTGTTTGTTGTCCAGCATTAGCACTTTGTCCTGAACATCCTTGGGGCCAGCCAGGACCACTCAGGATGCACAGAGAAAATTGTCTTTATTGTAAAGACAAGGGAACCCTTAAGTTCTGCAGAACCCATATACCTAAAATGGTTTTCATTTACACCTAGGAGTGTTCAGACCTTCTCCTCTCACTTAGCAACTCCCTGAAATCTCAGAAAGTAGACAACAAAAGACAGAGGAAAGTGGTGAATTGGTTCACCAGACATTCAGAAGACCATAAAATATGGCCATCCTGAAACTTGTGTGTGACAGAAGCTCAGCACTTGTGAGACTGTCTGAGCATTTGTAGTCAATACTGGAGCTGGGGAAGTTCCTTTCTATTTCATCCAGGTACTCTGTTGTGAGGTGTTCAAAAGTGGAGAAAGACGCTAGTACCCTTCAGCTCTCTATGCATTGGCCCAGAGAAGTAGGGGACCCAGAAGCCAACAGAGACACCATTGTCTTCCTTTTATAGCCTTAGAATTTAGAAAACTTGAGAAAATGATTTAATCCATCAGAAGGCTATGCAAACTAATAACAGATTTCTGTGTTTGATAGAATTTCTTCTATGTCTTTATTATTGAATCTGTCAGGAAATGCTAGAAATATATTATGTTTCCTCCCTAGAGAGAGAAATTGTATCAGTCTGGTATATATCACTTTAGTGACAGTGACGATGCCAAGTCACAACTCAAAGTTGAATGTATGGACAAAAAATTTCCATTCTGATCACTGATTAAAAACCTTTATGGAACTCTCTTGGAAATGTTAAAGTAGAGGTCTTTTTTTAAGTAATAAAATTTGTTTTATTAGTTTCTTTTCCTATCCCATCCTCCCTACCAAGGAAAAAAATAAAAGTGTAAGGAGCCCAGAGTTAGTATTTTGAGGAAGGAGTGATTATAACATTATATTTTGGTGAATTATATTTTGGTGAATCAGTTCATTGATTAATTTAGCAACTTACCCATTCAGGAAATGGAATTTCCTGGAGCAAAATTGCCCTTATGAAGGATGCAAGAAATTGGAAATTTTAGGTATGTAGATATAATCAGGTTTACTGACTAATCTCTTATTAACATTTTTTAGAAATACAATAGACCCTTGACATGGTAGACTTTAAAACGCAACATGGGCCATTCATAAATAAGCAACCCAAAGGATAAAAAGTCGTGTGGTTTCCTGAGACACTGTGAAGATCAAAGGAAGAGGAGTTCTTAGTTATATGGATAGACTTGCAGACACCTGCAGACATGGTGCTTTGTCAGTTGGAGGGGCAGCCTCACAGCCCTGGGGAAGAGCATGTGGCAGGAGCGTGCAGCATGGCTGATGGTGGCACCTCAGGGCCTGTGCTGCCCACTTCTTTGACCTTTGATGCACAGCAACTGGCTGATATTTTTGAAGGGGCCTACAGCAGCTGGGGCTGGGAGAGTTGAGAGAACCTGGAAGCTGGAATTGGAATTGTCATCCACCACTAACTGGGGAGTATCTAGAAACCTTTCCCTCAACAGCCAGTGGCTCCCATTGACACAGCTTTGTTTGAATCCAGCTGACAGGGAATCTGAACTATATAGTTTCTAGAGTCTCAGAAATAGCATCCTGGAGTAGACTACAGAAGAGAGGGTTAGTAGCCAGTAACCCAATATAGTAGCTCCACCTCCATCTTCAGAAATGTTGGCCAAGTTGCTCAAGGTCACAGCTGGGAAGCCGAAGGGTTAGGATTCTTGGGTAGGCTTTCAATGAATAGATATTTTACTTTTAATTCATTTTGATTGCAAGATACATTCACAATAAAACAACTTCCTGGTGAGCCAAATGAGTGTTAAGAATACCTGTAGGGCTGAGGTTGTGGCTCAGTGGCAGAGCACTTGCCTCGCACATGTGAGGCACTGGATTCAATCCTCAGCACCACATAAAAATAAACAAAACAAAATAAAGACACTATGTCCATGTATAACTAAAAAATATTAAAAAAAAAAAAGAATACCTGTAGCTCATAGAATGAGTTGGGAAGTGTTCCCTCCTTTTCTATTTCATGGAATAATTTGAAGAGTATTGTTGTTAAATCTTCTTTGAAGGTTTTGTAGAACTTGGCTGAGAATCCGGCTAGTTCTGGGCTTTTCTTGATTGGTAGGCTTCTGATGGTGTCTTCTATTTCACTACTTGAAATTGATCCATTTAAATTGTGTATGTCCTCCTGATTCAGTTTGGCTAGTTCATATCTCTCTAGAAATTTGTCTATGTCTTCAAGATTTTCTATTTTATTGGAGTATAAATTTTCAAAATAGTTTTTAATTATCTTTTGTATTTCAGTAGTGTCCATTTTGATATTTCCTTTTTCATCACGTATTTTAGTAAATTTGAGTTTTCTCTCTTTCTCTTTGTTAGCATGGCTAGGGATTTAACAATTTTATTTATTTTTTCAAAGAACAAACTTTTTTCAATTTTTTGAATTATTGCTTTTGTTTCAATTTCATTAATTTCAGCTCTGATTTTAATTATTTCCTGTCTTCTGCTATTTTTGGTGGTGTTTTGTTCCTCTTTTTCTAGAGCTTTGAGGTGTAATGTTAGGTTATTTATTCATTGACTTTTCTAAATTCTTTTAATGAATGAGCACAATGCAATGAACTTTCCTCTTAGCACTGCCTTCATAGTGTCCCAGAGATTTTAGTATGTTGTATTGGTGTTCTCATTTACCTCTAAGTATTTTTTATTTCATCCTTGATTTCTTCCGTTCATCATTCAATAGTGTATTATTTAGTCTCCAGGTGTTAGAGTAACTTCTATTTTTTATTTTATTGTTGATTTCTAATTTCATTCCATTATGATTGATAGAATGCAGGGTATTATCTTCATTTTTTTTTGTATTTACTAAGAGTTGCTTTGTGGCATAAGATGTGGTCTATTTTAGAGAAAGATCCACGTGCTGTGGAGAAGAAAGTGTATTCGCTCATTGATGGATGAAATATTCTATATATGTCTGTTAAGTCTAAATTATTGATTGTATTATTGAGTTCTATAGTTTCTTTATTTAGTTTTTGTTTGGAAGATCTGTCTAGTAATGAGAGAGGTGTGTAAAAGCCACCCATTGTTATTGTGTTATGGTTTATTTGATTCTTGAAATTGAGAAAGATTTGTTTGATGTACATAGATGCTCCATTTTGGGGGGCATAAATATTTATGATTGCTATGTCTTGCTGATATGTAAGTCCCTTAAGCAGAATGAAATGTCCTTCTTTGTCCCTTCTTAACTTTGGCTTGAAGTCCACTTTATCTGATATGAGGGTGGAAATCCCTGCTTGTTTACATGATCCATATGAGTGATATGTTTTTTCCCATCCTTTCACCCTCAGTCTGTGGATGCCTTTACTATGAGGTGAGTCTTTTGGAGACAGCATATTGTTAGGTCTTTTTTTTAGTCCAAACTGCCAGTCTATGTCTTTTGATTGATGAGTTTAGGCTGTTTACATTCAAAGTTATTACTGACATATGATTTGTATTGTCAGTCATTTGGCTTATTTCTGGTTTTTATTTTGACTTACTTCCTCCTTTGATTGATTAGTTCTTTAGTGTTGTTCCTCCCTTTGCTTGTTTTCACTGTTTTTTCATTTCATCCTCATGGAATATTTTGTTGAGAATGTTCTGTAGTGCAGACTTTCTAGTTGTGAATTCTTTTAACTTTTGTTTACCATGGAAGGTTTTTATTTATCTTCAAATCTGAAGCTTAATTTCTCTGGATATAAAATTCTTGGTTGGCATCCATTTTCTTTCAGAGCTTGAAATACATTACTCCAGGACCTCTTATCACCCTGATACCAAAACCAAACAAAGATGTATGAAGGAAAGAAAATTTCAGACCAGTAACTCTAGTGAACACAGATGCAAAAATTCTCAACAAAATTCTGGAAATTTCAATACAAAAACATATTAAAAAGATAGTGGACTATAATCAAGTGGGTTTCATCCCAGGGATGCAAGGTTGGTTCAATAAACAGGAATGAATAAATGTAATTCATCATGCCAATAGACTTAAAAACAAGATTCAGGGGCTGGGGCTGGGGCTCAGTGGTAGAGCACTTGCCTAGCATGTGTGAGGCACTGGGTTTGATCCTCAGTACCACATATAAATAAATAAAATAAAGGTATAAAAAATACAACAACATTATTTTTAAAAATCAAGATTCATATGATCATCTCAACATGCAGAAAAAGCATTTGACAAAATACAACACTCTTCATGTTCAAAACGCTAGAAAAACTAGGGATAGTTGGAACATACTTCAACATTGTAAAAGCTATATATGCTAAATCCGTGGCCAACATCTTTCTAAATGGAGAAAAGTTGAAAGTATTCCCTCTAAACACTGGAACAAGACAAGGATACCCTCTTCCCCACTTTTATTCAACATCATCCTTGAAACTCTAGCAAGAGCAATTAGAGAGGACAAAGAAATTAAAGAGATACCAATAGGAAAAGAAGAACTCAAACTATTACTATTTGCAGGCAATGTGATTCTATATTTAGGACATCCAAAAAATTCCACCAGAAAATTTCTAGAACTAATAAATGAATTCAGCAAAGTAGCAGGATATAAAATCAACACCCATAAATCAAATGCATTCCTATACATCATAGATGAATCTACTGAAAGAAATTAGGAAAACTATCCCATTCATAATAGCCTCAAAAGAATAATATACTTGGGAATCAAACTAATAAAAGAGATGAAAGACCTCTACAATGAGAACTACAGGACACTAAGGAAAGAAATGAAAGAGAGTCTTAGAAGATGGAAAGACCTCCCATGCTCCTGGATGGACAGAATTAATATTGTCAAAGTGGCCATACTACTGAAAGCATTACACAGATTTAATGCAATTCCTATTAAAATCCCAATGACAATCTTCACAGAACTAGAAAAAGCAATCATGAAATTCATTTGGAAAAATAAGAGACCCAGAATAGACAAAGCAATCCTTATCAAGAAGAGTGAAGCAGGAGGCATCACAATACCAGACATTATACTACAGAGCCATAGTAACAAAAATGGCATGGTAGACCAAAACAGACACGTAGACAAATGATACATAATAGAAGACACAGAGACAAACACACATAAATACAGTTATCTCATACTAGACAAAAGTAAAAAAAAATATTTACTGGAGAAAAGAGCCTCTTCAACCAAAGGTGCTGGGAAAACTGAAAACCCGTATGTAACAAAATGAAATTAAACCCCTATATATCACCCTGCATGAAACTCAACTCAACGTGGATCAAAGACGTAGGCACTAGAACAGAGACCTTGTGCCTAACAGAAGAAAAAGTAGGCCCAAATCTTCACTGTCTTGGTCTAGGATCAACTTCCTTAAAAAGGCTCCTAAAGCACAAGAAGTAAAATCAAGAATCAATAAATGGGATGCTATCAAACTAAAAACCTGATTCTCAGCAAAGGAAACAATCAATGACATAAAGAGAGAGCCTAGAGAATGGGAGAAAAATCTTTACCATGTGCACCTCAGAGACAGCATTAATCTCCAGGATATATAAAGAACTTTATTTTATTTTATTTTTTTGACTTGGGAATTACATTCATTTAACTAGATTGAAGAACATTTCTGGAAACTTTAATTCAATTAGTATATTACTTGAGGGAACCACTTCTCTTTCTACCTAAATGGAATGCTTATAAAGTCACAATAGAAATTTTACAGATTAACAATTTCTTCCAATTCCTTAGTACAGCACTGAAGAATGGTACCTTAGCTAAGATAAACACATGGCAGCTATACCAATACCAACATTTTGTGAGGAGGACATCTGTGCTCTTAGGTAATCTTAGTCTGGTTGTCATAAAGCTGAATAAGAACACAATGCAGAGTTTCAGACAATGTTACATTTCAGAAAGCCAAATTGTACTTAAGAGGTGGTATTGGATTGAAATTCATGAGGCATCAGATTTATCTGGTTCATCAATTTACATCACCCATGAACATTAAGGTTCTGCTAGATATATCTTTAACCATTTAAAGTTGAGGTCATTTATACTACCTTCATCAGTCCCCTTTATGTCAATAATTCTGGCTGAACAGGTTTATTTTCCATGGTCTTATATTCTAAACCATTGGATGTTGCTCTTTCCCCATCCCCTCCTTCCTTTATTTTTCAATAAAATAACACTCATAATATGAATCAGTGGCAGGATTTTTGAGTTAATTTTGTATAGATTTGGTAGGTAGATATTGCAGAGTCAGATTCCAATTTGTTATCAGTAAAATCTTGCATTAACTAGTGGCCTCTCCCAACAATGGCAGGATTCAGGTTGTAGCTGCTATGGCTTGTGTAAGTGTCTCCCAAAGTCCCCTACATTAGGGTTCTACCTCCAAGGTGGCTGTATTAGGAAGTGTTGTGGGCCTTTAAGAGGTAGGGCCTTGTGGGAATCCTTAGGTCACTGGGGGTGTGCCCTGAGGGGGACCATGGGAGCCTAGGCTTCTTGGCTCCAGATGTGACTGCTGAGTCTGATAGCATTCCTGCAATTGTCATCCACTGTCATCCCTAGAGACCCAAAGCCAATCTTGGTGCCACCAATCTTGAACTTCCAAAATCATGGGCTAAGTGAACCTTTTTAAAATAAGTAGACTGTGTCAGATTTTTATCATCATAACTAATACAATGAACATTCCTATCGCTAGATTAGCCCTGCTAATGATGTTGTAGAGGGGATTTAGGGATTGGTGTGAGTTTTGGGCAAAATGAGATTTTTGAACTATTTTAGCACTGAGAAACTCTGTACTGCTAGTAGTTATGTGAATGCTATTAATACTACTTCCACATTTTATTATTGATAGTTATAATTGCCATTTGGTAATCATCTATTATATGCTAGATACAATGCCACGCATTTTACATACATGTATTCCTGGTAAGCCTCATGCCAACTCTAGATATTGTCTTCATCCATGTGAAATTAGAGAACTGTTATCATACATATATATATAGGTGTGTGTGTGTGTATTTTAAGAATAACACATTCTTATTTTCAAAATTGTAAATAGATCAAAATAGCAGCTTTTTCTGTGACTTTTCATTAAGATCAAAGCATGTAGTATGCAGATTCATGTGTGTTGTTTCAACCCTTCTAGTGGATTACAAACTCATTCTTAATATAGAAGATAATGTTGGATA
Source organism: Xerus rutilus (assembly GCA_028644305.1). Taxonomy (NCBI): domain Eukaryota; kingdom Metazoa; phylum Chordata; class Mammalia; order Rodentia; family Sciuridae; genus Xerus; species Xerus rutilus. Next base: position 43,432,012 of record CM053407.1, on the reverse strand, counting down.
CTTAATTTTATTCCTTCCAGGTGCTACAAATAGAGAAGGGTGGAGCCAGTTCAATTTAGAAATCGTTCAATCCCCCTGCACTTGTCAAGCTAGCAGAGTATTCAGGCAAGTCCTGAAACATTGTTCCTCGAGTCCAGTTCCCCACGTGGTTCATGCCTTGGAGTGGTTATCATGGAACTCAAACAGTTCTGGCTGAATTTCTTTCTTTCTTTTTTTTTTTGTGATTCACACATAATTCTTTTTCTCATTTAATGCAAATGAATGGACCTTAATTTGCCCATATTTTGATGCAGAATCACAAACATAGGAGTCCACCTTTTAGTGTGTAAATCACATTCCATTTTGAGTTCTTTAAAGTGGAGCAGGATGCCATCAGTCTGAATGCAGAACACTGATTTCTTTGCTCAGTTTTTAACAGTTGTATTACTTAGACCTATTTTTAAAAATTTTTATTTATTTATTTATTCTACTTAGATATATATGAAAGCAGAATGTATTTTGATTCACAGTACACAGATGGAGCACAACTTTTCATTTCTCTGGTTGTACATGATGTAGAATCACATCATATATGCAGTCATACATGAAGCTAGGGCTATGATGTCCATCTCATTCCACCATCTTTACTGTCCCCATGCCCCCTCCCCCAACCCTTCGCTTAGACCAGAATTCCTCCATTCTTCCCATGTCCTCTCCTCCATTATGGATCGGCCTCCACTTATCAGAGAAAACATTCAGCATTTGGGTTTTTTGGATTGGCTTACTTTACTTAGCATGATATTCTCCAACTCCATCCATTTACCCGCAAATGCCATAATTTTATTCTCTTTTATTGCTGAGTAATATTCCATTGTGTATATATACTACAGTTTCTTTGTCCATTCATCTTTCAAAGGGCATCTAGGTTGATTCCATGGTTTATCTATTGTGAATTGAGCTGCTTGCTATAAACCTTGAAGTGGCTGTGTCACTGTAGTATGCTGTTTTTAAGTCTTTTGGGTATAGACCAAGGAGTAGGATAGCTGGGTCAAATGGTGGTTCAATTGCAAGTTTTCTAAGGAAACTCCGTTCTGCTTTCCAGATTGGTTGTACCAATTTGCAGTCCCACCAGCAATGTATGAGCATGCCCTCTCCCCCACAACCTCGCCAACATTTATTGTTGTTTGTATTCTTGATAATTGCCATTTTGACTGGTGTGAGATGAAATCTTAGGGTAGCTTTGATTTGCATTTCTCTGATTGCTAGAGATGTTGAACATTTTTTCATATCTCTATTGATTGATTGTGTATCTTCCTCTGAGAAGTGTCTATTCAGCTCCTTAGCCCATTTATTGACTGGGTTGTTTGTTTTTTCTAGTGTTAAGTTTTTTGAGTTCTTTATATATCCTGGAGATTAGTGCTCTATCAGATATGCATGTGGCAAAGATTCGTTCCCAGAATGTCGGCTCTCTGTTCACTTTATTGATTGTTTCTTTTGCTGAGAAGAAGCTTTTTAGTTTGAATCTATCTTATTTATTGATTCTTTTTTTTTTTTTTTTTTGGTACTGGAGATTGAACTCAGGGTATTCGACCACTGAGCCACATCTCCAGCCCTATTTTGTGTTTT
>CM053407.1:43354731-43430307 GCA_028644305.1 Xerus rutilus | reverse complement strand
ACTATAGGAGTCTTGTTAAGGAAGTAATGTCCTAATCCGACATGATGAAGATTTGGGCCTATTTTTTCTTCTGTTAGGCACAGGGTCTCTGGTCTAATTCCCAGGTCCTTGATCCACTTTGAGTTGAATTTTGTGCGTGGTGAGAGATAGAAGTTTAGTTTCATTTTGCTACATATGGATTTCTAGTTCTGCCAGCACCATTTGTTGAAGAGGCTATCTTTTCTCCAGTGTACATGTTTGGCTCCTTTGGTGTAAGATAATTGTATTTAAGTGGGTTTGTTTCTGTGTTTTCTATTCTGTACCATTGGTCTACATGTCTATTTTGGTGCCAGTACCATGCCGTTTTTGTTACTATAGCTTTGTAGTATAGTTTAAGGTCTGCTATTGTGACGCCTCCTTCTTCACTCGTCTTGCTAAGGATTGCTTTGTCTATTCTTGGTCTCTTATTTTTCCAAATGAATTTCATGATTGCCCTTTCTATTTCTATAAATAATGACATTGGGATTTTAATTGGAATCACATTGAATCTATATAGTACTTTGGGTAGTATGGCTATTTTGACAATATTGATTCTGCCTATCCAGGAGCATGAGAGATTTTTCCATCTTCTAAAGTCTTCTTCAATTTCCTTCTTTAGTGTCTTGTAGTTTACATTGTAGAGGTCTTTCACCTCTTTTGTTAAATTGATTCCCAAGTATTTTATTTTATTTTTTGAGGCTATTGTAAATGGGATAGTTTTCCTAATTTCTCTTATATAAATAACTTTAAAATGACACCAAAAAACCCCCAAATAACCCTATCAATAAATGGGCTAAGGAACTGAACAGGCATTTCACAGAAGAAGGAATACAATTGATCAACAAATATATGAAAAAATGTTCAACTCTCTAGCAATTAGAAAAATGCAAATCAAAACTAAGATTTTATCTCACTACAGTCAGAATGGCAATTATCAAGAATACAAGCAACAATAAGTGTTGTTGAGGATGTGGGGGAAAAGTACACTCATACATTGCTGGTGGGACTGCAAATTGGTGCAACCACTGTGGAAAGCAATACGGAGAGTCTTCAGAAAACTTGGAATGGAACCACCATTTGACCCAGCTATTCCATTCTTTGGTTTATACTGAAAGGACTTAAAATCAGGATGCTACAGTGACACAGCAACATCATTGTTTATAGCATCTCAACTCACAATAGCTAAACTATGGAACCAACCTAGATGCCCTTCAACAGATGAATGGCTAAAGAAAGTGTGGTATACATACACAATGGAATATTACTCAGCCTTAAAGAAGAATAAAATTATGGCATTTGCTAGTAAATGGGTGGAATTGGGGAATACCATGGTAAGTGAAATAAGCCAATCCCCCAAAACCAAAATCCGAATGTTTTCTCTGGTACCTTGATGCTAATTCACAATAAGCAGGTAGGGGCTAGGGAAGAATAGAGTTACTTTGGATTAGGTGAAGGAGAGTGAAAAGAGGGGAAGGGGTATGGAGGTAGGAAGGAGAGTAAAATGAATCAGACATTATTACCCTATGTACATATATGACCAGTGTGATTCTACATCATGTATAACCGGAAGAATAAGAAATTATACTCCATTTATGTATGATATGTCAAACTGCATTCTATTGTCATGTATAACTAATTAGAACAAATTAAAAAAGAGTACATGTTTTCATTGCTGGAGTTAAATAGGGAGGACATTTTTCATGGATATTACATAACATATACTATTGAAAGAACTGTGGTTGTCTTTATTTTTTTTTCAAATTTGGAAAGGCATGTTATGAATGTAAGAAAAGTATGTGTTTGCTATGAACATTCAAAGAAATAGGAGAATTTAAATAAGAAAATAGATAACCCCAAATAGTTTGGTTCATCAACAAGGGTAAGACTTAATTTTTGGTAACTATCATTTCAGTATAGAACACCATAAAATAAAATTGCTGATATTTTAGGAAGTTTGGTCACTGTGAAGGAAATTTTTCATATAGTCTTATAATTGTAAAGCCAGAAGGAGCCTCCTTTTATCCACGGAAACTGAGTCCTAGTACATGAGAATACTAGGATGGGAACTCTGATATTTGGACTCCAAAGTCATGGTCCTTTTAAAAGGCTCTACCCACCTGCACTTTACCTGCCATTGTTTTTTGCTGAAAGAAACCCTTTGCTTTTTTCACAAATGAATATTCAAATTGTAAGTTACAGTTTTTAAAGCAAGATACTAAATTTCATTTTTCTTATTTTTCCCAAGTGATTCAGTTTTTTGAAGACAGAAAACAAAACGGTTGGTTATTTCATGTGCCAATTTGAACAAGTAGGACATTTCTCTAACTGTAGAAGAGGTGAGACCTCATGATGTAGTACAATTTTTAAGCCAGTAGTAGGAACTCGAGTATTTGCCAATTTGAGTAAGAGTTGCCATAAATTCCTAACAGACTGAAATTACCATCTGCAAAATGTTTTTCTGTTAAGAGTTCATTATGAAGTTAAATGTATTTCTTCAACTTCAATTTCTGTCAGCCAGCAATTAATGTAACTAAAGGAGACATTTTTTTTGTGTGTGTGTGTGGAATCAAAAGTGCTTTTTAGTTTTGGTATTGTTTGAGAAGAACAATTTTAAAACATCTGGATTCTGCCTTCTTGGCTCATGGTCCTAGTTTATTAAGTTGCTTTACTTTCCCCCTTGTAATTGGAAAGATAATGATTCAAATAGAATAAAATATCAATGTGACACTTCCTTTTGGGTCTTTACTAACAGAAAAGAGCCTCTGTACTAGATTTTTTAAAAGGCCAAATTATTCAACAACTGCAAATGTTTAGGATTCAGTAAAATTCAATTTGGGTCTGGTTGGTTCTATTTGTAACTTTTGACATTGCATCCCTTTTATGGCTGATGTGATGTGTATAGTTGATTCATGTGCATTCAAAAATCCATAAACACTATAAATTAATAAATTAAAGAATTTCACACATGGGAAGTATTTCTATTAATAAGGGTAAGAATTTTGCCTTCATAAATGAAGTATGGCATAGGCTTATCTCACTCAGAATCCATTCAGAAGACTAAGAATTTGAACACTGTTCATTGTCTGTTTCGCTTCACATTACTTCCAGGAAAAATTCCTTGAAGTATAATCTTAAAAAGTGAGCCATGGGCTAGCTTTTCAAGTTTTCTTCCATTAGGCTGATTTTCAAAGTCTTAACTGTAAACAGAATAACCTGCTCTTTCCCAGGCATAGCGTCTCTTGCAGCTTAGTGGTTTTGTGACATTCAGGAATCCAGCTGGCCATCCTTAGTTTTGTGTATGGGAGTATTACCTTCTTTGATAGGGAGTTGCAGAAATTTAATGAAATGATACAGTGTCAAGTGCTAGATCTAGTGTATGTCCAAAGCCAAATCTCCACTTACCAACACTGAAGAAACTCTCCTGATCTGCCAGAGGTGGCTGTGTTCTTCACTCTTAATGTAAAATACACTAGTGAGTGCCTAAGGCATCCCAAAAGCTACTCAAGGAGGGGAGGCCCAAGATCAATAGCACTAACATCACCTGGGTGATCACTTAGCAATGGAGATCCAGTCCCAGAACTGCTAAACAGGAATCTGCATCTTAATAATCCCCAGTTGATTTACAAGCACATAAAAGTTTAGGAAGCTCTGTGACAAGTGTTTGCTCCCAAATCATTTGACGCTTTTGCTCTTGCTTATGTAATTGCCTAAACATCACATGAATCCAAATGAGAGTGTGAAAAAAGAGGATTGTGATTTCTTGGACAATAATGATGAGTGAGTTGTCAAAGTTGCTGTTGAATTAAGAGTAGCTGAGATCACTAAAGTTTGGAAAAATGGTAAGACTCTATGAGAATTTTGCTCTTTGAGGTTTTTTTCTTGCATGTTTTAGCTTCTAGATTTCACTTTAAAGAAGTTTAGTGACATTTAATCACTGGCTGGGACCACCACAAGAAGATGTGTGCTCAGCTCAAAGAAATGAAGGGACCTGAAAGGATTAATATCTGTCGGTTGTCAGATAACTACACACCTGGATAGCCAGTTCTTTCTTAAAGGGTGAACCAAATGACACTCTCCATGTCTGCCACAATCCCAATCTGGTTTTTCTTTCTTTGTTTTTTAATCTATAAACCTAAGGAAGCCTGCCTGGCAGAAGTAGATAAGCCTGTGAGATCAACATCTCATGTACTTTGTTGGATGAAGACTCCTAAAAATGTGAAGATGTTCAACATCCTGGGTGTAAAAATAATTTATAAATTTTAATAATCGTGTTTGGAACTAGGCAAACACCCAATCATGCTCTCTGCACATTGATCTCTCTAAATACAGTCATCAATGGTCATTCTTTGGGCTGTGAATTGAATCGTAACTGATTTTCAATTTGAATCACAAATAGCAATTTGTGGATTTGCTAACTACTCAAAATTCTGAACACAAATGATTAGGACATATATATATATCGAAGCCATGTGAACTGAGTACTGTGCTTTCCATCACCTCTGGTAAGTTTTACAAACAAAGAATAGCCCATAGAAAAGAATGTTTATCTGAAATGTTTGTTGGAATCTCAAGGTTTGTCACATAGAATCATGCTGGTGTGGTAAAGCAGTGAGATTTGGAGTGTGAAGGCCTGTGTTTAAGTCTGGCCTGTCATTTCATTTCTAAGCAATGCCATTAGGAAAGTGGCAATCATAGTATTGGTCAGAAAACTGGGAGGGAAAAGGAAGTTGATTTGTTATCTCTCCATAGGGAGTCAGTAAAATTATTATATTTACATATTGCTCAATCTAATCCTCAAAAGATTATAAAATTAGACATTACCTTTACAGTTACTAAATGGTGAGGTAAATTTAAGCTAAGTTATATCTAACACTAGAAGCTGTGTTCTATTTATTATACCAACGAGCCTCCAAATATATTTGTGAAATTCATGTACATATATGTTCTTTAGCATTAAAAATAGAATGTCAGTATAGTGTCCCTGTTTCAACTGATACCACAGTGGTGAAGAACACAATTAGGGTCCAGTAACCCGGCAGAACATCCCAAAGCATTTAAATTAATTTTCCCATCATTGTCCTGTTGTGTATTTTTTTTCTAATTCTTTAAAATTTTTAAAATTTGTTCTAATTAGTTACATATAACAGTAGAATGAATTTTGGCACATTGTACACAAATGGAGCACAAACTTCTTCTTCTGGCTGCACATGGTGCAGTACAGAATCACACCAGTAGAGTAATCATGCATGTATATAGGGTAATAATGTCCATCTCATTCCACTGTCCTCCCCTCCCCTTAGTCCCCTCTGCACAATCCAAAGTTCCTTCATTCTCCCCTCACTCCCATTATGGATTAGCATCCACTTATCAGAGAAAACATTTGGCTTTTATTTTCTTGGGATTGGCTTATTTTGCTTAGTATATTTTCTAGTTTCATCCATTTATAGGCAAATGCAGTCATTTCATTCTTCCTTATGGCTAATATTCCACTGTGTATATATACCATATTTTCTTCATCCATTCATCTGTTGAAGGGCATCTAGGTTGGTTCCATAGGTTAGCTATGGTGAATTGAGCAGCTGTAAACATTGATGTGGTTACGTCACTGTAATATGCTGATTTTAAGTCCTTTGGGTATAAACTAGGGAGTGGGATAACTGGGTCAAATGATGGTTCCATTCCAAGTTTTCTGAGGACTCTCCATACTGCTTTCCACAGTGGTTGCACCAATTTGCAGTCCCACCATTAATGTATGAGTGTAACTTTTTCCCCACATCCTCACCAACACTTACCGTTGCTTGTATTCTTGATAATTGCCATTCTGACTGAAGTGAGATGTAATTTTAGAGTAGTTTTGATTTGTATTTCTCTAATTACTAGAGATGATGAATATTTTTTCATGTTTGTTGATCGACTGTATTCTATTGTACATTTTGAGGGTATAAAAGAATGGAGGTAAACAGACCTAGGGAGAGAGGATTTCTTTGAGGAGTTGTCAGTATTCAGACTCCCCAGCATTCCCCCTCCACCAATGGGAGAAGGAAGATGGTTGCTTTCTCCTCACCATAAACCGAAAGTAGAAGTGCTGAAAGGAAGATCACAAAGAGAAGAGAGCTTGAGATACTTAACACAGATTAAGGAAAGACTACTCTTCATGGAAAAGCCTGAGAGAGGGTGGAGAGAGTCTCTGGGTTTCCACTGAGAGAAACAAAATGTTCTCCAGGGACCAAATGTGAACAGTGAGGGGGAGCCATCCTGAAGTGACTAGGGGATCTTACCAGAGGGCAATAAATACCTCAAGCTGAGAAAATGACAGTGAGTACAAAGTACAGTCTCTTTCCTCTGAAGGAGTCTCTGCTGGAAGTGGGAATTCTGCACAATGGACTTTTGGGAACCTGTGCTAGGAAGTGTAGGGCCTATGCATCCGATGGAAATACAGACAGACCACAGTGGACCTATCACATGAGATAATTTTCTTTCTCTAATCCTGCCTTCCTAGTCCCAAACCCTGAAGGGCTCAGAAACATCAGCGAGTTTCTGGAGAAAAAAAAAAATTGATCAAGACCTTCCTGTCTTATCCCTGTTGCAGTCTTCTCTGATGGATTCCAGGACTGAGGGAACTTGGAAAGAAGAGTTTAAATTGAAAGAGGCTTGAAGTTAGGTGATTATTATACAGTCTTGAACACTGTAATTCATGAAAGAGATTATTCTTGGAAATGCAAAGGTACCTTCCCAAATTATCATCCAGCAGTGAGGAAGAACCAGTTTGCAAAACAAATTTAAAGAAAATTATGAAAAGAAATGAAAGTGTTTAGGATTCCTCCCTGTCCCCTCACCCCCCAATGTAAGTTCATTAACATAATGACTTTATTATTATCATTCAAAGTGTGGACTTGCCACTGTTCTTCACCAGGTTGCAGGTGATGTTAAAAAATAGTTGAGGGCTGGGGTTGTGGCTCAGTGGTAGCGTGCTCACCCAGCATGGGTGAGGCACTGGGTTTGATCCTCAGCACCACATACAAATTAATAAATACAGTTACAATAAAAAAAAAAGTCAACTTAAAAAAATATGAACTGGCTCATTGCTCCCTTTGCCTTTAAAAAAAAATAGTTGATTAGATTTCTAGGTGTTAACTTAGAGACCTGGAAAGAATCCTTATGGTAGTCCTATGTCTGGCACCTAGCACAGTGCCTGGCATCTTATAAATATCAAACATGAGTTGAATTCAACATAGTCCAAGATCTTCATTTTACAGTTGCAGAAATTGGTGTTCAGAGAGGTGCAATGGCTTGGCTGAGGTCAGATTACTAGTTTGAGACTGTCAGTCATGGCATTCCTGTTACTTTCTCCTCTGGTATATGATGCTTCACAAAGTCCACTTATGATCCTGAGAAGGCTAGTTTATATGTTTGCCATAAATTAACCTTCAAAATATGGATTTAACACAACAAAGTTTTATTTCTTACATGTACTACTGGACAATGAAGGCTGGATGGGGCTCTGCTATGGAGGAACCAGGTTGTGAGAAGTTCTGCTATTTTATGTTGCATTGCTGTGACTTCTAGGGTTGCTACAGTAAAGAGCAATGGAGAAGGCACAGTCTTTTTTTTACTCTGTTTAACTGAATGTAATGCACACGATTTTCCACTCTCAGATCATTAGCTAGAATGTGGTTCCATCTACCTGCAAGGGAGCAAGGAAAATCTTTCAATATGCCTGTGACAGAGAGGAAAATTGGATATGATGAACCTAGCCATTGCCAGCACAAACAGAAAATAACATTCACTTTAATTTTTGTTCTCCCATCTATGGAAACTCAGAAATGGTCTTTGTTAATTGTAAGCTCACACAGGGAAAATGCTTATGCATGGTCAAGCTAAAATAGAATTTTTAGCGGTTTTTGGCATGCCATGTATCAGTGTATATCTGCTTAGGAAATTGCTGCAAAATGGATGTTATAGTCACATATTAGAATCCGGTAGAACAATGTGCAGTGTTGCTCTGTTAAAAGAAAGTTCTGTGGTGAGATGATTTGTTGCAAATGTCTGTCTTACTTAGATATGGAGGTTTTCCAACCAGAAACAGGCCCCATGTTTCTAACCACTGAACTCTCTCTCAGCAGGAAGATCACAATACTTTTATAAATAATATACCCTGAAAATGAATGACCTCAAAAAATTTGAAATGTGAATTTTATTCCCTTTTGTTTTTTAAGGAAGACACTTCCCCTGTAATGTAGAGTTATTGGCTTCAACTACAATGACTGAATGTTTTTGTTTTTAAGTCTGAACCACTGAGTATTGTTTGGAAGCATCATAGAGGAGATGTAAGATAAGAAATTAGGGGATGAATGGAAATAAGATATAGATAAAATAAATGAGGATAGTTTTTTCTCACGTAGTCTCTGAATTACTAACAGTATTTTCGTTGCCAGATCTCTTTTGGGCTTAAAAACATTTGTTGTAAAGTGAACAATAGAAATTTATCAAATAATTTTTATAATTTTTAAAAAGGTATGTGTCACTGCATGAAACAGCAGTTAGCTGTAGGTAATATCCCACCCTACTCTATTACACCAGGCATTAACAGATTTCTCTCCAGGTACCTTCATCCAGGGAATCATTTACTGGACCAGCAGCATCAGCAGCATCTTGGGGGTTTTGAGAAGCAGAATCTTGGGACTCACCCAAGACGTACTAAATGAGAATCTGCCTTTCAACCAGAGTACAGGTGATTTGCCCGCACATTAATATGTGAGAAGGACTGCTTTGGATGACCACACTTGGCTATATTTGAGGATGAGGAAAGGAAATTTTGTCCCCAATTACCACCTCCCAAATTTTTTGGCAGCATATGTTTGCATTCTGTTTGGCCACAGAGCTTATACTGCGATTCCTGTGAAGTGAATCTTGATAGTTCTTGATATTGGGCTCTTAACTGTTTCAGGGACAGATGAGAGAATTCAATAGCTCACATTTTGTGAATAGATTTTGCACTTAGAAATTTAAAAACTTGGAATCTACTCAGACAGATTGTTTCCAAATATGAATGTCTACACTCGAGTTTAAGGAAAAGGGTAGAGAATGATGGCGTATGGTGGTCACATTCTTTCTCAAACTCATTCTCAAAATTCATATTTCTGCCACCATTCCTAGATATTCTAATTCCGGACCCTTGAAATGGGGCCCAGGAATCTGAATGTAAAATAAACCTGACAATGATTGTGTCATAGGTAATCCTCAGCAAACAATGGGCACCACTGGAGTCTGAAGAGGAGAGGCTGTGGCTTAGACTGAATTCTGGCTCTACCTCTCATGGCTATGTGACCTCACTCTCCATATCTGTAAATGGAGATGAAAGTATCCACTCATAGGTCCTTGTGAAAATTCAGTGAAATAGTGCATATACAGTGATGAATGAAACAGGTTCTTAATAAATGCTGATTCTTAATTTTTCTCTCCATTTTTGAAGAGTGGAAATTATCAAAACACAAGTAAACTCATAAATCCATGCCTATATCTAACAATGTGTTTGTGGAAATATTGGCTTTGAAAGTTAATGAAACATTCTTTTACATTTATTAACATTTATTAACATGAATTCTAACAATGTCATCAACTTACAATATTTTTATGTTCTTTCAGTAATCATATAATTTTGTTTATTAATTTATTAATAATTATTTTAATTAACAATTATGTTCATTCAGTAATCATGTAATTTTGTTTATCAATTTATTAATAATGATTTTAATTAATCATTATGATTACTTTATTAATTTATTTATATATGTTTGCTGCTATTGGGAGAGCAGTTATGTTATATCCCCTCAGTATGAGAAATTCAGCACTGTCTTAGAAACTGCATTGGTTTTCCTTCTGCTTTTGTGCCTGGGTTGCATTTTTACAGGAAAATGCTAGTGTAAAAATTTTAACTCTTATTTTTGCTAAGACTATTATATATTTGAAGGGCATTTAAAAAAATCAAGGTACATGTTAAATATAGTTGCAATTTCTAGCCTACCAGCTTTCCGTTATTAATATTAACTTTGATCAGATTTTTCCCCCTGCAGGAACATTGAAGGCAAGGTTTGTGGTGCTCTCAAGGGCCTTTGGTATGCACTGAAAATGCTATTGAGAAGTTTCTTGGTTTTAAAACTAATATTCAACTTGTTAAGGCTATAAATTCAAAAGTCCAATTCTTCTCTGTGCATTTAAGTTCACCTGAAAAATCTTATTATACTATTCCTACGTTTAGCAAATTTTAACTCCCGATTTTAAGGAGACTTACATAGTGTTTGATCCCATTTACAACCTTAAACAACTTTGATGTTTCAAACTGCATGTATAAGTTACGTGAATTTGTTTTTCTCTTGTTTCTAACTCATCTAATCAAATCTATAAAGGACTTACATATAGCTTCAGTGAACCTTAAAATTTAACTTATAAAATATAGTGATTTAAATTCCTCTAAATATTTCTATACTCTATCAGTTTAGTAGGATTTCTACTAATAATTACAAGTCTAAATCAATAACTTTAGTGCATACTTCCAATTGAAATGAAGGCTTAATTTTTCACTTTTAAATTTATTTTGTGTAGAATACTACTTAATATGACATCTACTCTCTTATGCTTTAGTATTGCTGCCTAACATGAAGGGCTTTCCTTAGCATTTTTGTAAGGTAGGCCAAATGGTAATAAACTTTCAGCTTGAATTTTGTTATGGTTTGGATATGAGGCGTCCCCCAAAAGCTCATGTGTGAGACAATGTAAGAAGGTTTGGAGGAGAAATGATTGGGTTATAGCCTTAGCCTAATCAGCAGATTAATCCCTAGTGGGATTAACTGAGTGGTGATTGGAGGCAGGTGGGGTGTGGCTGGAGGAAGTGGTTCATTTGTGACGTGGCTATTAGGTATATATTTGTGTCTGGAGAGTGGAGTCTCTCTCTTTCTTCTCTTTGATCATCATGTGAGCTGCCTTACCTCAAACCCTAAGGAATGAAGCCTGCTGTCTATTGATTGAGACCTCTGAAACTGTGAGCCCCCAAATAAACTTTTCCTCCTCTACAGTTGTTCTGGTGGCACCTTTTAGTCATAGCAGCAAAAAAGCTGACTAAACACATTTATTTAAGGAAATCATCATTTTCCTTTAATTTTGAAGGACAGTTTGCCAATATGGTATTCTTGGTTGGTAGTTCTCCCCACTCCCAGCATATTGAAGGGATCATTCCATTTCTTTCTAGCCTACAAAGTTCTTCCTGAGAAATCTGATAGCTTTTGAGGGGCTCCTTTATGTGTAACAGATTACTCTCTTCTTGTTGCTTCAAAGCTATCTTTGACTCATTTGACCATGTGTCTCATGTGGACCTCTGGTCACTCTGCTTAGACTCCTTTGGGCTTCTTGAACTTGGATATCTATTTCTTTCCCCTTATTTGAACATACATTTTTGGCCTTTATATCTTCACATAAAATTTCTTTTCCTGTATCTTTTTTTGTTCTAGGACTCTCATAATGCATATATTTATCCTCTTGATAGTTTCTCATGAGTCCCCTAAACTTTCTTCATTTTCTTTCACTCTTCTTCTTGGTCCTCTGCCAATGGTAGAATGTTTTTCCTTTTTTCAACATAATTGTATTCTCTCAGATATTAAGTTTTAGTATATTTCTAATAAATTGCAGCTGTTATTCATTTGATAATCAACAACTTTTGATAATTCTCCAATGTTTACAGTGGGTGCCACTTCAAACAGGTTCCTGTTTCCTGTTGCTTCATTAATGTTTTATTTCTTCTAACACAACATGATGTCATATGGTTTCTTTATTTGCCCTTCTCTGGACCGTGACCATAATCCAGGTGCTGGGGGTTATTGGACAATTACTGCCTTCTTATCTTTCAGAGGACAGGGGAAGCGAATCTGTGTTCTGAAAATCACGAGTTTATATCAATACATCTATGTGGTATTTAATTTCTTTTTCTTTTTCTCTTTTTTGGTACTTGGGATTGAACCCACAGTTGCTTAACCAGTGAGCCACATTCCCAGCCCTTTTTAGAGACAGAGTCTCACTGAGTTGCTAAGGGCCTCACTAAGTTGTGGAGGTTGGCTTTGAACTTGTGATCCTCCTGCTTCAGCCTCCCCAGCTGCTGGGATTATAGGTGTGCACCGCTGTGCCCGGCTTAAAGTATTTTTCTTTTAAACCCAATATTTGGGCTTCCTCTCGGGAATAATTTCTGTTGATTTCTTCCTCTTCCCATGTATGAATCAGACATCTCTGTTCTTCTAAATAGTCTATAATTTTTGTTGAAAAATGGGCATTTAAAATAATGTGTTGTATAATGAAATCAGATATTCTCCTTTCCCCAGAGCTTCTTGTTTTTACTTGTTATTATTACTGTTTGCTTAACAACTTTCCTGGCCTAATTCCAGTGTGTATTCTTTATCATGTGAGAACAATTAAGTCTGCTTAGTTAGCTTAGTGGTTAGCTAATTATTGCATGCAAATTTCCTTAAATGTCCTGAGCCTCCCCAAATTTTCAGAGCGAGAGAAAGAGAGAGAGAGATGGAGGGAGAGATGGAAAGAAGGGTGGCATATTCTAAAATACTCTGACGAGTAGTTAACAATACTTTCTCTTTGGCAGAGTATGAATGTTAGTCAGCAGTGAGAGTTTAAGTCCATCTTATGTACTTTCTTCACACATGCATATCCCTTCATATATATGAGAAATTCTAGATTCCCAGATATATATTTGGGAATATATAAATATATATCTATAAATATATATCCAGATAAATATATATCTGGGAATCTAGAATATATATATTTATTTATGAGGCTTTCAAATCCACTATAAATATCTAATTCCTATTTTTCCCTTTTAGGCTTTTTGAACAGCTCTTGCTAACTCCAGCTTGTATAACCATCCCAGGCAATCGCTACATTAACATTAGTTGATTCTTATTTCCACCAACTGCTCTAGAGACAGGATTATTTGCACAGAGTAAATTCTGAAGCAGATCAAATAAAGACATCAGCTGAAAGTAGAACTCATTGGTGATCTTCCAGATTGTCAGGAAGAAACCATTTTCTGAGGGTAGCATATTGGCGAGTTTCAAGCTCAATTTTCCATCCTTCAGTGCCTTGAAGATCGTTGGTTTTCATAGCTATTATTGTCACAAGATGATTGACTTTCAAGGCTACTGGGATCTGGGAAAAGGGGACTGGAAACCGCACAAGTTAAAATGCTATAACAGCTCATTGGTCTCATGAAAATTCAGTCATTTTCAGATTAGGAATGTAGCTCACTGTTTGAGCATTTACTTAGCATGAAGAAGGTCCTGAGTTTGAAATCCACCACCTCAAGAAAAAAAGAAAACAAAGACTTAATCATGTAGTTGAATTACTGTTCCTCAGATTACTTTAAGCTTCTGGTTAATTTCCAGATTTCTGAAAGTGTTGATTTTGGCAATTTCATGTTATTTATTTATTTGCTTATTTATTTATTTATGCCTGTGTTCTCATTGCTTTTCTGGAGGAGCAGATTTTGGGAAATTCTTACTTTAACAATCTGGATGTGCTTCTCCTCTATATTTTCTTCATTTCTAAAATAGACTTTCAGGCGCAGAATAAAACAGATTGATATTCATTTTACTTAATTTGATTGATTCTATCATTCTGCTGTCTTCTGGTTTCTGTTACTAATGTTGAGATTAAATTATCAGTCTAATTTGCCCATTAGGAATCAGTCTATTTCGTGTCATTGTTTGCTTTTCAAGAGTTCCTGTATTTTAGATCTCAGTGGGTTTTTTCTATGTGACTATGAGTGGATTTTTCTTTATTTACTCTTTCTGATTATCATTGGGCTTCTTGTGTCTGTGGATTGATGTGACCCAAGTGTTATGGAAAATTCAAAAGAAAAGGATGCCCTCTTTCACTACTTCTATTCAATATCATCCTCAAAACTCTAGCAAGAGCAATTAGAGAGGACAAAGAAGTTAAAGGGATACCAATAGGAAAAGAAGAACTCAAGCAATCACTATTTGCTCATGACATGATTCTATATTTAGAAGATCAAAAATAAATTCCACTGGAAAACTTCTAGAACTAATAAATGAATTCAGCAAAGTAGCAGGATATAAAATCAACACCCATAAATCAAATGCATTCCTATACATCATAGATGAATCTACTGAAAGAAATTAGGAAAACTATCCCATTCATAATAGCCTCAAAAGAATAATATACTTGGGAATCAAACTAATAAAAGAAGTGAAAGACCTCTACAATGAGAACTACAGGACACTAAGGAAAGAAATTGAAGAGAGTCCTAGAAGATGGAAAGACCTCCCATGCTCCTGGATAGACAGAATTAATATTGTCAAAGTGGCCATACTATTGAAAGCATTACACAGATTTAATGCAATTCCTATTAAACTCCCAATGACAATCTTCACAGAACTAGAAAAAGCAATCATGAAATTCATTTGGAAAAATAAGAGACCCAGAATAGACAAAGCAATCCTTATCAAGAAGAGTGAAGCAGGGGGCATCACAATACCAGACGTTAAACTATACTATAGAGACATAGTAACAAAAATGGCATGGTAGACCAAAACAGACACATAGACCAATGGTACATAATAGAAGACACAGAGACAAACCCACATAAATACAGTTACTCTATAGTATAGTTTAACGTCTGGTATTGTGATGCCCCCTTGCTTTAAAAAGACTCCTAAAGCACAAGAAGTAAAATCAAGAATCAATAAATGGGATGCTATCAAACTAAAAACCTGCTTCTCAGCAAAGGAAACAATCAATATTATACAGAGAGAGCCTACAAAATGAGAGAAAATCTTTACCATGCACACCTGAGAGAAAGCACTAATCTCCAGGATATACAAAAAACTCAAAAAACTTAACACCAAAACCCCCAAATAACCCGATCAATAAATGGGCTAAGAAACTGAGCAGACACTTCACAAAAGAAGAAATACGATTGATCAACAAATGTATGAAAAAATGTTCAACTTCTCTAGCAATTAGAGAAATGTAAATCAAAACTAAGATTTCATTTCACTCCAGTCAGAATGGCAATTATTAAGAACACAAGCAACAATAAATGTTGTGAGAATGTGGAGAAAAAGACACACTCATATAATGCTGGTGGGACTGAAAAATTGGTGCAACCACTATGGAAAGCAATATGGAGATTCCTCAAAAACTTGAAATGGAACCACCATTTGATCCAGCTATCTCACTCCTTGGTTTATACTCAAAGGACTTCAGATCAGCCTACTACAGTGATGCAGCCACATCAATGTTTATAGCAGTTCAACTCATAATAGCTAAACTATGGAACCAACCTAGGTGCCTTCAACAGATGAATGGATAAAGAAAGTGTAGTGTATATACACAATGGAATATTAGTTATCCTTAAAGAAGAATGAAATTATGGCATTTTCCACTAAATGAATGGAACTAGAGAATATCATGCTAAGCAAAATAAGCCAATCCCAAAAAACCAAAGGCCAAATGTTTTCTCTGGTATGTGAATGCTAACTTACAATAAGTGGGATGGGGTGCTAGGGAAGAATAAAATTATATTAGGTAAAGGGGATTGAAGGGAGGGGAAGGGGTATGGGGCTAGGAAGGATAATAGAATGAATCAGACATTATTACCCTATGTACATATATGACTACAAGACCAGTGTGATTCAACATCATGTACAACCAGAAGAATGAGAAATTCTACTCCATTTATATATGATGGATCATAGTGCATTCCACTGTTATGTATAACTAATTAGAACATAAAAAAGTGCTATGGAAAATGCAAAAGTTTCACATCTTCATATTTTGCTTGCATGCTCTTCTATTTCTCCCTTCTGCCTGGAGCTTTGGTTAAATGTGTGTTAGACCTTCTCACATCTCTTAAGTTCTCTTCTACATAGTTCTTCTCTTTATGTGTGAACCTTGGATAAAATCTTGTCATTCTTCCAATCAATGAATTTTCTTTACTTACCTAATCTTTAACCTATTATTGTCTCTCAAATATTATTGTGTTTTTCATTATAGACACCATATTTAGTTCATTTATCATTTTGATATACTTTATTTTATAATTTGCAGATATCTTCAGCCTTTTAATACATTTAAGCATAGTCAACACAGTTGTTTTATAGTCTGCATATAGCAATTTCAATATTCAATGTCTTTCCACATCTCATGTGAAAAGTTCACATCAATTACAGTTCTCACATAACCTAGTTCCTTATGTGCCTAGTGACCTTTGTATGCTGAGATCATATTTGAACTTCATCTATTTTTAAGAACTGACACTTTTAAAAAAAATAGATTTAAGTGTTTCTGTCAGGTACTTAGGAGCGCCAGTATTTCTGAAAAACTTAAACTAAATTCAAGAGTTGAAATTCCCCAATTCCGCAGGTTACCCTGGAAAGTGCAGCACTATAATTCTGTTATAACTATTTCTCTTTAATTCACCTTCATCTTGAAGGTAAAGCATTTTTAGGATGCCAGCTTACAGTGAGGAGGGATTTTTCTTTTTGATCTGTTACTTATCTACACTCCTTATCTGTTAAAACAAGATTCATATTGGCAAATGTCCTCAGGGTAAATGGCTTCAAGACACTTGTCTTTCTTGTTTATTTTTCCCCTTTATTTTTTTGATCTTGTACTTATTAATGTTTTATCAATGTTTTTAGTTTTTTTCTGAAGAAAAAACAGAAATGAGAATATAGATGTGTATTTTTATTTATAGTGTATTGAATCCTGCTAAGAGCTTCCTTAATTACATGCTGATTTCTTTAGATATTTTTTTCTCCTTCCTCATCAATCCAGTTTTGGTTGGTAGGCAAATCAATGATTTTTTTTCTCCACACATTTTCAATGTACTATTCTGGTCTTCTACTACTTTAATAGCTGAAAAAATTTTTAAAAGGCATTACATCTTTCTACTGCTGCTGTTTTTACAACCCTGCAATATCCATGTGATAGTACTTTCTTATTTGTTTTAAAATTTCTGATTCATTTTGTTACTCTCTCATGATGCATTGTTATATAATGTTTGTAGGATACAAGAATTATTTATGACTTTCTTACCAGAAAATTTCCCATGTAACATACCTATTCTTCTTCTATCTGTTATGCTGGTGTCTTCCAGGGAAAGTTTTAAATCTGTATCTGGGAACTATCATTCCTCTCTTTCTCATGTTTCAGTTCAAAGACTCCTTGATTTTATCAGCAGATTTACTGCTGAATACCTCACAGCCTTTAGGATGGGCAGGCAGGTCCTCAGCAGGGACTCAATGTGCAGTTATAATAAGATTCAGAAACAAAATTCTTTTTCTCACTGATATCGACACATCAAACTATTCTCATTTTATTTTCCTTCTCTGACATAGCTGCTATTTTCATTTTGAAGAAGAGATAAAATCTATCCATGTTTCCATGATCTTCACCTTTTTACCTGACACTCTCTTATACAGGGAACAGTTTTTGATACTCCTCTGTATTCCCATGGGAATAAGAAGAGTGTATGTGATGCATTTAATCAGCCTTATTCAGGGCTTAGATATATGCTCTAAGAAGAAGCCAATTATTCTTCTACTCAGGGTGCATTGTACTGGTAGAACACATACCCATTCAAAGTGTTTCAAGAGAAAGGAGGATTAATTGCAAGAATATAGGGCAGTATGATAGGATTTAATAGTTGGAAAATACATCCATGTCTCTTGAGAGATAAAGAGAGTAACCACGCAGCTATTGGTGGTTTTATGTATCTAAGGTTGATTACCATGTAATTAGTAGCTTATATGTCTTTTTAGTTAAAATTCAAGAGAAGAGGAGGATATGAGGAAAAATTTGATGAGCTCATCCTAAGTTAGTGTCTGTCAAGATTCAGTGTGAGGGGGAGGCAAATTCTCATAGTTGATAGGGTGGCTGAAAAGGTAGAGATTAGCTTATCAGTACATCAATGCAGTTGCTATTTTAGAATGAGCAGAGATTTATATACTTTTAGAGAATAGGATATGTCCTCTTTAATTAGATTACTTCAACACATATCTGTTTTTCCCTAGAATATTTTTTTATTTGCTCTTTTTAGTTATACATGACAGTACAATGTATTTTGGCATATCATGCATACATGGAGTATAACTTCCCGTTTTTGTGGTTGTACATGATGTGGAGTTACACTGGTTGTGTATTTATAAATAAACATAGGAAAATTAGGTCCAATTCATTCTACTGTCTTTTCAATTCCCATCCCCCTTCCTTCCCCCACTCCTTCTTGTCTAATCTGGTGAATATTCCCCTTCCCCATTGTGAGTAGCATCCCCATATCAAAAAGAATATTTGGCCTTTTGCTTTTTGGGATTGGTTTATTTCACTTAGAATGATAGTCTCTAGTTCCATCCATTTACTGGCAAATGCCATAATTTCATTCTCCTTTATGGCTGAGTAATATTCCATTGTGTATATATACCAATTTTCTTTATCTATTCACCTGCTGAAGGGTACCTAGCTGGTTCCATAGCTTAGCTTTTGTTAATTGAACTGCTAAAAAATTGATGTGGCTGCATCACTATAATATGCTGATTTTAAGTCCTCTGGGTATACTGAGGAGTGGGATAGCTGGGTCAAATGGTGGTTCCTTTCCAAGTTTTCTGAGGAATCTCCATACTGCTTTCCATAGTGGTTGCACCATTTTTTAGTCCCACCAGCAATGAATGAGTGTACTTTTCCCCCACATCCTAGCCAACATTTATTGATGCTTGTATTTTTGATAATTGCATCCTTGAGATGAACCTCATTTGATCATGGTGCACTATTTTTTTAATATGTTTTGTATGCAATTTGCCAATATTTTATTATGAATTTTTGCATCTATGTTCATCAAGGATATTGGTCTGAAGTTTTCTTTCCTTTATGTGTCTTTGTCTGGTTTGAGGATCAAGGGTTCATAGAATTAGTTTGGAAGGGTTCCCTCTTTTCCTGTTTCATGGAATAATTTGAGGAGGATTGGTGTTAATTATTCTTTGAAGATCTTATAGAACTTGGCTAAAAGTCCATCTGGGCTTTTCTTTCTTAGTAGTGTTTTGATGGTATTTTCCATTTCATTGCTGGAAATTGACCTGTTTAAATTGTGTATGTCCTCCTGATTCAATTTGGGTAGGTCATATGTGTCCAGAAATTTTTGAGGGTCTTCAAGATTTTCCATTTTATTAGAGTATGAATTTACAAAATAGTTTCTGTTTATTGTCTGTATTTCAGTAGTGTTTCTTGTGATATTTGCTTTTTCATTGCAAATTTTAGTAATTTAAATTTTCTTTCTCTTTATTAACTTGGCTAAGGGTTTATCAATTTTACTTATTTTTTTAAAGAACCAACTTTTCTGTTGATTTTTAAAAATTCTTTCTTTTGCTTTAATTTCATTGATTTCAGTTCTGATTTTGATTATTTCCTGTCTTCTATTGCTTTTGCTGTTGAATTTCATCTTCTTTTTCAAGGGCTTTGAGATGTAATGTTAAATTATTTATTCATTGACTTTTTATTCTTTTAATGAATGAGCACAATGCAATGAATTTTTCTCTTAGTACTGTCTTAATAGTATCCCAGAGATTTTGATATGTTGTATCCCTATTCTCATTTACCTCTAAGAATTTTTAAATTTCATCCCTGATTTCTTTTGCTATCTATTCATCATTTGATAGCATATTATTTAGTCTCCAGATATTAGAGTAACTTCCATTTTTTATTTTATCATTGATTTCTAATTTCATTCCATTATGATCTGATAGAGTGCAAGGTATTACCTTTATTTTTTTGTATTTGCTAAGAGTTGTTTTTGTGGCCTAAGATATGGTCTAGTCTCAAGAAGGATCAGTGTGCTGCTGAGAAGAAAGTGTGTTCAGTCATTGATGGATGAAATATTCTATGTCTGTTAAGTCTAGATTATTGATTCTATTATTTAGTTCCGTAACTTCTTTATTTAGTTTTTGTTTGGAGGATCTATCCTGCAGTGAGAGAGGTATATTAAAGTCACCCAGTATTATTGTGTTATGGTCTATTTGAGTCTTGCAATTTGAAGGATTTGTTGATGTATGTACATGCTCCATTGTTTCGGGCATAATATTTATGATTGTTATGTCTTGCTAATATATAATTCCTTTCAGCAGTATGAACTGTCCTTTTTTGTCCCTTCTGATTAACTTTGGCTTGAAGTCCCCTTTATCTGATATGAGGATAGAAACCTCTGCTTGTTTATGAGATCCATGTGAATAATATTTTTTCCCCACCCGTTTACTATCAGTCTGTGGATGTCTTTGCCTATGAGGTGAGTCTCTTGGAGACAAAATATTGTTGGGTCTTGTATTTTAATCCAACTTGATGTCTTTTGATTGATGAGTTTAGGCCCTTTACATGCAATGTTATTATTGAGAGACGATTTTTATTCTCTGTCATTTTGATTTATTTCTCATTTTTAATTTAACTTAGTTTCTCCTTTGATTGACTATTCCTTTAGTGTACTTCCTCCCTTTGCTGGTTTTAACTTTTACTTTTCATTTATTCTTCATTAAATATTTTACTGAGTATGTTTTATAGTGCAGACTTTCTAGTTGTGAATTCTTTTAACTTTTGTTTATCATGGAAGGTTTTTATTTCATCATCAATTCTGAAGCTTAGTTTTGTTGGGTATAGTGTTCTTGGCTAGCATCCATTTTCTTTCAAAGCTTGATATATATTGTTCCAAGATCTCCTAGCTTTGAGAGTCTGGGTTGAGAAATCAGCTGGGATTCAGATGGATTTCCCTTTAAATGTAACTTGATGTTTTTCTCTGATAGTCTTTAAAATTCTTTGCTTATTCTCTGTGTTAGGCATTTTCATAATAATGTGACTTTGTGTAGGTCTGTTGTAATTTTGTACATTTGAGGTCCTGTAAGCTTCTTGTATTTGATTTTCAATATCATTCTTAAGGTTTCCAAAATTTTCTCTTATTATTTCATTGAGAACTTTATGCATTCCTTTGTTTTGTATTTCTGAGCCTTCTTCTATCTGATAAATTTTACATTTAGTCTTTTCACATTATATCATATTTCTTGATATTTCTGTTCATGGTCTCCTAACATCTTTTCTCCATGGTCAACATTATTTTCAAGATTATATATTTTGTCTACATTGCTTGAAACTCTGTTCTCCGTATGGTCTTGTGTTTTCATAATGCTTTTCATTGGATTTTTAATTTGGTTTATTGATTCCTTCATTTCAAATATTTGATTTTTTTTCAGAATCTCTATCTCTTTATTGTGATGGATTCTTTATTGAAGTATCTTGGTTTGTTTGGGTTGATTAGTTCCCTTATTTTTTCATGTTGTTTGTGTATCTACCCATCTAACATTATTATATGAAGCAGAAGATTTTTTACCCTGAAGACTTATTGCAGCCCTGAAGGTTTCCATTACCTCACTGTTTAGTGGAAGACAAATAATAACAACAACCAATGCAAAGAATATACAGCATTAAGCCAATATTTCATGCTATGACATCTACAACATTATCATAATAAACAGAAATGATAGGATCTGTTATTGTGTACAATAAAAACAGTAAGTTTTTGGGCTAGGGTTGTGGCTTAGTGGTAGAACACTTGCCTAGCATATGTGAGGCAATGGGTTTGATTCTCAACACCATATAAAAATAAAATAAAGTTATTAAAAAAACAGTAATTTTTCAAAAGAGTTTACAATTTTGAATGGAGGACAGGGAAAGAACAGAAGTGATGTAGGCTGTGATGATTATGAGGCAGAAGAGAGGATAGAAGTAAAATATTAAAAGGAGAGTGAAATAACAATAGAGGTTGGCTGTTAGTAGAAGAAAAGAAAGAGATTCAAGAGAAACAGAGAACAGAAAAATATATAAAGTAAAAAAATTTTAAATTAAAAATAAAAATATAAAAAGCAAAACTGAAATGTACTAATTGAACTTCCTAGTCCTCAAAAAACTGATCCATGAAATATGACTGGTTTCAAAAATGCTAGAAATGAGAAAAGAAAAAGAAAATCAAGCATGAATATATATATACACATCCATGAATGATTAAGGTCACAATTAAATGAAGAAAAGACAAAAGGGGGGAAGAAAGATCTCAATGGAAATAATTGTTTCCCTTGAAGTTCAAAAGATTCTCAGCTTCCCTTCTCGGCAATTAGGAGGGGTTTTCTGGAGTGTGATGCTCCACCCTCAGGGTGGGTTGCTATGGTGAGAGAGGTAATCCTGTAGGTAGAAATCTTGGACAGGGGTGTTAGGCTTAGGTAGACTCAAGGCTCTTCGCTGAATGACAATTGGTCTAGAGATTTTAAATCCATGCACCTCCAAGGTCCAGCAATTGCCAGTCCATCCTGTAAGACTGCACCTCAGGATCTCCCCTGGGTTCCACTTGGGTGGTGGAGGAACCAATTCTTAGTCTGCTACATCACCTGTGAACTCCAAGTTTCCTGGTCTTGGATTCATTCTCCAAACTCAGTCTCTCTCACCCCTGCCCTTTTGAATTGCCAGCCAGATGTGCCTCTCCCAGCTGGTCCTGCAAGCTGTATTGGGGGTGGGGGGAGACAGGTGGGTTTCTGTGACTGGTTGTCCCCTGTGTAAAACTCTATACATATTCTATTTTCTCCTGGTCACTTAGGCACACTCTATGTCATGCAGTGTGGGTTTGCCAGGCATGTATTTCAGGCCAGGCTTAGGCTGGCAAGGATTTGTTTTTCTCAGCTAGTGGTCCCTGCACCATGGCTGCAAAATGGTTTCTTCCTCTGTTCTCAGCATTCCTCAATTTCCATACAAGGCTATTGTGCACCTTTCAGTTTAGTCAGGCCGTGTCTCTGATACTAAACTCTCCATACCCAGATGTGTCTCTGACTCCCTAAAAATTCAGGTTCTTTTAATTCCCTTATCCCTCCACTGTGCTCACATGGGACCACTCTTGCTGGTGTCTCCAGCCATGGCAGTGGCTGTGACACTGGAGATTTCTTCCTTATTTTATTATATCCAACCTCCTGAGTCCCCAATCTGCTTTGAGTGTCCAGTATTAAATCCAAGGAAAGCCTCCTTCCCCCTTTTTTGTCACCCTCTTTGCTGAGAAGCTGCCTGCTTTCTTGGTTTCATGCCACAGAGAAGCCAGGAATGTGACCTGCTCTATTTTGCCATTTTGAAACCTCCTCTTCACATATCTTGAATGTGAGGGCAGGCAGATTAAAAAAAAAATTTTTTTTAGTTGCCAGTTGACTTTATTTTATTTATTTGCTGTGCTGAGACTCAAACCCAGTTCTTGACACACGCGAGGCAAAGCACTCTACCACTGGAGCCACAACCCCAGCCCCCAGATGAGTTTTTAATATAAACTGGTTTATAGAGTGGTATTTTTTTCCTGTTATTATAGTTATTGTTGATTAAATTCTTCAGTTTCACTCTTCATGATCACATTCCTATCTCACAAATCAAAAGATTATGTTTTCTATATGTCTTTTTCTATTCACTAAGTTCTAAACTTTGGCTTTGTTATCATTCTAATCTTTCAGAATTATCTTCTTCTATTCCATCCAATCTTCCAATGAACTGGAGGATGGTTGCTTTCCCCTTAAAGAGGGACACCTGCTTTCTCCTCACGTGAAAACTCTTGGATCAGACCAACATAGTAACTCCTTTGCAGATTACTCTCTCTCACAAGAGAAGGTATAGACTCTGGTGGTTCTCCATAGAAGCAGCCTGTTCTCGTGTCACAGTGGCATTGCTGTATGGTACCACGTCTCTGCTAACTAATGATTCTGTACTCACATTCTTGCTAACCTTTTGGATAACCTCTATTTCTTCTGTAAATTACATTACAAATACCTTGAATATATTTTCTTTCTGATTTCCCAAAGTTGCTTTAAGTTTTCTAGATATAAATTTGTCAGAACTATCTTCTATTTTTTCTTTTCTTTATTTTGCCAATTCATGATATGTTTGATAAGGAGCCCTATTCCTCAATGAACAAAATTTTCAAATTTAATCTAAACAATTTGTATTTTCCTATTTTTGTTTGGTTTATGATATGTGTGTAAAAATATTTTCCTGCTGAATCTATTTTCACACATATTCTTTTTGTAGATGTATAGATTGATTTTTTACAATTAGATTTCCAACGTCCTTGGACTTTCACCTTATGTGGAATTAGAGATCACATGTTATATTGTGTGAGCTGATTTTCCCAACACCATCTATTCAACAACTCATTGTTTTTCCCTGATTTATGAGGCCACCTTCATTATATATTCTGAAAAATTCTGTACATATGGAAATGATTTTAAGACAGAAATTATTCCTCAATAAATTTGATAGATTATCTGTAAAATCATTTCAGGCTGTTGTTTTTGACTATTTAGTTGATTCACGTTTTGTTACTTTTTGTGCACATTTTGTCTTCTTATGTATTTTTTCTAGAAATTTCATTGTTTCATCTGGGTTTTCAAGTTTATTAGTGAATGCTTATTCACTGAACTTGTAAACATTATTGTAATCTTGTTTTTATCAACTCCTTGGCATCTTAATTACCCACCTTTTTATTATATATTTTAAAAATAAGAATTCTCTTTATTTTCATTGATCATCCTAATTAGAGACTTTAATTTTTCCAGTGTATTTTACAAAGACCAAATTGGCATTACTGCTAAACAATCTGATGTTGAAAACAATAAATTTACTTTTTAAAAAAAATTTTTTTGGAGAGGGATCTTTTAAAAATTTTTATTACATAAAATTTTTATTACATTAAAATTTTAGTGCATAAAAGCACAAAAACTATACATATTAAGGAGGCACCATGTGATATCTTGATATATATACATTGTATAATATTAAAATCAGGTAAAACATGTACTTTCTTAAATATTTACCATTTCTTTTTTTTATTTTGCTTAGGTATACATGATAACAGAATGCATTTTGATTCATTGCACACAGAGCAAAACTTTTCATTTCTCTGGTTGTACATGATGTAGAATCACATCATATATGCAGTCACACATGAAGCTAGGGCTATGATGTCCATCTCATTCCACCATCTTTACTGTCCCCATGCCCCCTCCCCCAACCCTTCCCTTAGACCAGAATTCCTCCATTCTTCCCATGTCCTCTCCTCTATTATGGATCGGCCTCCACTTATCAGAGAAAACATTCAGCATTTGGGTTTTTTGGATTGGCTTACTTTACTTAGCATGATATTCTCCAACTCCATCCATTTACCCGCAAATGCCATAATTTTATTCTCTTTTATTGCTGAGTAATATTCCATTGTGTATATATACTACAATTTCTTTATCCATTTATTTATTGAAGGGCATCTAGTTCCACAGTTTAGATATTGTGAATTGAGCTGCTATAAATATTGAAGTGGCTGCATCACTGCAGTATGCTGTTTTTGAGTCCTTTGGGTATAGACTGAGGAGTGGGATAGCTGGGTCAAATGGTGGTTTCATTTCAAGTTTTCTAAGGAATCTCCATACTGCTTTCCAGATTGGTTGTACCAATTTGCAGTCCCACCAGCAATGTATGAGCGTACCTTTTCCCCCACAACCTCACCAACACTTATTGTTTTTTGTATTCTTAATAATTGCCATTCTGACTGGTGTGAGATGAAATCTTAGTTTTGATTTGCATTTCTCTGATTGCTAGAGATGTTGAACATTTTTTCATATGTCTGTTGATCAACTATATATCTTCTTCTGAGAAGTATCTCTTCAGCTCCTTGGCCCATTTATTTATTGAGTTGTTTGTTCTTTTGGTGTTAAGACAAACTTAATTTTAAAAGGATATTAAAATGTATAGAATGATGACTCATATTAATGTCATATTAGTTTAATGAATGTTTTGGTCTTGGTTTTATTAGTCTCTCTCCCCTCTCTCATTTGTAATTTCATTGATTTATGTGGAAATTCATATGCAGTATGTCTGATGAGTTATTTAGAATATTCATTTCTGCTGTAGAAGACAATAAAATGTGAATGGTAAGTATGTTAGTAACCTGTAAGATATATTAAATATAGAAAATAATTGAATATATTTGTGCTTGACATAGACAATATGATATGGAAGATATCAAATATTTCTGCTAGACTAAAGATACATATTCTGATAGACTAAAGATGACACGTGAACCCCTGATATTCATGATACTCTACGTATATGATTCTAAGACTCTCAATAGTCATGAGATCTTTAATCTTCAACCAATAGTGACACCTATTCTAGCTCCTATATCCTCTGCCTGAGAAATTCCAAAAAATTATAGTGTTGTTAATTTTGATGATTGGCAAGCTCCAACTGAAGCCACAAATACTTATGCCTTAATCTCTTTGATAGAGTAAGTACCCAATGTTGGTCCTAGGAACCTTCCATATTTAGTAACTCAAGCAAGCCCATGTCGTGTGAAAACCAGTATCTATGCTAAGTGTGTTCACCTACTGCATCTTCCACAGGCTTCTCACTGAATATTTTAAATTGATTAAATAGACTGCATGATTTGAGCATCTTAATTTTGTCTGTGACCATTTCTGGACCATGAGCTCTGAGCTAGCTTGTCTGATAATGTACTCATGAGATATCATTGCATCAAAGTGATTACTCACAATGACATTGTCCTTGTAGTTTTGCTTTTACTCTGTTGCTCAACTTACTGTTCTACTTAAATATAGCTAAAATTTACGTTTCCTTGTAGGATTGCATTAGGTATGTCCCATAAATTTAGGTATGTCCCATAAATTTACCTACATAATATTAATTTAAAACTAATATGACACTAATTTAGACACATACCATTCTGTAATTTTTAATAGCCTTCTAAAAGTAAGTATTATTTAGAAATATTTATTGTTTCTTATATCAGGATGCTTAAGCTACAATTTTTCTATTGATTTTTAATTATATTGCATTATTGTCAGAGATCTGTATGATTTCAATCCTTCAGAAGTAATGGTCCTTTTTGTTCTGAAATATGGCTGTTTTAGGAACATTCTATGTTTACTCAGGAAGAATGCATATTTTCTCTATGTTGAATATAGTGTTTGATATGTTTTTAATTGCTTGACATCAATAGTTAAAATTTTCAGGTATTTTATACCATTGATAATATTTTATTCACTTGATGTATTAGATTCTGAGATTGGTAAGTTAACATCTCAGTTGCACCTGATAAATCATCTGTTTCATCCTTTTGTTCTCTCAGTGTGGCTTGATGTAAATTGGAAGCTCTGTTTAAAGAAGCACATGATTTTATGGTGGTTATAATCTTCTGTTCATTACTACTCTTGGAGTCACCTGAATGTGTATGTCCTTTCAAAACCCATGTTAAAACTTAGTCCCCAATGTGACAGAATTAAGGGGTGGGACCTTTGGGGAAGTGATTAAGTCATGAGGGCTCCTACCTCACTAATGATATTAATATCTTTATGAAAGGGGCCTGAAGGAATTCCCTTGCTTCCTTCCACCATGGAAAGACATAGAAGGCAGTATCTTTGAGGAGCAGGCCAGTGTAAGGTGTTTTATTATAGCAGCTAGCCGCCTCAATGGGCTAAGACATTGTCCTTTAAGACTTTTTTCTTGTCTAATGTTATATTTAGTCAGATATTAAGATAAGACCCCCAATTTACTTTGAGTCATATTTCTCTAGCATAACTGTTTATATCCATGTTTAATCTTTAGTTTTCTTTTTGTCTTATGTTTATCTCTTGTTCCTTTGGAGGCTTTAATTTTCCCCAAGAATCTGTTTTTAGTTGGTGACCATGACTACTGTATTATAATTGATGATGTATTAAGACTAATCTTACATATATTAAGATTCATATTAATTTATTCACCCATGTATCTCCCTTAATTGTATAGATATCTATCTTTCCCCTAAAAGAGAAAATGTTTAATCTGCTTTCATGTGATTTTGACCTCATCTTATTCCAATCTTTTCAATATTAATAGGACTTTTGGAAATCTTTGAGTTATTCCTATTTTAGGTCTCTTTTATGTTTAATTATGGAGAGTTTTAAACATATTTCTGAAAATATGTCCCCTTCTCCATTTTTATTTTTCTGTATGTCCCCCTGGGACTCCTATTGTTCTGATATTGGCACTTCTATCTTTGTTATCTTTTAGGGTTTTTTTATTGTTGTTGTTTTTGTTTGTTGGTACTGGGGATTGAACCCAGCAGTACTTTATCACTGAACTACATTCTCAACCCTTTTTTAATTTTCAACTAGAGTCTGGCATTGAACTTGATGACCCTCTTGCCTCAGCTTCCCAAGTCACTGGAGTTACAGCCTGTGCTACCACACCCAGCATCTTTTCATTTTTATTTTCTGCTTTCTCGTTTTTTATCCTTTCCTCTAGGAAAAGTTACTAGTCTATTTTTTACCTCATTAATTAATTTTAAATTCAGGTCTTTAAACTTCCTGTTTCTTTCTATGTTTTTATCATCTCCACTTAAGTTCTCCAACATGCATTTCCATCTTTATTTAGATTCTCATCAATGTTTCCCATAGATGAAGATGTTACAGATGTTACACCATCTGTAAGATGGCGTGCTTTGTCGTATCTTCTAGATCCCTTTTAAATAGTTGTGTTTCTCCAATGTCTAGTTATCTTCTGTCTGTGCCCTCCTATTCCTAGAGTAATTGGTCTCTGATGTCTGTTGGGAAATGACCCAGGGCCAGGCCTTCACTTTGTGGGATTCTGGTGAATATAAAGAGAATAAAGGGAGTGAGACCCAGGGTAAAACCTAGTTACCATGGAAGAATCCTTGATCTTTTCTTTTTCTTTTTCCTTGTTTTTTTTTTTTTTTTTTGCTATTATTATAGGAAAATAATCTTGAACACTTTTAATCCTTTCAGAGTAAAATTATTAGAATGAAGAAACTTCCCCAGGTCATAACACATCAGTCCTATGGGAGTATATATAGTAGAGGAAAGAAGAGGATCGAGTGCCCGAGGTGGCTGCTTGGTGTATCGTTGGTTGTTCTTAGGAACTCCTCAGTCCGTTAGGACTGTTCGGCTGCCCTGAGAGCATTCCAGGAGCCCAGGGACCAGCAATCAGGCCTGTTGTTACAGCCAGTGTCTCCAAGCAACGGAGACAGAGGTGCAAGACACAGTAAAGCTTTTCTTGATTCTGTGCACACCTGTGGCCTCTGCCTGTTCTCTGAACCCTTTTCTGGTCCTTTAAAATGCACATTGGCTCATGAAACTTAGAGTTTTCTCTGTGTATTTCTTTTTCCCCTTTTGTTTTCTCTTTTTTCATTAACTGATAATTAGTGAAATGCTGTGTCCTCTTTGATCCTATAGTTTCTGAAATGGGTTATCTGGAGTGGGAAGCAGTGCTCTATCTAGTTGACCATCTCAGGTGGCCCTGCAGTTCCTTGGTGTTCATTCTTTCTCAACTTGCTACTTTTCTTCACCACCTGACACAGAGTGAATAGTCAAGGTCTTCCCCATCCTATTCATTCACTAGCCAGTACTCTGATTTTATTTGGAGAATTTTCCTGAATTAAAATAAGATAGTCCCTCAAGCAAAAGAGACTGCAGTGACAGGAGGTGGCAGTGCTGGTAAATAGGGGAAGAGGGACAGCACAGTTTGAGTCCCAACAGGAAGGATTTCTGAGAAAGTTAGAAAGTATCAAATTTCTGTAAGTGGAAAATGGACCTTGATCAGTGACATAAGAGACTGGCTGGTCAATGATTAAGATAAAGGAAATCCTTCAGAGATGCTTGCTAATCTAAATGGAGGAAGATATGCTATTAGAATATCAGATGTCAGTGGTTGTGTTTTCTCCAATGATTCATGTTATTCAG
The DNA here is from genome assembly GCA_028644305.1 of Xerus rutilus. Classification (NCBI taxonomy): domain Eukaryota; kingdom Metazoa; phylum Chordata; class Mammalia; order Rodentia; family Sciuridae; genus Xerus; species Xerus rutilus. The sequence goes on along the minus strand of CM053407.1, from coordinate 43,400,407 downwards.
AGATATTAAAAAGGTGTTAAAGGCAAAATCACTGGAAATATGGTTAGTTCTTGATATTCAAGTGTAGCTTCTCTAGCTTCCTTTATGCTCACATGCACACATGACCATTCTTGTTTGTTTTCAGTTATTGTTTTCCAACTCCCTTGCTCCACACCATTTTTGCATGAACTTGAGATAAGAGAAAGTCGCCTGGATTTCTCTTTCAAAATAACCAGTGGAGGTTCCTTCTGAGTTTATCTTATTGGTTTTCTAAATATTGTTTCTGAGGTTCATTTTCCATGAATAATCTCATTTAAAACCCAGAAATGTTAACTCCTCTGATAATCATTGGACTGTGATGTATTTGACAGAATAACCACTGTTTTTGACTTTGTTGTCAAGAAAATGGTAACATTATTATGAGAGTGTTGTAATGAATTCGTCTGCTCAGGGCTGATGAGGTGGGTAGCTCATGTGCAGCCACCACTGCCAACCACGTGTGCCTATTTCTCCACCCCAAAGGTGTCAGTGGTTGTACTTTTCACTTTATAGGTTTCCATTTTTACCACTGGCACAAAAAGAAGCATCCACCACTGCAAAGAAACCTTGCCATGATAACCATGATAATAAACATCAGTTTTATGCAGGATGGAAGGTATATGAAGCTTGTGTTGAATCAATGAGTAATGAATGAATGAAGGAATGAGAAGAGTTGTAGCTCCACAACGATAAGCATTTTTCTCAGGACTTCCAACATCTTTCCTTCCCTTCAAGAACCATTTGTACCCAAAGACTTATTTTGGATCACTTTGTAGGAGGGAATCAAAGCAGATGGGTAGCCAACCATCTTAGTGTAAGTCACTCTTTTGAAGAATCAGATTTTATGGTATGATGGAAAATTACTTTTGTTCTTTAAGATCCTAGGGTCAGTAATATGTATTTGCATTGCTCTTTGGAACACACAGGGAAAGATGTAGCTCTATGTACCCTTCCTAAAAAAGTTCCCCAGATCTTATGAAGTGACAATTTTGGGTGCTATCACATAATGTGAAGTGCCTACAAATTGCTCCTGTTCCCATTATTAGTTCATCACACAGTTCTATTTAATCCTCATTTTTTCCATTTCATGCTATACAGATCTAAAAATCTTTCCAATAGTGGTCTTTATGCATTCTGATGATATTTAATTAGTTGCTTTTTATCCAGTCTTCTTCTTTCTCCCATACTTATTAAAAACCAGTGATTGTAGTGATTCTAATGATCTTATGTGATGTTGGACAGATCAAGTCTGGTCCCAGAATGGTGAAAACAACAAGAACAATGAAAGGCTATAATACTTCCTTGTCCTGGATCTCTTTGCTGTACTTCCTGAACTTACACAACATAGACTGATAGTCATGTGTGGTTTTTGCTTTATCAAGGGTATGAGAACTGCAACACTGAGTCAAATTGAAGACTCAAGGTGGTTACACTAATAAAGATAAGGATCTTGACATTTCTGCACACTACTTCTAACAAATACTTTTGGATTATTCTCCCCCCTATGGTACAAACCAGATGAGATGTCAGCAGGCAATGTTTGAAATGAAGAAGAAAGCATGGAATGAACAGGAGACAAGATGAATGAATGAAAAATGAATAATGTATTTCTTTAGAAAAATACACAAATATACATCTTTTGCTTTTAATATCTCTGTATTAATTTTTACACATGCATAGCATAAGCATTCCACACAATTTTGACACTATGTGCAATACTAATAAGCTGTTTTGATTTCTTCAGCCTCTACTATATTACTAGATTAACACAATAACATCTAAAATATTTCAGCAATATATTATCACATTTTTACTAGAGCTGCCAGAAACACTGTTTTCCACTATTGTAAACAAATATAACAATTCACGTAACACTGTGATTGGAAAAATACCTCCTTTTCAATTCTTCCTTTACATTCAGTAAAGGAGACTTAATCTACTTCAGTATCCAAAATACATTTTCATTGGACAAATATAATTTTCTCTGGGTGCACTAAATATGTAACCAGAACAAATCAATTTCTTGTCTTTTCACAACTAAATCACTTCTGAGAGGCAGTGGCACAAGATGACACAGATGAGATTTGAGATTTGTAGGATTTCACTGTATCTCATTTAGCCTACAAGTTAGATAATGATGACTGTTTACTGTTGCAAATTCACCAGTTAATAACACAGACTTATTCTAAGTTTTATACTAAGATCTTATACTAAGAAGTGAAGAGAGATGTGGAAATATACACTACTAGATTTTAATACTCTACTTTTACTTTAACATGAATCAATATGTAGTTAAACTTGTAACATTTATGTTTTTTTCTTCCTGTTTTGCTAATAGCAGCACACAAGAGGTCAACTGTATACACTGATTTCTAATTAGCTCTACTGAAAGTTGCTGGAAAAGACTGCGATCTTGTTAAGCTTTGAAGCTGGATGGAAGGCAGCTAATGGACTTATATGGAGTCTTTTAATTACCAGTCTTAAACACATCTATCTTTTACTGCTAGATAGCACCCAAGGGCAAGAGGTAATCTGCTTTATAAACCTCAGAGTGATTTGCTTTATAAATCCTGGAGTTTAGGAAAGTGGAAAACTCTTTAAAGAGTATTCTCTTCCACTAAGAATTACATTTTTGGCAGTTTGTGAAAAATTTAGTGATGGATTCTTTGTGACCTCCCAATTTAAAAATGTCAGCCACCAAAGCACATTCAACATTAAGACCAATTCCTTACAGCAGTTAGAGTCTGCCCAATGGACAGAATTATCCAAAACCAAGCTGAGCATGTAATAGTTCCAGCAAATTGACTCAAGATTTCTTTTTCATTCAAAGCATGTTTTCCTGCCAAACGCAGGTCTTTTCTTCCACATCCTTAGTCATCTTTATATGTGAAAGCCACTTTGTCTTACAGAGGTCATGTAATTTGTGCAGTTTACGTTGTATGGATGGTAAAATATGTAACCTCAGAATTGATTGAAATAAAAAAATTAAAAATCAGATCCATAGCCAAATACAGAAATATTGTAATTTAAAATCTAGAGTTAAAAAGAAATATATTGATAGTGATTTTAATTTTTCAAACGTAGAAATAAATGGCTCAAGATTAAGATTAACAAGGAGCACCCTGTATCTGAACTAGGTCAATTTAATCGCATTTTTCTTGGATACTCTACTTGCTTTACTAAGACATCTGCATTTCAGTCCTGGATGAATGATGGAGTTCACAAGATGCAGTGGGAGACTCCATTCCTAGACTGTCTCCCAAAGCAATAGTACCAAGAATTACTTTCTTCAGATTCACTATGGACAAATTCACTTAATAATTCTTCACAAATGATATGCTCAGCTCCTGGGAGGATGGGGATAGTTAAATGCATGATCTATCTTTCCCCCAGGAAATGAAGGCTCAGTGATCACGATGCTGTGTTTGCTTCACATTCAAGCGGATGACTCTTGCTCGATGACGTTCATGGCGATAATCTCAGCACCCTCCTCGCCTTGGTTGTTGGCCGGATCATTCCTCGGCTCCTGGTGGCAGATGTACACCGGGATGTCGCCCGCCTCAGCAGCGGCAGCGGCGGCGGCGGCGGCGGCGCGAGCAGCAGAGCGGCGGTTGGGGCGCCTTCCCCAGCGCTGGTTCCATTGGATTTTAAACTGCCCCCATTGGCGCTTCACGGTGGTTTGGACCTGGAAGACAAGAGGGAGCCTAGTTTGTATATTATGCTCAGAAACGACCCAAGCAAAATTTATGCATGTGACTCTTGGAGTTTATCAGCATTTACAGGGCGTCAAATGGTAATTCTGATCTAAAAGGCTAAGTTGTATGGTATTAGGTGGTGGAATAGGCCATCTTAGAAGAACGTACAAATTGGAGAATTGAGATACATGCCTAAGTTACCACTGGCAAGGTTATTTGCTATATTTGAAAACAGATTTGTTTTCTTTAGCTACTATATTCAGTCAATGAAAGTTGATTTGGTCTCATAAGGTGTGCATGTCACATTAGGAAGAAAGATTTAGGAAACTTTTAATTGGCTACCATCTATGATAAGGCAAGATTTACCTAAATCCATACACTATTGATCATGAAATACACATGTAATCCATCACACAGTTCTAACTTTTATGAGGATGGCCCCATTCTGTGAATTTACCCTCATCAAACATGGCCCGAGATGAGGTCTGCCAGATAAAATTCCTGCTAATGCAGTGACAATCTTTTAATAATAAGACTTCAATCTCTTTCTGTTGAAGAATTCTAACATGTAAATAAACCAAGCTTGTTTTATAAATATGACAAACTACATATTGAGCACAAAAGGTGGAGAAATGCTAAAGTTAGGAAACTCTAAACATGAAAATTACAATAACCACAACTGAAAACAACAGACAGTAATTTTGCTTATTTAGCTCTACTTTTTACAGAACTGAATTCAATTTAGTTAAGTTCATCCTTCATGTCAACTCCAAACTTCTTGACTTTCTCGCTTGCTGAATAAAAAAACTTAAGAGGTTACTTACTGCAACACTATCTATTCCATATTTCCTAAGCATTTCTATTGCTTAGTACATAAGACAAGCACGTGGGAAGCCATCGGTGGAATGCGTGAGGACTTTCTCTCAGCATGGCAGCCAGGGAGAAGACAGGGCTGGCATTGTGAACTCTCTGAAGCATCCCTACAGTAAAAGACCACCTGATGCAAGTGTCATACCTCTTCCACTCTGCTAGGAAAGTCCTCATTGCAGGACTGGGAATGGGTGTATCCCATTAGGAACTGAGAAGCCTACCTGCCCCCACCTTTTTTCCTATCTTGGTAAAGAATATTCAATGGAAGGTCTTTGAAGTTCCCCAACATAAATAAAGCACATGCAGGCTCCTTTGTGTTAGAAGCTAGACCCATCTGGTCTGCTTGCCCGTCCTGCCTCTGCTTTTGAAACTGTTTTCTGTGTTCTGTGGTTATTTCACAGTTTTATTTCTCTTAGCTTTTACTGCTCAGCCAGCCCATTTGACGGAGTGAACTTCATCTCCATTGCCTGTGTGGAAAGTGGGCGGCACAAGCTTACATAGAAAATGTTTGCTCTAATTTATTAACACATCCTTAGTTCTTTCTGTTGTCAAACTTGAATGTAGCAGCTAACCACATGCAAAAGAATCCAGGAAAAAATACAACATGAGCTTAATCATGTAACTAGTCAATCATGGGGTGCTACTTTGCTACTTTACATTTGTATGAATCTGAAAGAAGATGAAAATAACGGCAAAACCAGTTGATACTATAAAACATGTATAATGTAAGGCTGAATGTTTCCAAGGCAAATGTATGTCCTTTTTTTCTGTATATAATAGAGTAACAATCTCTCCTGATAATTATTAGTATTTGTATATAATTTTCTAGATTTTACTCAGAAGTCAAATTCAAATAATTCATTGAAAAGCCAGTCAAGAGGCCATGAAACTTACAGTGGGAGAGGTTCATCATCACTTAGTGGAGCAACCAGAAGGCTCAAGGTGACAAAGAGCCATGAGAATTATTTGGTAATCTGAGAATTTGGAATACTAGACTTTTCAAATCACTGAAATGACCAGCCTGGTGATAAGACTTGGTTATAAAGTACTTTATGTCTAATTACGTTCAAAAGATACAAACAAGACAAGCACTTCAAGTGCTAAGGAGTGAAGTGTGCCATGTAGCTGGACTCTGCATTGATAAAAGCCACACAGGGGGAGAAAGGATGGTATAAAGAATTTGGGCTTCTGTTTACTGGGGTGCTTGCCCTGTGCCACATCACAAGCACTGGATTTATTAGCTTCTTCAGTTGTCACAATGGTCCTCTTACTATGGCACCACTATTAGCCTCATTTTATAGATGGAAGGGCTGTGAGTATGCCATGTGTCCACAGTAAGAAACTTGGAATGTAGCAGAGCCACAGTCCCAAGTGTAGCATAGCTGTATTTGGGTTGTACAGTATATCCTTAAATGCCAGCTTTAGAATCTAAAAATCACCACATATCCTGCTGAGATATTGAGAAAGATACTGGTTCAGTTTATTTTTTGAGGAGCAATGTCCACAGACAGAGGATTAATAATTTTTGATGGATTTAGCCTCTTAAATACCAAGATTGTTCTTCAAGCTAAGCTTACACAGCTATTTAGACGTACCCAAGGTAGACAGAAATATAGTGAGTCTGCAAGTGTCTAGCAGAAAGACAAGTCTTTGTTTCTACCTCACCTGTTCTTTTAAAATAATCCCCATCACAGTATCCATGTATATTAATGTGTACCCAGCCCAGCAGAGGCAAGGGTTTAGAGTCTAAGTTTTTATAGTTATTATTGCAGAACGTTCACAGCATTCTCTAATTGCATTCCAAAAATTATAACCCATCCTTTTGTGTGGAGATGTCAATCTGCTTCGATTTGTAAACCACAAATATGAGAACAAGACCCAAGCAGCACGTAAAAGACACCTCAATAATTACAGTTTAATAAGGGCAATTATCTCCTGCAATAATATGGGTTGAGTCTGATGCTGCTCTAATGACAAGAATAAGGGCATAGAATCTGTACCCCTAAAAACAAAAAGAAAAAGAAAAAACACAACCAAATTAGGAGACTTTTGTTGCTTCTGAAAAATAGCAGAAATGTTAGGAGATGTCAATAGGTAACTAAAACCCACAAATTTGTGAATTATATAAATGTATCTATCACTCATTAAAAAAGCAATGAACACAAATCACTTTTTCCCCTGATCATATCAATTTATTTGTTGCTACCTTTGAAAAATAGAGCCCCGACCTGACGGTTTGAAGACATAGTTATTACACTTGGCTTTATTATTAAGCTATGTAATATTGGTATATTTGGGCCTAAGTTCCTGAATCTGAAAAAAAGTCATGCTGGCATCTCTATGGTTGGGTGTGACTAGTTTTGATTTTCATTTTTCTTTTCCAGTTAAATTTATAAGTGCCTATAGTTATGTACTGTTGAATGGAAGGTGGAGTTTTCCTTCAACAAATGGAAAGATTTTGAGTCCTGCTCCTCCTTTTCCTCACTTTCTGTCACCACAATCCAACAGACCTGATACAATCTTAACCTAAGACTAAAAAAAAAAAAAATCATGATTGTAAAATCACTTTACATTTCTTGGAAATTATAAAGTAATTGCACACTTTAAATGGTTTTATGTAACTTTTGGAAACTGGATCCCTGTTGAAGCCCATTAATTAGATGCTTAGGAACACTTCCCAGTATTATTGTTACTGATACTTTTTTTCATTTGTTTGGAATACATATCAGAAATATCTCTAGTGATTTCTGGTTCCATTTTACAGAATTTAAATGTTCTGTGATTTGAGGCAATTGGGTACTTGAAGATTACAAGATCAGAGCTTTTAATTCCCTTTCATGACCTACTTTCCTCTGTTTAAGGAAGATTTCTTGTTCTAAAAGACAACAATAAATATCATTTGTAATAAAGTTTAAAATCTTGAAAATATTTAGCAATTGTATTTCTTAAATTTCTTAACACTCCTCTGTATTTCCCTCATTAAGTCAAGGTCATTCATTGTTTGAAGAATAAGTTAATTTGTCTAGAGCAGTGGTCCTCAAAGTGTGGCCTCTGAACTTGCAGCCCAAGTATCACCTGGGAACTTATTAAGACATGCAAATCTGCAAGCCCTGTCCCAGACCTACTGAATAGCTACCTCTGCTGGTGGGGGCTGGCGGTACATGTTTTAACAAACTTTCTAGGTGATTCTGACAATCATTCAGGTTTGAGAATGCTGGTCTAGAATAAAGAAATTATTACCTAGCTTTGAGTCCTCAGTAGACTTTCCTGGATCTCTAGAAAGAAAATAGCCCCTTGAAATAATTTATTCCTCCTAACTGTAATTATATATCCTTGGAACACTATCTCTCTTGCCCCAAATTTTAGAACAATTGAAGATGAAAAAAAGACAATAGTTTTGAAAACCAGATTTTATTAATGAGAGAATTTGTAAATAAAAAAGCTTCTTTGCCTATGTAGTAAAAAGCTTATTGGTCTGAAAACGGAGTTTCACTAAAAGCTGTAGTGTAGACAACAAGTAGGATATGACTTAGACAGAGTCCTTTACAGACAAGAAGGAAAAGTGATGCATGCAGACCCCTTGCAGTCCTGAGAGGAAGAAAAGAGTGGGAGAGATACAGAGACACAAATGACCTTGCATTTCCCCTTCATGGTGTAAGTTCTGGGAAAATGGGGAGAAGAAAGCAAGGGATAATTTGCTTTCTTAGATGTACCCTAATTATAGCAGGCCTTTCTTATTGATTCCAAGAGCAGAATCTTGAAAATTGATAACGCCTGTAAAGAAGTCTCACATTTGGGGCTGGGGTTGTAGCTCAGTGATAGAGTGCTTGCTTAGCATGCATGAGGCACTGGGTTTGATCCTCAGCACCACATATAAATAATAAATGAATAAATTAAAGATCCATCAACAACTTAAAAAATATATATATATATATAAAGAAGTCCCACATTTGCCCTGACACCTTGTCCAACATGGTGTCCAAGCAGTGGCAATGGCTGTGGACTGTACTGAAGACAGAACCACAGGCTCTAGGTAGTATGAAGAAAGGAGCTGAAGTCCCCACCCTTCTCACATGGCTTGGAGGAAAACTGTTGAATCAGAGTAAGGCTGTGGCTTGATCAAGGACACTATAGACTGAGAAGACCCCTAGGATCCTCAGAAGTGAGGGGAGCCACCAGAAATTTCAACAGCAGGTGCTAGCATTCGTATTTGTTAACCAGCTACACTTTTGGACAAAAGCTTTTGAACTAACTGCTTTATTTTCTACAACAGACCTGTAAACCACTAGAGGCTACTGGAATAGGCTCTTGAATGCAAGGAAAGTTGTAAGTTTTAGTTTTCACACACTCCAATTCGTGACTGTTAAAGTGAGATCCTTCTGATCATTCTTCTTTGATCTATAAACTTTTATCCACAACTCATGGGCAATAGCTAAAAATATGAAAAATAAAATCTAGTGTGTTGTTAATTCTGTCAATTCTAAGTTACTCCTTGGAAACAAATTGTACATCTTCATAGTGTCAGACATATTTTTGAGGTCCCTTAATACCTGATAATTTATTAATATGTTTGGATAATTAATGTCCTCACACTTGGAAGAGTTGTAGGAAGTGCTTGATACACAAGTATGCTCTTGTGGACATCTCCTGATTTCCATTACTTTAATTCTCCAAATATCTTCCCTGTTTTTCATCTACCAATGGACCCACTACATGATCTATTTCCATAAGAGCAAGCACCGATCACATACTGATAATAAATCAAAATTAAATTTTACATCTCTCCATCACACAACTGATTTATTAGCCCCCTCTATCTCTGTTAAAACTCAATATTCAGCCAGGCAGAGTTCCATCACAGCTCTATCTCAGAGGAAGCCGGAAATAACTTCCAGCATGTGTGACTTCCCTGCCTGTGTTCAGTGTTGTAAGGTGATATGTACATAGAATGCCCAACTGAGACCCAGATGCCTGAAATCCATGGGGCTGTGATATTACATTTGGCACAGTACATGATTTCTGTATTATTAGAAATGTCACACTTGCACTTTCTTCCAGTAACAGGATCTTAATGAAAATAGATATGGTTTCTTTACTTCAGAAAATAGCATACTGAAATGAACTCGAGACATTTCAATTGTTAGGCGTTGCCCCTGGGTTTGCTTCCTATGCCTGACACTCCCAAAGACAGCATCATAGTTAAGACACAATAAATATTGCAGGTTTTTTTTACAAATGCATGCCATCTTCTTGTGCTTTACAAGGCATTCCCCTCCTGGATCTGATTTTATATTCACCCTATTTTGATACTATTTTAGATGAAAAAATCTTATTTTGCATGTCACCTGAAACAACTCAAAAGGTATAGGAATGCATTCACAGACTATTCACTAGTTTAGTACTGTACAAGGGAAGATTTAAGCTCTATTCATTTATTAGTTTTTGCTATTCTGAAAAAGAAAAAAAAAGAAGTGGAGAAATACTCTAACAGTTGGCAACAGAAGGACATTTCGATTCTATCTAGCCCCTTGCCAAGCACCTAGCAATAGTAAATGCACAATATATTTTTGCTGGATGATGTAATGAGCTCTTGGATGAAAAGATGATGGGAGGAAGTCACAAAATCTACCAATGAAATGGTAATAACAAAAACCTGGCCATGCTGGGGTTGGAGAAGGGTAACATCACAGAGCAGGAAAATATTTTAGGTGCTTGCTCGTTAAATGCCATTTAATGAAAGAAATAGAGAATGAAAAATAAGTATCAGCTAATAATGGTTAGAAAATGTTTCTAATTACAGGAAAATAATTATGCTGATATCTTAAAGTGTGATTTGTCTCACATAGAATTGTTCTTCATAGAAATTAAATGATCAAAAATGCTTTTATATTAAAAGTTTTGTGGTTCTATAGAAAGCATATTCCACTTTGCAAAGTTCTAGGGAGGAATCATAGACACAAATAATTTATTGAGATTTAGTTAATTTAATTGGGAATCAGAAAATATGAGATCCAGTCCTGGCTATTACCACAACTATGCCTGTGCACTGGGCAAATCACTTGATCTTTCTGGAGCTTAGACATCTCACTTGAAAAATGAGAAAGTTTTTAAATCATGTTCTCTGAAAACTCGTGAGTTCTTTGGAAGAACTTCTGGGGTTACAGCAGCTTCTTTTTTGCATTGTATAAATGGGACTCCCAGTTACAGTTGGAAGAAAGAGTACTCTGGTTCAAAAACCCTGGCCTGATGGATCTCTAGGTTCTACTGATACAAATATTCAATACAATAGCCTATTTATTTGGAGATCCTTTTTGTGTTTTAACTTCAAGGTGATTTTTAAAATGCTGAGTAGTGTCCAATAGTAGTACCAAGAAACTGGAAAAATAGGGCGGCAGACTGGCTAGAGGATGGTTCTGTACCAGCAAGGGTTTGGGGCTTCCAGAGGAATAGGGACTTGCCTTCTCTCTCTTTGGGAACCCAGAATGGCTTTCACTATTACTGCTGGGGGTGCTGACCAGCTCAGGAGGCAACCCCAGGAGATCACAACTTAGCTGCATGTCGGGATCCTATCCTGCAACTGTACCACACATCAATAGGTAAGATTCAGCTTAAAGAAGTGGAAAAAACACAGTCCTGCTAATTTTGAAAGCCACTGAGGTCAACTGTAGAAATGAGATCAAATGAAATGTGTATGGAGGCCCTTTGGAGACCATAAAATACTGGCTTTATATAAACAGCCAATTGTGTTATATGAAATGAATGCAGACTTACCTCGTTGTTGCAGAAGCAGTAGATAGTCGCCACAAAGAATCCCTGAAAAGAGAAAGGAGAGTTGAAGTTATGTGTTGTCAATCAATATGAATATATCAATATAAATAGATTGCTTAGGGAGGCATTTTACTATTGCAATAGCATGTCAAAGCTTGATGACATATAAAGTCAAGAAAAATAATTATCTACCACTCATATTCAGTGCTACATTACAAGAATATTTTATTTGAAATATATTTTTCTTGTTAGGATTCTATCATTTGGCAACTAGGACAGCTCTAGTAAATCTGGTTAATATGCCGCTCTTTTTAACTTGAAGATTTTTAGCATAATATGTGGATTGAAGTGGATTTGAAAAGAACTTTTATACCTAAAAATTTTAAAAATTGAGACCATGGGGTTCAGTAGAGATCTTTTACAAACACCAGTATTACAGTGCATGGTTAGCAGCCTGGGTCCTGAAATTGTCATGGTACCCCACACCCAAGTCCATGTCTCAAATAAGACATGGACTAGGTAATCTCTAAGGCCCTGGTAACCGCTCAGAAGATTCCTTGTGCCCAGGATTTGACTACAGCTGAAATAACAGCTCATTTAATAAAACAAACAAACGAAACCAAACCTGTGCTTTCTTTTAACTCAATAAATTTTAGTTCTTTTTCACTTTAAACCTTGGCAGTATAAAAAAAAAACTAATTTAAATAGAATTTCCTTTGCCTGAGGACCCCCACCTACATTCCTCCATGCCCTACCTTGTTCTCAAAATACCTAACAGCACACCTTCAAGGGAACTGTGGATCTGGGAAGGGTGAATGGAAATGCAGCAGCCATTCATTCCAGTGTTGCAGACTTTAGACAACTCAGGACAGCCCCTGAAAGCCAGTTCCATTATCTCCTACAAGAGGAGACCCCTGAACACAACTTTCCTTTACAACTAGTGAACTGTCAAGAATGGATTCTTGACATTGCCTGACAAATGGAAGGCGAAAGAGCAGGGGACCTGGGCAGTTCTGTACAATTTCATTGCTCTTCATTACCCCAGAGTCAACATTTATTTATTAAAGGAAGATCTGATGATTATGTGTGTGTGACCAGCTGCCTAGATGGGGCCACTTGGGGCTCCTGGAGGTGACAGAAAAGCAGGCATGGAAAGCAGAAGCAACTGCCTTAAAAAAAAAAAAAAAAGATTTCCTTCAGAAGTTTGGCTGTTGAATCAAAGTTTATGGACTTTAGAGTTGAATAGATCAGCCAGCTAAAAAAGTCACTGAATGAATCTTACCTGGAAGTGAATCAGAGAGTGCATGACGTAATCATAGATCTTCCCAAGCACCTTGTTGGAGGGCCTCCAGGGAAAGACAACAAACTGGATTCCAAGCAGGGGCACAAGGATCATAGTAGCCTTCACAGCCTTCAGGTACATGTGGGATTCCGCCTCATGGTTCTCCCTCATCTTGGTCACCAGCACACGGACAATGTTGAGCAAAAAGAAGAAATTGACCTGCAAAGATATGATATCATCAGTAAACCACGTGGACAGATACCACTTAAGGATGTCTATTGTCCTCAGTTCCCATGTATCCAGCGTGGGGAGCAGATGTCACGCAAACAGAGCAGGAGGGATTGCCCGAGATACCACTCCATTAGCTCAGCACTTCGTAAAACTCCAAATAGGGGTAATCAGACTCTTCAGACCTGTATTCATTTTCTCTTATTTTTTTACTTAAATGAGAAAATATTTCCCCTGTACATGTAAATACAGGAAATTCAACTCAAGTGAGGCTGTCTATTCCTTATTTAGATTTTATAACCTGTACATATCCTCATTTTAATCTGCATTTCTCTGAGGATCAGTGAGTTCGATCACCTTTTCATAAATTTTCTGGTTTTTATTTGAAATATTGCAACTCTCCTCTTGAATTCTGAGATTTGTCTTTTCACTCTCTAAATATCATCTTAGTTAGATGTAGTCAACTCATCAATCTCTTCCTTAAGTACTCTGTGTATCCTGCTTCAGAAATCTTTTCTTAGTTCAAGCTCATGAAGACATCTACCTAAGATGTCTTCTAGAAGACAGTGTTTTGCTTTTCACATGTAAACCTATGATTTACCTAGAATTTATATTTTGTGTTTGGTTGTGATGGCAAGGATATACTTTCTTCATATTGACATATATAATTACTAAACATATGTTCAATATTTTTTCAGTATGTATATCCAGCTGACCATCTAGCTGTAGAATTCTTAGAAAATACAGCTACATTGCTGTTACGGTGTGTGTGAACATGAGCTTAGGGTAACCCCTCCCCTATAAATATAAGGCATTTTTTTTTGAAGAACCAAATTGTTTCTCTCATTCTAGAATCTAACTAAATTGTATTTATTTTGAAGTTAAATACCTATACTACATAGAAGTATGTTCACAAAAATCCTAACAAAAAGATGGCACTGTTAATAATGGATTAAAAACCAATTCTTACCACCAGCGCCGCCATCACAGGGCCATGGATGATGTAAAGCAAATGGGTTTCCACACTCAGCCAGCAGCTGAAGAAAAGGGAGGGAACACATCAACCCAAATGTATTTATTTATATATTTAATAACTGAAAAACCACCTTAATACTTACTTGTCATTGAAGTACAGTGCCCTGGTAATCGCATGGATAGTGGTTGGCACCAGTGGGAATCCTAAAAATGTAAAGAGTACAAATCACACTAGGTTCCTTGGCCATGTGCTATAACTATAGTTGCATGAAAAATGGTTGCACACTTGCAAAAAAGAGCAGCAAATTTAATGTGTCTGTCAAGATACTTCCCTGATGTTTGTGCATAAATTATCTTCGGTCAAGGCAGGTAAAAACTTCCTGGTTAGAACAATGTGCGCTTTCCGAGAGTTTGGTTAGGAGCTTCCAGATAATTAAAAGCTTTTCACAAATTGCCCTATATAGTAGGGACACTTTAACATGTGGTATGATTCTTACTACCATTGTTAGGGCCTTTGATGATGGTGATTTTGTTGATAACTGTTGGCTGAGTCTAGGCTCTCACATGGACAGGAGTTGGGTCACACAGGAGAGATATGACTTGGGACAGTGTGTGGCAATGGTAGTCTGATTGCTTCTAAAGCCTTACTTGGTAGTCATGTTATTTCTTTAAAGCTTTTCATTTTTACGCCTGTTTATATGATGTGCATTGACTCTGTTTCCTTTTAATACAAACACTCTTGAGAAGTCAGTGTAGCTGCTGCCCTCTAATTTCTTATTGTAGGACCTTCATGGAGGCAACTGTGTCACTTCCTTTACTAAATTCAAAGTACTAAGTAAGAAACACCTTTTAATATAAACAGAACTATGGAGATAGCTACTGGTGACATGGTCTGCCAAATCACATCTTTTAAAAATAAATTTCATTCTATAAATGAAATCTATAGTTGTGATTTTCCTTAAAAAAGATTTTATTTTCACTGAGTTATACCTATGTGCAATAGAAAACATTTTGATTTGATTGAAACATCCATAGAAAAAGGTTTTGTTATTATCACTAGATTAAGAAATGCATCTCTGGAGAGAATTAAACCCACACGCTTTTATTTTCTGTGAGTTATATGAAAAAAGAAAAGGTCTCAAAATACTGAGTTTTTACCTAAGACTAACCTTAGCTTCATGAATCATATAATTCAATAAGACCACTGTTTAAATTTTTGCCTGAAATAATTTTAAGTTGGACTGTTCACTCAAAATATGATTGTACTATTCACAGTAGCCCTAACATATCACTTTCCCATTTGAGTTCAGAAACAAAACCTCATTTTCTGCATTTATTCTGAAATACATATTTTAGAATTAGCAAACGGGGCATATGGAAACTGAATCCCATCTGCTCATATCATAGAAAGGAGAGTGTGTCTCCTCCTTAAGATGTGGACACCACATCTCTAACTCCTTAGGTTCTTCAATTTCCTTTAGCTACTGTTCTTCCTTTCATACGGTTGTTTTTTCCTTTCCTCTTTCTCTGTGCCCCAAGATCTGTAGCAACCTGTTCTTCCCACCAAAGATGGTAAGGGTAAGAATAGTTCTCTCTCTGGAGGAATGTTCTTTTTAGGGAGATGAATAAATTGTATTTGTTCATTGTAAAAGTACATGGGAGTACTTTCCTTCTATTTCTAAGTCTATGAGACCAAGAACAGAAAACTGTATACATATAAATACAAGTAAACTTGGTTCAAAACTCAGTTTGAGGAAATACATACCCCAGCCCAGGAGGTAATACCAGCGCAGACGTTGCTCCTCAGTAAACACGGCCACCACAATGAGGGTATGAAGGTAGATCCCCTCGCAGAGCATCCAGAAATAGTTGCAGGCCATCATGTACTGGTGGAAGAAGTGCAGAATCTTGCAGCTCACCTGTTATGAAGAAATGAAGACACTTAGTGGAAGACACAGGTAAAGATCTGACATGAACAGAGGGTAAATGTGAATATGAGCCAGTGTCTACATTCTGTTTATAAGGCAGTTTCCCCAAGCATCTGCCAATATGTGCCACCTCTATATCCAGAAATCAAAGGGATATTGTACAGATTCACAGATTAGATAATTTTTATTGATTTATCTTCAGTTTTGCTAAGTCTTTCCTTTGTCATCTCTACTCTGCAATGACTTTACTTGTAAATTTCAGCTGCTCTACTTTTTGGTTCTAGAATCTCCAGGTAGTTCTTTTTTAGTGATTTCTACCTTTTGGCTAAGACGTCCTATCTTTTCATTCATTTACAACCTTAAGTATAGTGAAAGTAAGCTACTTTAAAATTTCTCTCTGCTAATTTTAACATCTGGGCCAACTCAGGGTATATCTAAATTGTATTTTCTCTTGTGATAGGTACAGTTTTCTGAAGATTTTTTTTATGTCTGGTAATTGTGAATTGTATTCTGGATACTGTAAATGTTATGTTATAGAATCTGGATTCTGTTACATTCCTTGAAGTTTTCTTCCTATTGTTTTAGTAGAAACTTAATTTGGATAAATCCAAAGTGCTCATTTCTTATGATGATGGTAATGTGAATCTCAGTTCAGGTAGTTCAGACATAGCTATGATCTGGATTCCTTTGCACACACATGGTTGTGGGGTCATTCAGAGCCTGAACACAAATAAATACACAGATTTGAGGGTCCTCTTCTCTGAGATTTATTTTCCTCACTTTAATTTTCTTTGCTTTTTAGGTCTATCATACCCCTAATTTGTGACAGATTTTTCTAGATAGGAGCCACTCAGCCATCACTATCTTGTTTTAAATCATTTTTAGATAATGTACCACTGGAAAATACATTCTGCAATATTATGTGAAAATTATGATGGTAGAGTAGTCACACAGCAAACTCTGAGTAAAACAATCTTCACCATAAAGTTGGAGAATCATCATTGGTTTTGACATGTCAGTAAAGTGAAGAAGAATAAATGGCAGAGTAGAATACCTTATTCCACTTCCATGTCCTGGCATTATTGTCCACACCCTGCCCCTAAGTCAATCATACACACTTATTCCCAATCCAATTTTTCCCTCCATAGGCTGGTGAAATAGATAATGCCAGTCTGGTTTGATCTGCCATTGAGCTCTCATCTCAGAAGCACTGCTGGCTCAGTTGCCTCACCTACATTTATCTGCTCCCCCTTCCACCAGCCTCCCTTGGGCCAGGCAGGAATGTCTAGTTCTCCCTCCTGGAATTCCTCATCTCCAGCACTTCAGTTCTAGGCATTCTTTCCTACCTGGTCTTCCTGTGATGACCTAGGATAAAGCTATGGTGTTGTCTGGTGGTTCAACTGTCCTGAACAAATGAGGGTTATAAGAAATTCATGTTGTTTTTCAGAACTTGAAACTCATTTGACTTTATTCATACCAGAAGCTGCAGAAAATGTAATTTGATTATTTCGGCTTTTTAGGTACAAAGTACTCAGGTTCCCAGGAAAAACTAATCTCCCTGTATTGTCCCTCTCATAGCCAGATAAAAAATTCAGAGAGACATTTATTTCTAGAAAATGACAAGTATCCTGCCAGCTTCCTTTAGATGCAGCAAGAACAATGCTTTTAATTCTGCATCCTGACTCTACACAAAGATCATCAAATGAATAGTTGGAACAAGAAGATGAAATTTTAGATATTATGAAAATGAAATACTCAAATGACATAAATGACAAAGGGCAATTTTCACATCACTCAATAAACTGAGGATCTATTCAGTCCTTATTTATGCCATGGGTTATTTTGAGTTTAGCTTAAAAAAAATAAAATAGAAGAATGTGAAGGAATACGATTCTGATCCTTGGCCAGACAGGAGAGAACATGCCTAACCAAAGGCTTCTGAGAGAAAAAACCGACTACTTTGATGCAGAAGGAACTTCGATCCCGCAGGGATTCCCCACTGAGGGCTGAGGACAATTCTTTTTCTTTCTTTCTTTTTTTTCTTATTTTGCCCTCAACAAAATAAAACTCTCATAGAAGAAATGCAACAACATTTGCGATGAGGCAGCTTCCTTCTTCAAGAAATAACTTTCTTTTTAATATATTCCCTTTGGTATTGGGTAGAGAAATCTTTGTGCCTCTTAACTGCTGATTCAGTGACCTGAGAATAGGGTCAATATGAAAAAATAACCCATGTCTCTGACTTTCGTTTGCTTAGGAGAGAAAATGACTTTAAAACTTAAGTTTTTTGTTTTTCTTTAAAAGAGAAAGAGAACTAAATCAGAGATGGTCTGCTGATGAATGTGCTTTTCTTTATGACCATGGTTATAGTTTTCATGCTAGTTGTGATTTCAATTAATATTGGTAGACTGAAAATGTCCAATAACTTTCCTTTTTCCAAAAAATTGTTTCATTTATTTATTTATTATCTCTTCTTTTATGTTTTCTTTCTTGTTTTTGTTTTTCCTGGTTAGGGAGGATCTTAATCTAACACTTTCTGGATTGTCAGTTTTTCCAGAAAAATGTAATGTTTCAAATAATTAATTTAAAGTAATTTTAAACATATGATACTGCATGTGACGTAATGTTGATGTCAGGATTCTTAGTCTTTGGATGCTATTATATCTGTCTCTTTAGAACTGAGGAACTTTTCTCCTAAGAAAGATAGGGCTTGAGAACAGCTGGTAAGTCTTTCCTAGTTCTTGTTTATTCTTTATATTCAAGTCTATCACAGCAGGGAAATTTCTTCTTTCTTGATACCCAAATTTATTGCTTCAACTACAATCCACTTAAATAAACTTCCAAATGGAAAAAAAACCTCAAGAAATTGTGCTTCTTTGAATGTATTTATGCTAGAGTATGCATTTTCAAGGTGAGACAATACGAATTTCACTATGTGTCTCTCTCTTAGAGAAATTATAGAAAGTTTCAAGGATGAATGATGCACAAAACAGGTCTACTTAGGAGTCTTTGCTACCTCTTCTTGAACTAATTTCGCTTGCCTAGAGAGAGCTTTCTTGTGTTGTTTATATATGGAAGGTTAGATAAAGAGTCAACAAAATTTTTTATGGAAAATGATGACTATGTTCAAATAGAGAACATACTAAGAAAACGAGTTATTTTTTTAAAAACTAATTATTTTTTAAAACTAGTTATTTTTCCTCCTGGGTCAAGTGTGTGCTTCATAATTCACAAGCATGAATTAATTTTTGACCTTGTAGTCAATTGGTTTTAGCCTACACTATTCACATGTGTTTGGTGAGAGCTGTGTGTCTCCCATGTTTTGTCTAATGGAAGAAACGAATATTTAGGAATGTGAAATAGGACACAGTGTATTCTCACATCATGACATGGCTCCATTTACCATGTAAGTGAGTTCTGATTGGTGACCCATTCTCATTTTGTCTAGCCTCAGTGAAAAGGGGTTCCTTTTGTAGGTTCACAGAGAAAACCATCTAGATATTCGTTCCTTTGTTTTCCATGGGGGGGGGGGGGACAGCACACTTCAGAACAGGTAAAAATATGTCTGAATCCCACATGCATGGTTCCAACACACATGAGGCTATTTCTATATGATGTTGGGTTTACTCCTAGGGATTGTGAAGGGGATGCCATGAATAGAACTTTTCCCAAAGTATTAAGAGGTCAGTTTGGCCTGAGGACTAAGATTTGAGTTTTGGGTGTTCAATAAATACTTGATTGACTGGATGAAATCCTGTCTTTGAAGTGTTTTGTAGTTTTTCCCTAGAAGCTTACTCTTGTGCAGCTAAAAATTAGCAAGTTTGTTAGGTTAAAATCTTACAGATTGGATTAACAAGTGTATTGGATCATAAAAAAAACCCTTATTTCTTTTTTCTCAATTGTACTTTGAGAATGCCTGTGGGAGAATTAGCTTCACTCCGCCATTCCAGAAGAACACTTTCTATTGATTTCTCTGGCTCCTCTAAGCTCACACTCATTCTCTTGGGATATAAGCTGCATAGTGGCAGAGCTGGGTCCCTAGACACCGGTTTACAGGCTTTATTAGAGATTCTAGGCATCAGAGGAGCTGCAAGGCAGAACTGGGCCGAGTGGCGGTGTCTAGGAGACAGCCTGTGTACTGAGACTAGCAGAGTACCTAAGTGTGTCGCCCTAAAACATCCTATGGCAGTGAACACATACAACCAAGACAATGAATGACCATTGAGATCAACAGAGCAATACATTTGTTGGAAAAGCCAAGTACAGGGATGGGGGGTACTTAGCTACAAGGCAGGGGTTAACAGAAAACTTATGAGCAACTGCTTGTCATATTATAGCCTTGGGAATTTTAGAAAGCTTTATGCTTCTTTGGGATTCCAGGACAATCCCTTGGATCTAATCCCTTGTTATTCTCATTTGAAGGATAAGGTTAAATAACTTCTATAGTTTAGTAGCAAAGTCAGAAAGAGCCTGAATTTAGACTATTTTAAAATGATAAAAGGTTTAGCAAGATCTCACAATGGATGGAGAGTTGGCTGGGGGTCAGACATTGATGGGAGAGATATAGGAGAGGGTCTATCTGGGAACCTACAATACTTCATAACTGGACTGAGCAAGGCTCTCAGGTCAGTGTGTGATGATGCAATACCTGAAGTTCCATTTCCTGGCCTACTTCCTACAGGTGGTAACTTTCTCAGGGTTTCCAATTTTAGTGGAAAATGGAAAGCTGAATATTTGACTCTTCCTTGCTTAGCAAATTGCTTCTACATTAGTTTAAATTTGGTGGGGGTCAGCTTCACTAACTATGGTGTGCCAGTCCAATTGTTGACAGTCATTGCTTTGGAATGGCTCAGCCCACTTCTTTAAGCACATGTATCTTCCTAAGGAAATAAAGAAAGGCTATGACATGAAGAAAGTCAGGCTTGTGTGAGACAGGTCCATATCTGAATCCCATTTCTAAGTACTCACAGTATGGGGGGACACTTACCTTCACTGAGCCTCAGTTTCCCAGCTTTAAAAATGAGCTTAATATCCTTCTCACTGAGGTCTTGTGAGGATAAAATTAAGTGAGATGAATTTTATTTAAATCAATTAACATTGGAAAAGAAAACTCATCAAAATAAACCCATTTGGTCACATTATTCTTCAGGTAAGACAGGACTTTGTCTCTGATAACAGATGTCATGGTTTTAAAAGACAGATCATAATGCCTTTCTGGATATATTCACACTGCAAAAATTATTAATACTGAGGATCCATTAGAAGCCAAATTAAGCTGCTTTCCCATGCCATGCCACTCTCAAGCAGGATGCATGCTCTGGGCAGATTTCACGCATTTTTGTCATTGGGTTGGCAGAACTGTCACATGCCAGTTTTGAAAGATGAGGCTATCTACAGATGCTTGCATAACACAGTTAAGCAGGGAAACAGAAATGAAAATATCCCTCGGCCATTTACTATGTGCTGATAGCTTCAGTTTGAACTTCCAGATGTACCCCTCTCCCCTCCCACAGCCCTGAGCCCAGAGATATAGATCTGGATGCCTCTACCAGGGCTTCTTTGCTCTCTGGTTTCCAGTTGAGCTCAGTTAATAGAACCCTTAGCAGAGACAGGAAGGTGAGAGTGAATGTTTACTCCCTCGTTCCTTCTGGGGGTTGCTACAGGCTGGCTGGGTTTGGAGTCATCCCTTAACCATACCACTCCTCTGTCTTTAGCTTCCTTCCTCTTGCCCTCCATTGTCTGCTCAGGCCTAGGTGAGGTAACAGTCCCCAGTGTATTGTCCTCAAATTTGTATTGGAATGAAACAGAGATCAATTTTACAGAACAAAACTGATCAAATATTGGCAATTTCATATGCAATGTAAGAAATCATTACATCATGAAATTGTTCTGAATTGAATAATTAAAATGCAGGCCATTAATGAATAAGAAAAAGATTTGTGGTTGAAATTAAGAAAGGCAGGAGGAGCAGAGTAGCATCTGTGGATTTTTCAAGATGAAAATATTTACTAAGGATCAAATAATTGTTAAATAATAGAAATACTGATTATACATTATTTAAACACTGAGCTGATGCATAAACGATTTCTGGAAAGTAAAAAGGTTGTTTGGTATCACACCACCAAAGTGATTCAGTTGCTTTAAAATCAATCTGGTAGATTTGGGAACCTAATCAACCAGTTTGGTGTTACCAAGCCCTCATCAATTCATAATTAGAGACACATGATTATGATGCAAAGTAAAAAACAAAACCGAGAGTAAGGAGAACAGATTTGAGTCCTCATTCCCCCTGCAATTACTGAATTATATGAATCATATAATCCAGGGTAAATTGCTTAGCCTTTTCATCCTCAGGTCTCTAATCTGTAAAATGAGGACTAAAATGTTCTGATTTTTGGTGGTTTGTAATATCTGGGGTTGATTCAATGAATCAGCAGAGGCTCAGTGTGCCTCCTCCTCTGCCAGCTTATTTTCTTCACCCAGCAGTTGGTCAATGATTTCCCAATTTGGCAGCAAGAGAGAAACACCTGGGATGCTTTCCTTGGTTCCACCCATAGTTAGAACTCTAGTACCCTGTGGTCAGTGGCTATCTAATACTTAGGAAATTTCTCCAGCTGATTCTGAAGTGTGGCCATATTTGGAAACCATTATGAAAAATACTACTTTGGAGATAAAGAGAGGAGACTGAAGACAAATATGAATTATTATTAACATCTCTCAGGACATTCTGAGTGGTTCTCAGTAATAGAATTACATGACTTCAACTCTCTTGTTCTCTGTAATACTTTCATAGAAGGAGGACTCTCACTAGATTGGCTTGTTGTGACAGTGTTTATGGGCATGAGTTTCATGGATGTATTTCTGTTACCTCTAACTCTTTTTCATTCTCCTATGTCAGAATAAGTTTTTTTCAAAGCATGAAGACATGGAGCATATTTATAACTCATTTGAGTAAATGCATAGTGCTTACTGCTGAGGTGACTAGCCCAGGCCCTCGTATAACAGCCTTGTCTTATGATTCTCATTAGCTTAGGATTCAATGATTCCAGTCCTTTACTATAACATGTAATAGTGACTGCCACGAACTGCACAGAACTGATAATGCTTTGCTAACGCAAAATTCAACTCAAGAAGTAAATATGGTTGCAGATGTCAATAGCATTAACTCCACCCTCACTATTTACAGGTACTAGATTCTTTAAAATAAAATTGAAAACAAAACCATGCAGAGCTTACCGGGTCCCTTCGCACCAGATCTCCGTTGGGCACAACTTCAACCAGGTGGATGATGATAATCATGGAATTCAGAATGTAGGTCAGAAACATGTTCTTGTGCAGAGTCACCCGTTGGCAGCCAAGACTCCTGGAAGAAAAAGTAATGTCAAGTATTAACTGGGGCCCAAATGTTAAAGTCCCTGAAAAACAACTTGATATTATTTTTCATAGTTTCTGTAGCAACAGAAGACATACAGACGTAAATGAGGTGGGTCCTCTCCTCAAGACTAATTACTATGTTTCTGCCTGAGTTTTTCAAAAAAGTTTTAAGAACAATTTTCTAGTCATAGCAGCTTGTAGTTTTGGGTCAGTAAGGTGGATTTCTACAATAACTGAAAGAGCAAGTAATCACTTTTAATTATAACAATGTTGGAGAAATAATTAAAAGAAGGGTTCTTGAAGGAGAAACCATTAGGATTTGGAGTGTGCTTCAAATGAAAAGTCTACTGTTCATTGTTGTAACCAGGCCCAAAACAAGTGGCAAATGGAGTCACAGAGCAAGAAGTCAGAACCAAGGACGCCTGTGACAAGGGACAAGGATGCCCGTCCTGGAGCCCTTACAAACTCAGGCTTCAAGTTTCCTGCCATCCTTTCCTTCCACAGTGTCTTTGATGTCTTCCTGGATCTCATCGTGGATTCCTCACTGTGGTTCCTGTTCTCCACACTCTCCTGCTGGTGGAGCTCAGACACAGGCAGAAAATTCTACATGGGCTTAAATTTGATCTCCTCATGAGGCATATTGTGCTTCAGATCTGATCAGACCTAAGAACTGCTGCTTCCTCGCATAGTCATTTCCCCACCTTATGGGTTCTAAGCAATATGTTAGATTCTTTTATTCCTTTCTCCCCTACTTCATAACTTGTACATAAGCACTGATGTGAAAGTTCACATAATAAAACGTTACTTTGAATGTACCTTTTCACTTTTTGGATGCAGTGAAGACAGTCTGTGTCATGGTAGAAAGAAAACTGGAATAAGAATTGTAGTTAAATAGAAATCCTTTATTTAACATATTTCATCTAGTTGAAAATATTAATATAATGTATTTACCTTGTGAAAGCTTAAAACCTGCAGTCACTCCTCAGAGTAGCTACTCCTAAAACAACTTTATGGAGTAAAGTTAGAAGCCAGGAATTTTGAAAAAGAAATCTTGGGGAAAGATAAAATATGAGAATGGTCTAGGTTTACTTGCAGTGCTTTCCTATATTCACAACTCGAAGGAAAGTGAATTATCAATTATCTGTAGTCAAAAGTAAGTGTAAGTAATAAGGGCCACTGTGAGAGCACATTTGGATGACTGCAGCTATACTTTTCAACTTCTCAGGAAGCACACACATCAGTAGTTAATGAATAATAGTTTAGAATTTGTAACTTATTGGAGAGTATTAGTATATAGAACTTTATGTTCAGAAGATAGTCTATGGTATGGATGGGGTTTAGAGGAGAATTTGCCCATACACTCACACTACTATGGATTTCCTTACTTGGCAGCAAAGAACCCTGTTAAATTAAACCAAACTTGCTTGGTTTTATAATAGTGCTAAAGGCAGGTTGTAAATTTAAGGCTTTTAAAAGAAAAAAAATCTGTGAAACATTATACCCGTTTATACAACATAAACTCTTCCACCTTGCATCTGCTGGAGTCAGTGCTATTGAACCTGTGACCCATCACCTTCCATGCAGTCATAATTGCATTTAATAACTCTTCTCATCAGGAGGTAAATATGTGTGGTTTCCTTATGGCATTCAGTCTGGCTTAGCCCATGACAACTGACATTGTCTAGAATGAAAAGCAGGAGGAAGGTCTGCTGCTCTTGGGCCTGGCTTTCTTTAGATTGGGCAGAGTTCAATAATCTATTGATGTATAGCACCGGCTTAAGGGACTTCATTAGCTGCACTCTCTGTGGAAACCAAAGCCCCCTGAACAAAAGATATTTCCTCTACCTGCAGCTTACTCTTGCCCTTGAGTCCCTGCTTTATTTTTCTTCTTAACACTCATCACCTCCTGACACAGCACTTACTTGTTTATTGCCTATTATTTTCTCTTTTCCTCCCATTATCATGGAAGGAAATTGTTTCATAATCCTAGAACACTGACACCGTAGTATCTAAGACTCATTGTTTAATTAAAAATATATAAGACCAATTCTGCTTGAGCTGTGACGACTAAACAATTTTTTCAGTACATCAAAGAATTATATTAAATGCTAGATGATTTCATATCTCATACTTTGTATTATATTAAACAGTTGCCAACTTTTTTTTTTTGTGGTGATGGGGATTGAACCCAGGGTCTTGTACATGTGAGGCAAGTACTTTACCAATTGAGCTATATCCGAACCCCAACTAAATTCTTAAGTTATTCAACTAACTAATATTGGACATCATCCTGTTGTTCAACACCAGTTTATATATATATATATATATATATATATATATATATATATATATATATATATATATATATATATTTGTTATGGATAAGATGTGGTATCCCCCAAAAGCTCATGTGTGAGATAATGCAAGAAGGTTTGGAGGAGAAATGATTGGCCTATCACCTTAAACTAATCAGTGAATTAATCCCTGATGGGATTAACTGAGTGGTAAGTGGAGGCAAGTGGGTGTGGCTGGAGGAAGTGGTTCATTGGGGGTGTGGCTATGGGGTATATATTTTGCATCTGGAGAGTAGAGTCTCTCTCTGCTTACTGATCACCATGTGAGCTGCTTCCCTCTACCACACTCTTCCACCATGATGTTCTGCCTCACCTTGAGCCCCGAGGAATGGACCTGGCTGTCAATGAGACTTCTGAAACCGTAAGCCCTCAAATACTTTTCCTCCTCTACAGTTTTTCTGGTTGGGTCTTTTAGTCACAGCAGCGAGAAAAGCTGACTAAAACAATATTTTATATATAAATATTTATGTATAAATATGTATATATGTGCATATACATGCATAAAAACATATACACACTTATCATTGAGAACATAGAGAAAATGATGGTTTAAAACTAGATAAATTTCTAGCCTCCAAAGGGAGACTATGGCTAATAATGAGTTTCTGTTTCTTAAAAGTTCAAGTATAATTTCTGTTTATTGAGTTTAAAAATTTTTATTACATTACTTGATGACATTTACACTCATCTTTTTGAAGCGAGTTAACAGTACTTTAAATTTATTAAAATTAATTAACAATTGAGTTACTGTGTACTTAGTATGATCCAGAACTTCTAATAGAAGCAGGGTATATCAGTGGACAAACAGAAAGCTCCTGACTTTAAGGACCTTATATGCAACATAGCTGCTTATTTACTCTTATTGTGATAAGTGTTCTGGGGAAGAGGCATAGGATGCTGGAGAAGATTAACTGAATTTAACATAAGAAGTATAATGAAAAAATCCTGCTTGAGTGAATATAAGAGCAGCTGACAACATTTTCTTGTCAGATCTGAAATGTCTTAAGTAGAAATTGCATAAACCTGATGTTATACTACATTCCCTTGATAAAAAAAAATAGGCATTTAGATGGACAGAACATTGCTTGTTATTTGAGTGACAGGGAACCATAAGTACTACAGATGCTCCAATGGTGGGAGGACAAGACACCATTATCTGCTGTCTTGGCTAAACTGTGGTGTCATTTCAATGTAAGGGAGAAATAAGTTTTCTTGACTTTGAATCTCAAAACGCCATATTTTAAGGCTAATCAAAAAGTTATTTTCATGGTTGTAGTTTATCTAGTATAAATCTTTCACAAAGAATTTGTTTCAAGTTATTAGTACTCTATTTGTATATGCGTGTGTACTTTTTGAGAGCTTGTGGCTGTATGAGAAGGCATTTAATATTTGCCTTGAATTTTGCAGATTATTTTAATCAGTTTTGGTATCACTCCTATATAAGTCTGTAATTAGAGTCACATTCAAAGCAAACAAGGAGTAGCAAATAATGAAACATGTAAAAGTTTGTGCGGATTTACTAGTCCATGTGAAAATATGAGTTAGGAATTTCATTTCTATAATTGGTATAAGCCCAAGTTGTGACTTTGTTTCCCTTTACCTAGTTATCGTACCTTATTCACAATGGACAAGAGAACTAAGGGCAAGGCAAGAGGGCAATAATGCATAATTGCACAACAGATCATATGTGTGTCTTTCCTGATAAGGAACTTTATACTTTTAGATAGAGCACAAAATCCTTATTAAGAATTCCCCCATTAAATCATAATGCTTGCTTCTTTTCCTATCACTACTATTCTGTGGGTGAACAATGTGCCATTGTATCACCAACAGTTATCTTGACTGTCCCCAGCATGCCAGTGCCTGGGTTGGAAGAAAGTAGGCTATCCTTGATGCCTTCAATTGAGTGTTCTCTCTGGAGGAGCAGGAAGGCAGCCAGAGACATAGAATGGTGGACACCACACAAGATAAAGACTTGTCTCGCCCTCCAGTATGTAGACGTGAAATGAAATAGCAGGAAATACTGAGTTGGTGGTAGAGAAACCAGCATTCCCTCTGGATGCCCCAGTGGAAGCCACCTTTTTTGACCTCCATGACTCCCTGTGCTTTT
The DNA here is from genome assembly GCA_028644305.1 of Xerus rutilus. Lineage (NCBI taxonomy): Eukaryota > Metazoa > Chordata > Mammalia > Rodentia > Sciuridae > Xerus > Xerus rutilus. The sequence continues at coordinate 43,372,805 of CM053407.1, read as the reverse complement.
TGCCATGCAATAAAGACACTCCCTGTCTTTTGAATATATATTTCTAAAACCTTTGGGGCAAGAGTAGTAAATATTTTAAATATTTAACAACCAGAAGGTATGGGTACTGATCAGTCACAATGGATGCTAATGAATGTTCTATTATGCTTTTCTTGAGAGAACACATGAGCTGTATAAGTATGTAAGTGTATTCCACAGACAGTTAAATTGATAAATTGTAAGTAGAACTTAAGAAATAAGTGAATTTATTGAAAACTTGCTGAAAATGATCAAGAACCAAACTCAGGTAAATGTGCACTTATGTAACTTTCCCAAATCAGTTCTCCATAAGGGTGTCTACATCTTAGTTCTACTGTTGATGTGTACTATTGGCATCTAATAGTGAGAGGTCTTGCTGACCTAATTGGATGTTTATATTTAATTCTTCTCCTTAGTATCGCTCCTATTTTCCCTGCAAAGGTCCTAAACCAAATAGCATCCTAAAGTGGCTGTTTTCTATCTTTAACTGGTGGACTAGAAATAACCTCTATACCCTGATGAATGTTATGTCAACTTTCATACGATTATGAAAGTTGTGTTGCCCTTTTTGTTAATTAAATCACTGAAACTCAGTTTCCTCTAGATTGTAGAAAGCACAGAAGTTTAGTTTTGTTATTTTTAAAATAACAAAGATGTTATGCACATTTCTACTTTAACTTTCCAATGGCACAGGAAGCAAGATTTTTGTTCTAGGGTTAAATAGCCCCTCTGCCTTTTCCTTTTCCCTGAAGACTAAGGATAAAATCACATTAAGATTAGGGGCATGCTTTAATAGTCTCCTCTGAGTCATAACCCAAGATTTTTAGTGAATTCTTGGCAGTTCCATGGCCTCCTGTACGTTCAGTAACTTTAAATTCTCCTGCAGATCTCCTAGCCTGCTGGTTTGAGGACACCTGCAGGGTTGTTCCTTTTGATAGACCCTGTAAGGTGTATTTCAAGAGTTCTGAGGATGTCAGAGTGAGATTTCATGGGATGATTATGAATGAACTAGTCCACCAAGTGGAGCTGCATAACTTTTCATTTTGGTTTCTTCAATTGTGCAAAATACCCCAAGAATACAGAATTAAGTAAGAGACTGATGATTGATCACGTTTCACATAAATAATGGTCTTTAAGTAATTGAATTATAAAGCCTTAGATTGTAAAGTACAGTAAAGATCTTAAGGGTGATGTTAATTGTTTGAAAAAAGATCCTGGGGAAAATTTTCTAATTAAAAGATAAATTCCAGTGATAGATCAGAATTACTTTCTACTTCACAAACACTTTCATTATTTTTGAAATGCAGATACAAGAAAAAATTATAAAAGCCAGGAACATACTTCAATTTTGAGAAAACACATGTACTTAACATTTTTAGTTTGGACATTTTTAGGAGATCATTGAGAACAAGTATAAAAATTGTATCTCATTATTTTGGATTTGAATGTTTGACATCTCAGCATTTGTGGTCTACATTTCTCATTCTTCTCTTGTGTAGCTGCCCTGGAGAGTCAGCTATTTCAGATTATGTTTTTGCCTTATTAGATTTAGATTATAAATTAGTAATACTTGTTTTTCCTTCCCAGATTTTAGTTGTTGATTGATGGCTTCTTGAAATAGAGACAGTAGAACAAAGTCAGTGCCTCACAGATGATCTGCCCCCTGACTCTTTCAAGGGTTAGAGTGGTATCACTTTACTCTGGCTCAAGTGGAGTAGAGAATTATTGTAATTTACCCATGTGTTGTTATTTTTTTTCTTGTAATGAGGATTAAATTCAAGGACACTTTACCACTGAATCACACTCCCCAGTTCTCTTTATTTTTTGAGACAAGCTCTCACTAAGTTTCTGGGGCTGGCCTTGAACTTGCAATCTTCCTGCCTCAGCCTCCCAACCATGTGCCACACTTTTAAACGGTCATCTTCTGTGGCTTGATACAAGAATGATGATTGAAAGAACATTCTCATTTTCTTTGCTGCTTTCACTCTCACATCTTATAGCTGGTTTAAGTGAATGGAGAAATAAAAGAAAAAAGAAAAACTAAGAAATGCCCCCTGGACATTCACCTTTAAAGTCTGACTACATTTATTAGTGGCACAGCTATAAATTTGGGATTTTTCTTTTTCTTTTTTATTGTTATATTTTTTAAAAGCTTAAAAAGTAGGCTTTTAGGAGCAGACTTTTTAATCAAAGTTGTGTGAGAGTCAAGATGATGTATTTATTCACCATGGTGAAGAGCCCTTGAAAAATGAGCAGACATTCCAAAATTAATCATACTATGTGATTACTCTGCTGTGTTCTGATCATTATAATTGAAAATACTCTTCTAATTCTAGCAATTAATACCTCATGTCTTTTTGCTTTATCAGTCTTTCTTTTCTTAAACCATTTGTGGTAGGAGCTTATTGTCTGTTTACTTGTGTAATTATTTGCTATTTATTCAGTTACAAATGGGTATTTAGTTATATTCCTTAGTCATATTTTTTTTGTACTGGGAATTGAACCCAGGGGCACTTTATCACTGAGCTACATACCCAATCCTTTATGTTTTTTATTTTGAGACATGGTCTCACTAAGTTGCTGAGGTTTGGCTTGAACTTGTGATCCTCCTGCCTCAGCATCTCAAGTTGCTGGGATAACAGGTATTCATCACTGACCCAGGCAATATAAGAATCTTGACTATGATATGGGCAAAGAATAAAAAAGATAAAGAAAAAAATAATAGTTGTGCTAAGGATGAGTACATAGTTGATTATTCTCCCTTTGGCTTAATTTTCTTTAGTACTATCATGACAATATTTTTTTAAAAATCAAATTAAGCTTCTATTATTCTATGTATAAATGACTATATATTTAATTATATAGCACATCTTTTAAGTATGGGGATTATCTGGAATCTGAGCTTAGGAGTTTGTCTTCCTCCGTTGTATCATACTACTACAACTATTATTTCTACCAATAATAATTATGGTGATAGCAATAATAATGATATCAAACACATATTTCACTGGTGGTTCTTTTTGTTTTTGTTTTTTTGGTAGCAGAGATTGAACCCAGGGATGCTTAACCACTGAGCCACATCCCCAGCCCTTTTTTTATATTTTATTTAGAGATAGTCTCACTGAGTTGCTTAGGGCCTCACTAAATTGCTAAGGGTGTCTTTGGACTCCCCATCTTCCTGTCTCAGCTTCTTGAGCCGCTGGGATTACAGGTGTGTGTCACTGAGCCCAGCTCATATTATACTTTTTATGTGTCAGACACTAATGTAGATACTGCATCATTCCCACCTAATTTATGTCCATTTCTAACAGATTTTATTGAACTGAAATTCATTTATATATACATGTGGTCTGTTCCAAACCAAATGTGTGAATATAATTCAGAAAATCAGCTGAGGGCTATGTTATGGGAGACTTATTTTCATGAAGGCTTGCTGTGATGCAAACACATTTAATAGTTTCTAATTTAAATGTACAGTTATTTGTAAAGCTCCTGTTTATTTTCACCTGAAGATGACATCCTTTCAAGTATTCAAGTTGTTCCTTGTGTATTTCCTCACATTTTGTTTTCTGATATAATTGTTCACACATAAAGCCTAAAGAAAAGCATCTTTTGAGTTGGGTTTTGCAGAGACATGCTCTGATGTGATTTTTATGCCTTATTCTCACATAGGCCAATATATCTCTGAATTTCATTCTTCTGGGGTTTTAGCTGAAGTGTCCTAGCAGATGGCAATTGCCAGACCATGTCCATAGGTTATTTCACCCAAGTTGCTCCAGGGCTTGCTGATTATTACCTCAACTAGTGTAATAGCAATAGGAAATTCTGATAAGGGAGTTATCTGCATGGATGAAATAAGCAGTCCTCCCGCCTGTTGCAAATCCTATAGAATTTCCATGTCAGATGTTTATGCACATGTTATACATTTAGCTAAATAGATATTTATCAGATATTTAGCCCCACCCTATTTATACAATGGAGAATAGAGTATCAAGATTTGTTCCTAATCAATTTAATTTTCTATAATAAAATACAGAAAATCCAAATTTTGCACATAAGAGAGTATAAAAGTCTAAGTGGAAGGAGTTACTGTTCTAGTGTAGAAAGTAGAATTCTCACGAAAGGGTAATGTAGTGCCACATGCCTTGATGTAAATAAATGATGCCAAATTTAATAAATATCCCAATGTTGTCATGTTACTCTGTCAAACACATGATGAAGAAGGAATCACACTTAAAATTCTGCATTACTGTAAAATCTGCATATATATCAGCCTAATCACTTTGCCATAGATTATGCAATGAAGTTTAACAGACACAACCTTAGAATAAAAACCCTCATGGGAATTTTATTCCTCACAGTGTCTTAGAAGATGGATGTGGTTGAAAACAGTAGGTTTTCAAGGACAAAGAATTAACACTGGACCAAGATCCATTTTCTTCCACCAACTTTAATTCTGGTTGGGTGGGTTAAAGTCATAAGAGAGACTCAGGACTTGCCTTCCTCTGTGACTGACCACTATCATGGCCTTACCAGCCATGGTAAATCCATATGCTCATAATTAGGCAGGGTGCATCTGAACCTGTGGCCATGGTTTCCATATATTGGAGCAGGGATTGGAAAAGGTGAAGGAGCCTCTGCTCAGTACTTAATGGAATTGCAACCAGGGTAAATGGAACCTTTCTGTATTACCACAGTGTCCTCCTGGGCTCATACGCCTGTATTATTTTGGGAAGGAGTCATATTGCCTTTGAAAATGATAATAATCTATCTTGTTCTCCCAAAGATAGGGTTCAAAAGCATTTCATGTTTTGCTACTTCATCACTACCAATGGTGCATGTCTTTTATGATTTGCAGGAGACCTTCCCCCAGTCACATTCTTATAGTATTTGCCACTTACTTCAGTAACTTAGAGAAGAAAATATAAAGCAGATGTTGTAAATATACTTACCTGAAGAACACAAAGATCCCCAGGGAAATCACCAAGGTGAAAATGGACAAAGAGTGACCCACGATAGCCAGGTAGTACAGAACGTAGGCGTTCTGGAACAGAGAGACGAATGAATGAGAGTAGGTAGGCGAGGGCAGAGTTTCTGTTTCTAGATGCAAGTCAACACATTTTCCTTCTTTAAAACCATATACAGACATCATAACAAGTACTTCAGTGAATGAAATTATTTTTATGTTTCTTCTTGTTATTTTATAGAAATAAATTGACGTATTTTCAAAGAATAAAGTTCCTCGAGATGAATCAAATCTCATTCAAAAATTTATTGTAGAAGTAATTTTAAGTGCATGAAAATTATTACCCCAAAGCTGAGTAAGAGATTCTGGTAGGGTTTAACTTCTAGGGTCTTACAGACAGTGGGTATGTCTACTCTACAGAACTGCAGAATAATAATCTACAAATTCTCTTGACCCTTAAGCATTAGGAATACACAGAGAGAGAAGAGAGTATGATGGCAGGTATTTCTGTGCCTGTATTTAACCCAGGATTAAAGTACATACAATTTAATATGTCAATTTAAAAAAAACAATAAATTTGAAAAAAGAAGGGTATCTTTAGTATTTAGTTGGTTGAAGAAGCTGAAGTCTTTTTCCTTGATAGTCATTTGTTAGTTCTATTTTTCCATAATCATGGTTCATTTTATTTATTCTCTCCTAGTGTTAATTGAGTCAAAAGAATGTCAGTGTTCTTCCTTCATGAAATACACAATATCATAGCATCGTTTTCCTGGTTATCCATAATCTCTCCTTTTCTCATAATTTTGCCATGCAGAAGGGAGAGAATGAGCCAGTTGTCCATCTCTCTGGCTTTTCTGTTTTTCACTGTTTCCCTTCCTCTGTGCTTCTGTCTTTGTCTTAATTTCTCTCTCTCTCTCTCTCTCTCTCTCTCACACACACACACACACACACACACACAATTTTGACATTAGCTTTTGAAATTAATATGAATTAGTTTTATCCATTGAAGTAGACTTAGAACTATTGGAATTGGGGATTTTGTTTTTACTTGCTGTTTTTCCTAATGAGACATAATTTGGGTATAATTTTGTATTTTTATTTGATCTCTTGACTTCTCATCTAAAGTTTCTTCTACAGTTTGTTGGGTCTTGGTATTAATGCAATGTAATGTAGATAAGAAGGATAATTTCTATGAGGTGTAATGAATTGCTGGAATAAGTATAACATTTATGTACCTCGAGTGTCTTGATTCTTGTCACTTGCCTTTTGAAGGGTCTGAGATTGAAGCACAAATTCTCCTAAAATGTTCTCAATGCATGAAGAGCCCTTCATTTAGTTATGTGTATGATTATTGTCCTCAAACAAATATCACCTTTCTAGGTTCCAGTAGTTTTTGAACAGACTAATCAACTTATCCTGAATTATGCCTGTTGTACCATTTGACCAGGCATTTACATATTGATGGACATTTTCTTTGCTGATATCATTCTCCTAATGGCACTTCTTACAGGTGACAATAAAATTGGAACAGTTGATTTATAATTGAAGCTGATAAAAACTTCAGAGAACTTAATGGGAGGGATTTGGGAATGTTTTAGAGAAAATAAATATTTGGCTCCTGTCTTTTCTCCCAGGAATTTGTTTCCTAGCTGTTTTCCTAAGAAAGCTTTGTATAACTTAATTCTATTTTCTCTTTCTTTCTTTCTTTTTTTTTTCAGTACTGGAGATTGAATCCAGGGATGTTTAACCACTGAACCACATCCTCAACCCATATATATATATACACACGTATATGTGTGTGTGGCATAAGAGGGGAACCCATCATCTGTTTCATGGACACTCTCTGCTTTGTCACAAATGATCTGATTCCATATGCTCTTGGAAGTCCCACTGATACTAAATGCTAATCAAGAAAGGAACTGTCATTTTCTCTAATGCCACTTCATAGAGACTCTAACTTAGAGGTCACCATTGATTTCCTTCCATAAAAATCACTTGGCTTCTGAATAGCAGCTATTTTATTGCTATATACCCATTTCCACAGATAAATAATGGCATTCTCATCCAGTACTGAAATTTGAAACAGAACCCACCTGCAGCTTCTCAGGAGTGAACGCATTACACATGGTATAGTTGGACCAGGTTCGATTATTGTTGGGATGTTTGAACCAAACCCCATTTTCATCACAGTATTTTGTAACCCTTTCTGTTAATGAAACAATAATCAAAACATTAATACATCAAAATCCCAAGGGAAAAAAATAGTAAGTTAAAGCCTAAAAGCCATTTCAAAGTGCTAATCACTTTGTAGAACTTGAATGTGAATGCCAGTCAGTAGAGTTTGTATGGGTCATGTGTTATATAAAGTGTTTTAATATGTGCTTTCTCATTTTATCTTCAGCGAAGCCATGGGAAGCAGATGTTGCCATTTCCAATGTACAAACTGGAGGCAGATGGGGAGGGGTTACAGAGTTTGAAAAGGTCACAAGGATCCAGGATTTAAATCCAAGTCTGTTGGCCTCTGAAGTGCTATTCATACTCTAATTCATATTTTTACCAAAGTTCTACTTATAAATGGGAAGCATATGAGAACAGGAAGACTATATCTTTCTTCATTTGTTTGTAGTATTTTTAATAAGACTGACGATATGAAATTATTGTTTTTGTGGATCAAATGATCAAATATTGACAACTGCATGTGGTTAAATCCCAAACTAAGGGATATATAGCAAGAAGTCAGTTTTCCACCTCTAAAAAAGATTTTATTTAATCGTCTCTCTTCACTTTACAAAAACATATAGGAGTTCATAGCTTTCACCTTTACTATTTACTTCTTTAAACCTCTTTAGATACTAGTTAGTGAATTTGTTATTAGCATATTACAAATCTCCACCATTGCTATGAAAATTTGTTCATGATTTTGCTAATGCTAATTGTTGATGGTGATCATTCCAAGCTTACTTGGCATTTAAAAAAAGTGAATGTAATGGCAAAATTTTACCTTTACTGTATTGTTAGAAATTAGCTTTGTAGCAAGCAGGGGAAAATACTGTATTCATAAAGGAGGGGTAGTCTCCTGAAGAAGCCCATTCCACTGTAGGACCAATTCGAAAGGGATGAGGGTTGAGTTTCCCTGTTCTAAACCATATTTTGACCACCTCAGCATTGTGTCATTCATGTTGATTGCTTGATTCCACGTGTAGCATCTTAAGTGCCTTCTTGTTAAATTTTGCATTATTAGCATCTTCCTACACACTGTCATCTTTTTCTGAATTTCAATACTGTTCTTTACTCTTTCACTATCTTTTACCAAGCACTTTTCCAAAATGAAATGACTGACATTTCATTAAAGTTTTTGTACATTATTGAGATGTAGCTTTTAGAGCAATAATAAAATCCTAAATAATTTGTTGAATATAGACATTTTTATTATGTGGTTTGTGAAAATGGATTTATCTCCCAGCTGAGAGGGTTCCATCTAAAAACTAGGCCAAAAGATGGATCTGTGCCTGGAAATCTCTATTTTGCTGATCAAAACCTTGCCTTTTAGTCAATATTTATAGCCACTTTGGCAGGAGCCCGCTGCCACTTTGGAACTGGTCTAGTAGCCTCAATTGCAGAATGGTGCTTTGTGCCAATCAAATTAATGTAGTTGTCAAATCAAGATTAATGAAGCATCATTTATTGGGAAGACTTAATAAAGGACCAGAGGATTATCATTAAGTAGCATTTACTTAGAGTTTATAGGAATGTAGCTTTGAGTTAGGGCACTGGACAGAGCCCCTTCTTTTTTCACATTTCAACTTTTCCATCAAAATGGGAATTCCCAGAAGTGGCTGGCTGCCACTTATTTTAAAAGAAGTTCCCTGTAATTCCACTTCAATTATCCTTGCCTTACTTAGGTGGAACTTTGGTTTCAGGGACAAATTGGATCTTCCTTTGAAGGATGATGCAAATAACATCTTCCAAACTTTGTCCAGGGATGGACTCGCTTCTCTGCTCTAAATGGGATTCTAGAGCCACTTAAATGTCCTCTGAACCAGTAAAGGGAAAATTTTACTCTTAGGAAAAGAATCTCACCCTTTAAAAGGGACTTAACATGTTGTATTTATAGCTGATTCCATGTAGTTGCAGCATCTGGGCCTCCTTTGTAACTAAGATTTTCACCCCTCTTTTGGGATCTTTGTTCCAGATTTATTTCAGCAGGACAGATTTCTTTCTAGTTTCCTGGGGCAGGACTTTTCTGGCCTCACAGCCACGGTGCCTGGAGCTGGGTGGTTGCCTTCTCACAGCTTTTGGGGCCTCTCTTCCTTGCACTAGCCTCTTTTGAGGCTGCCCTCTGCCTCCCATGGGCACAGCTATCTGGTGCACTTGATTGAGCCCCCTGGTCCTACCCACCTTCTTCCCTGGATTTTCACTGTCCTCTGGTTTCGTCTTTGCTCTACATTGAGTCACAGCAGAACTTTTAAAAATCCTGATGTCCAGGCTGTACTCTAATATCTAATTCCATTAAATCAGAATCTCTGGGTGATATTTGACATCAGGATCTTTTTCTATTTTATTTTTATTTTTTAAGTTTCCCAGCTTCTCAGTTAAGCAGAGAATCATTTGCTTCCTGCTATCATCTACCCAGTCCCAGTCTCCACTTCCATCTGTCTACTTAGACTCTGGATTGGTGCTATTAATACCCTTCCGCATTCCTCTGCCTTGCTCCTGAGCACTAATCCGGGCCCACTTGTATTCCACACCTCTAACCCATTTACAGATACCTGACAATGTGGGAACACGTGACTTTGGCCCTTTCATTTCTCACTATACTTGGAAACTTCTCCCTTGGAAATTTCTCCTCCTATACCTTCTTCCCGCTTGAGCACTCCAGCTTGATTCCTAACCATGCAGTGTGACAAGATTGAGGCCTCAAAGGTTCTGGAAATATAAACTCTGCATGAGTTTATATAAAGACTGAGAAATAATAATTCTCAACTGTTTTTCTAAACTGTTGTACTTAATTATACATAGAGGGTTAGGTAAAGACTCAGGAGACTTGCTTTCACTTACAGTTTTGTGTTAATTTTTGTAAGTATAAAATGAGAATGTGTATGAAAATATTTTGAAAGTAATGTTGAATACTTTGATGCTCACTGAATATTTTGATATTTAATGAAGAACATTCATATGTAACTTTTATAACTAAAGTGAATTCAGCACACTCATTTACTTCACATATCTTGTCAGTTTTTCTTGTTGGTCCCAAGTTCAGAGCTGGGTGTTGGTTTGATCAATTATCACACTATCAGTCTTACTTATTTTAATAATTGGAGGCTGGAACAGAAATTTGATGTCTACAGTTACTAGACATTTAATTAAACATTTTCAAGGTTATTTAGAATTTCCATTGTATACATCATACTAGCCCAGTATATGCAAACTCTATATCAATATTTTGCATAAATTACTGAATGTGACAATTGAAAGACAAATTTTAAACCCTACATTTGAATAAAACTATTCATACAGTTTTGAGAAACTTTCACAAACCACAATGTAATACCAATATGCATAACTAGCCAGCAATATGATTTTAAAAATAGACAACTTGCAGTATTTGTACAGCCTGAGTAATATTTTAAAGAAACTCTTCAAAATGTACTAAAATTTAGAGTATGACTAGATAAGCATATTTTATATATTATTATATTTTCAGATCCATGCAAACTCCAAAAGCTTCATAACACAAATATAAAATAAAAATAAATATTTTAGGTTTTTTTTCTTTTTTCTTTTTTGGTACTGGGGATTGAACTCAGGGGCACTCAACCACTGAGCCACATCCCCAGCCTTATTTTGTGTTTTATGTAGAGACAGGGTCTCACTGAGTTGCTTAGCGCCTAACTCTTGCTGAGGCTCTTTTTTTTTTTTTTTAAATGTGGTGTTGGGGATAGAACCAGTGCCTCATGCATGCTAGGTAAGTGCTTTACTACTGAGCCACAACTCCAGTCCCCCAAATAAATATTTTACCTGTGGGGTCAAAATCCGGAAAGTAATCAGGGCAGTATTGAAAGGTCAACACTCCAGCCGGAGTGTCATCCCAGCACATCCAGCCATCCCAGGTGCGGTTGCAGTACGGACCTGGACATTTAGAAAGAAATTAATATTTATTAATTTTATTAAATAAAATTTAATGCAAAGAGAAGATTGATTGCACTGTTCTGGTCATGATTGCCCACAATTCAAATGAACCAGAATCACATATCATGAAAATAAGTTTCAAATAGCTTTAGCATATCTGTGACTAAATTATTTCATTGGCTGAAAGGCAGAGTGCTAGTCCTACTTTGTAAGCTTATCAGAAAGAAAGTAACCGCAAAGATCACATTTATTTAATTATAAGTGAGATAAATCTAAGGCATAGGTTGATTGTTAAATCAAATGGTTTTGAGATGTATCAATAAGTTTTTTTTTTTTTTTTTTTTTTTTGTTTTTTTACCTCCTAAAACTTTATTCTCTAAAATATCCAGCCAGGAAATTGGATTTAGATTAGCAGGCCTTGCAGTTATTGTGAGGTATGTTGTTTTTCTACCACTATCAGCATAAGGATTTGAAGGACAATTCAGTAAGACAGCATTACTTGAAAAAATTCTTGACACCAATTAATTTTTCAAAATTTGAAATAAATTTCAAGGAATCAATTCTGCAAAGCTTATCAGCATATGGTATATAATCTTTTCTTTAAAAAGTTCATTTATTTATTTATAGACATTGAATTCTAAGAATTGACAAGAGATACTGAATTTTCTGCATGGCAGTTTGGTTCTCACAGCCAATGTCTTATTTGGGAGGCCAGGCTTAAATTAGGAAATTAAAATACAATTGAAAGTTGTCAAAAACTGTGGAATCCTCAGCAGGATTTATCTATGCATAGATAATTGAGCATATCTTATTCTGGATCTTTCCACTGGGATATGGAAATGTTAAAAATAATGACAGCAGCAGCAGCAACAATGAAATGAAGATATTCACTTCACCTATTAATGGAATTTACATTTTTGTAGGGTTTACTCTGTTTGTTCCTTAAAAGATACACATGTTATATGCATTGAATCTTTCCTTCAGAAGCTGTCCTTTAAAAAACTTAAATACTAGGAGGACACTTGTGAAAGTCTTTGCAAGTTCATACCTGGGTAAAACTTTGCTTGTAAACATCAATATGGCTTTTAGAGCATAAAGATCTCGCTAACTATTAATCTTCAAAGGATTACCTTGGGTAGTGGTATTCTTAATCCAAGGGTGTTGGAATTGTTCAACATTCTTATTGGATTTGCACTTGCAGCCATTTAGTGAATCACATTTAAAAAGTCTTATTATCTTAGAATTACACTTTTTCTGACTGAAATAATGCTCAGTTTGATCACTTTATGTATTCATTCACATTGGCTCCAAGTGGTCTCTTACATGAAGATGTGCCTTTATAAAGGTATTCAAAAGAATGAGCCTTAGGCTTTAAAGGCAGTTCTCAATTTTTTTTTTAATACAATGATCATAGCACAAAAATTCAACCTCCCAAGGTGACTAAAACTAAAGTAAAATAGATTGCACTAACTTGGTCTCTGAAAATAACAGGGTTTTGTGTGTGTGTGTGTGGGGGGGTCTCATTTCCTTCAAATAAATGGTTTTGCCTTTGGATAGAGTTGCATCTAATCCCCTTTCAATTCTTGATAAACACTGAAACTACCACAGACAAAAGGATAATATATACTTGCCTTTCAATTGACTTGTTTTTTTTTTCTATTTAAAAGAAATGCTAAAAATAGGAACTGTGAACTTTAACCATTTAGAAGGAAACCATGTATAGCAGTAGTGTATGTTTAACCATTTCCCCACTTGCCAAGTAGGATTGTCTTAGAATGCATAAAGTTGTACAAGGTCTTACTGAATTTTTCAAATGTTTTAGGAGGCATGGGAAAGAATTTAAATGGGTGTTCTAATGCTTGAACATCACATCTTTTATTTTATTCTGGGCCTCCTACAGCAAATAGAATATGCTGAGCCCCGAAAATGTTTCGGCAGTTACATAGAACATTCTAGAGAAGGTAATAGATAAATCATGTCTGCTGAGGAGATGTGGTTTTTCTAATTCTCCAGGGAACTGGGGGTAGAAAGGGAGAATAAATAGCATGGGTAGCCAACCAATTGACAAGGAAGGAAAGCTATGCCTAATGAATCCAAATAAGAGTGTTTTGACAGGTTCTATCTCAGGCGAATTCTCTGCCCACCACTTTCCACTTGCCCTTCTTGTCATTTTCCACCTTCCCTTCCTCACTTAGTCCTGTATTATTCTTGCTTGCCAGGTGTGAATCCAGAGTTACTGTAGTAATTCCATCTTGCAGGCAGATACTAACCAAAAAGAAGCCAGATGAAGTTGAGAAGTGAGAGGCATCTCACATGAAACCCATAAAGATACCATAGTGTGGAAACTGCTGGTGTATTAAATTTACATTATCGACCACATCTCTACCCATAGAAAGAGAGAAGTCTTTGATGATGTTTCAGACACAAGTTCACATATTGCGTATCTCTTCTCTTTACCTTCTCCTTCGTAAGGCGGTAACTGCTGCATGCGATCATAGCATTTGTACTGGGCATCCATCAGCTTCTGGCGGCCTACGACGTACAGGTATGGCTCAGGAATAGCCGTCGGGTCAGTGAGATTTGCAGAGGAGGGAAGAATTGGAGTTGGGTGCTGTATTAAAAAGGAAAATCAGTTACTTATAGAGAGGAGGGATAGGTGAACACACAAGTGAGATAACCAAAGAGTCTGAAAACATTTACTGTTCCTTCTAAAAGCAACACTTATTCCTGATCTCTATACAGAATATTTTTACTTTATAACTAAAAAGTGTATTTACATTTTATATAAATTATGGCTACAAATTCTATATTTATACCAGTATCTATGCACTATTGAAAATAGCACCCACACACATGCACACAACTCTCTACCATCTAGGATTGTTTTAATTTCTCTATCATAGTGAGGTTTAGAAGTAAACAAAACATGTAACATGATTTCAGAAAAAATGCCCCAAATAAATCAACTTTGCCTTCTTTGGAACTCTTAAGAATCATGGATCATGTTATTTAAAACTAGACAGTATTATAAGATCCTTCATTTATTGGATGTTTTTTGGATGAATTTTTGGTTGTGCCTGGATTGTAAATGCTGCCAGAAATTTTCCATTTATTCCACAGAACAAACAACATATCTTCTCCCTCTGATAACTGACTTTAATCTCTTTAAATTGGTTTCATTAGCACATGGCCTACACAGGAGTATTCATTTTTGCTGATGAAAATCAATTTGTAAATTTTTATATTGGGGCACTTGCATTTTCAGTACAGTTGACATGAGTTTTTTTTTTTTTTAGTTGTGGTTAATCTCCATCACCATCACAGCTCTCTGGTTATCAAAGTTGATGTGTTTGTGTAAAAAGATCACTGTTTGTCACACCACCCCAACTTGTGTTTATTTGTAGTCCAATTTCTTTTGTGACTATGATTGATGTTCTTAGTGGTGCTTGAATCTAAGTTTTTAAAAATATCTATACTCTGCATATTTATATTTTGTTTTGGCTTTTTGTTTTGTTTTTAGAAAACCTACAAACTTCAGTCTACCCTTTCTTTTTTTCTAAAGTTCAGAATATTGCTTTCTATCACATGCAATATAGGACATATTTATTTGAACTTATTCTGTCTAAAGTATTCCTAGGTTGAAGTTTTCCCAAGTGTATTAATAGCAAAAAATAGTCTACAGTTCTCTTCTGTATTCCCCAGCCTCTAAAATGAAACCTGTTGCCCTTAAGTTGACCTGTACACCCAGATTACGCCTGTGCAGCCTCGTTCTTTCTCAGTAGGTGTCATCCTGTATCTCCCGTGTGAGCTCATCACTACATGCTAAGCGGTGTGGCACAAAATATAACTGAAATTCACAACGGGGAGAGAGTATGAAGCAAACTAGGGGTGGTTACAAATACATGGCAGAATCTGAGCTGGACCTTGAGAGTAGGTAGTGTCTGATTAGGCAGAGAAAAGACAGAAGGGCTTTAGGATGAAAGGAAGGGAATGTACAAGAGTCCAGAGATTGGAAATAGCACATGTGAAACACAGGAATAGAGCCACCCTGCCTGAAGGGGGGAACTTGTTTTATTTTAAGTAAGAAATGGGATCAAGGAGTCATATAGTACAGGGGGAGGGAAAAAGAAAGAAATATTGTACTGTTGCTTTGAGCAGATTATAAACCTCTCTAGGTCTAAGTTTCATTTGTAATAATATTTATCTTCTATGGATATGGTGAGAATAAACAAGAAAACAAATACAAAGTGCCTAGAACTTGAAAGATTAATAGTTTTTAGCTAATATTATCAAAATATGATTGTAGAATAAAAGACATTTTGCAGATTTTTGATCAGTGAAGACTATAAAAGAATTTTAGTGTAATCCACATGGCAGGCATCAATGTCCATAGGTTAGAACTGGGAAGGAAGCCGTGAAGCTAAAGGCTTGGACTAAGTCACCCATGATAGATGGAGAGCACAAATCTCAGCACCTCCTCAAATAATAAAGGTGTGGAGGCATTTGGGAGTATAAGGAATGGAGAATGGTAACAGCCAAAGAGCCTGGATGTTTAGCCTACTATGTAACTGGACAAATGAATTAAGTTGACACTACTCTTTAAATATACTATTTCTATTTTTAGTGTCTCTTGAATTTATGACAGAAAAGAAATTAATGACCCACAAAATTTTCACATTTGTGCAAACCATTGAAGGAAGAATCATGGTGCTCTTACAATAGAGATATTAATGATCTATGCATCTACTTTAGATACTTCTTTTGTGCCTCAATTCTTAGGTTCTTCATTTAATATGAAAATTCTCATTTGATATATTATTAATTTCTAGGCTACCTTCTAAGCTTTTTCAAATAAAATTAGATGATGGATTATCAAATATATATGTGTGTGTATGTATATAATATATATATATACACATATATATATGTAAACATACATACATACATATCTTGTCATATATATTAGATATTTTAGACATTATGGACCATTTTCCTTAAGGCTGTTTTTCTTTCCAAAAGCAACAATCTGAATTCTGTCTTTAAATGGCTAATGACCAATTAAAATATGTTCCTGTATTAGTTGCAAATTCATTGAAGCCATGGGGAAACTGTAGGTACAAAGATAGTAAGTGAAACACTCAATACTTATATTTTAAATTACATATTTATTTGATTTAATTCATTTTAACATCAGTAACACTGGACATATAAATATCTGAATAAGAGTAGGTGTAGATCATGTCGATGACAGTAGCTTCAATATTATCATTCTTGCAATATTGAAACAAACTCCAGTGAACTTGGTTTGGAGCCTGGTTCAGTAGAGATTGTTTCAACACTGAAGGAATGAAAAATCAGAACCTCTGTTGTAAGATGAGCAATCTCAGTCTGTTCCTGGGCTGGTCCATGTTTGAGCCATGAAGATGGAATATTCCCAATGCTAGCTGAATATCTTGATGACTTCCTAAAATAACATACAAATTGTGGCATTCTATTTATGGATAGATAGATGAATGGATAAATAAAGGGATAGATGGATAGATAAGTAGATGGATAGATTAATGGACAGATGAAAGTATGGATGGACAGAAGAATAGATGAATGGTTAAATGAATGGATACATAGATAAATGGATGGCTAGATGGATAGATGAATAGATGGATGGAAGGATGGGTAGATGGGTAGATAGATAAATATATGGGTGGATAGGTATATGGAGAGATGAATATATGGATAGACAGATGGATAGATGGATGGATAAGTGAATGGATAGATGAATAGATGGATGGATAGATGAATGTACATATAGATGAATGGATAGATGAATAGATGGATGAATGGATGAATGGATAGATAAATGGATAGATGAATGTACATATAGATGAATGGATAGATGAATAGTTGGATGAATGGATGAATGGATAGATAAATGGATCGATAGTGGATGGATGGATGGATGGATAGATGGACAGACATAAATGGATGGATAGATGGATAGATGATGAATATATAAAAAGATAGATATATACATACAATTATGTATATGATTATAAAAGGCTGATTTTCTTTCCAGCATTATATTTTCAATTACAGCATATATATATATGTATAAATTCATAACGTCACAAATTTCATAAAGTTCATTAAACATACTGTTTTTTTCTGATAACTCCATACAAATAAAAATTGTCAGGTAGTATTATTTTTAGCAACAAAGAGGAAAAATAATACCAGTTGTAATTAGGTAGAATGATCAAGTAATGTAAAAGATGTGAAAACATTCTACTTACCATAACTTATATCTATACTGTGTATTTGAGTGATTTAAATAAATATATGATTCTATGCTTAAATAAGGATAGAAATGATACATTAAAGATATATTGCTTTTTTGAGTAAAAACTAATATTCAAATTTTGCCTATAAGCCATCTCACATTATTCTTCAACAAACAAACAATCTCCCTCTTAATTGTTGTCCCCTGTGGCAGTTTAACTACTGGATATGTGATGTCACTTCTAAAGGTTCAAGTAAATGGCGCCACACATCCAACAGCCAAGCTGCCACCACCAGCAGCAATCAGCAGCTGAGCCTCACTGATTCTTTGGGTGAGTAAACACTTTAAGTGCCTTCTGCACTCCAGACCCTGTTCTGGGTTCTGGAAATTTAGCAGTGAACAAGATTGGCAAGGTCCCTGCCCTCATGGGGCTCACATTCTAGAAAGTTTCATCCACACTAATCATAGAGAGGAAAGAAATCTTTTGTTCATTGAAAGTGCATATAAAGATGTTTAATATGAAGAATGTAATCTGCTTATAATTTTGTGCAAAGTTAGAAAAATTATGATTGTAACAATTTTTTTCTATTTGCCTCAACAAATGTTTTCAGTGAATAGTGTATACAGCTTCTGATAATTTGTTTTTTTCTGTTATGTTTGCTAACATGTATTAAAATGCAACTT
>CM053407.1:43199044-43354631 GCA_028644305.1 Xerus rutilus | reverse complement strand
AGAAATCTTATTTGAAATGGCCATGTTGAGGCAATTCTTACTTGTGTATCAGACATTCGTTCTGCCTTGGGGTTAAAGGTAGTTTCTAGAAGTACAAAGACAGAACAATTATAGAGATGTTTCGTCTGGAACTTTGAAAAATGTTCCATCTCTGCAATGGCTCAAGCCCAATTAGGTACTGAAGGGAATGTTTCCTATTGATTGCCATGGGCAGAATTGTTCTAAAAAGCACACGTGTTAATGATATTTTTAATGTTTAAGGAGATAGTAATGTTAAGTATGCTAATTTTATCATTACATACTGTAAACCCATATTGAATTATTATGTACCCCCATACATTCATATAATGCAAATAATATTTAGTAATAAAAAGAATATGGGGGCTGGGATTGTAGCTCAGCGGTAGAGCACTTGCCTCGCATGTGTGAGGCCCTGGGTTCGATCCTCAGCACCACATACAAACCAATAAAATAAAGACATTGTGTCCATCTACAACTAAAAAAAAAAAAAAATTAAAAAAAAAAAGAGTATGAATCCAGGATCCACAAATTGATGTAACCAACAGTAGATCCATGTCATCATCCTAAACATTTGTGAGGTATGTGTTAGAATTTTTTTGCAGTTTTCAGTTAAAGTTTGCAAAATAACAAAGGAAAAAATACAATGTTGTAGAATATACAACGTTGTAAATATACCTGGTTCTTCCAGGTAGGATCAGATGCCTGGTTGGTGTCCTATGTACTTTCTAGGGAAATGCAGCTAAGTAAACAAATAAAAGAACGAAATGCTCCCTCCTAGTTTTTCTGTCTTCATCATTGTTGTTATCATTCACATCAAGTACATTTTTTTAGTGCTCACAATGTATCAACCACTGTCCAAAGCCTGTTACATTACCTCAGGGAAGGGAGAGGAAAGTGAGTTGGGTGGATTTGGTTAATAGGGAAGACATTACCAAAGGGAAAGTAATGGCCAAAAATGATACTTTAAAAAGACCATGTGGAAAACAGTTGGTAGAATTTAATAAATATGCTGGCAGTGGTTTTTCACAACAGTGTATTATGTAAAAAGTTATCAGGTGGATTTGTTAAGACCATTGCCATTTTTTAAGTCACCAATGTGGAACAAAATGAATCTTTGGAAGAAAAATTAAAAAAAATTTTTATCTATATGCTATTCTTTTGAGACTCAAATTCTGAACTTATTTTTATTGGTTCTTTTCAGTTATATATGACAATAGATTTCATTTTGGTACAATTATAAAAGTACAGAATAGTATTTGTTCTGATTCAGTCCCCAGTACTTGCCCTTCTCCTCCCTGCCTTTCAAACCCCTTGTTCCTTCCCTTCTACTCTGCTGATCTTCCTGCTATTTACTTAGTTATTTTTTTAAATTAATCTTGTAGAATTTTGTTTTATGAAGAAATTCTCCAAATGACATATATAATCCAAATACAGAGAAGAAAATTACTTTCTGTCACAGCAAAGAGCACAAAGCAACCTGAGTACTGTGCTCACTTATGTTTGCTGGTCAAGAGATGCCCCCAAACCATAAAATATTTCTATCTAAAACTCACATAAATATATGCAATTTTTTTCAAGGTTTAAGTTGTGAAATAAATTAGTCAAAAGCTTTAAGTAAAAATGTTTTATTTCTTTAACACACTCAAGTGATCTATGGTCTAATGTATTTTGTTAATATTTAGTGATTTCTTCAGTTTCTCTTCTACTATGTCCAATATAATTGTTTTATGATATAATTTTTAGTTGTAGATGGATACAATACCTTTACTTGTTTATCTTTATGTGGTGCTGAGGTTTGAACCCAGTGTCTCTCAAGTGTGAGGCGAGCGCTCTCCACTGAGCGATAATCCCAGCCCTTATGATACAAATTATTTAGAAATATTCACATACATGGTATGACATCGGATTTCATTCAAGCTATGAAAAATAACAGTATAAATTTATGAATAATATGTACCATTATTTCTGCATCTATACAACATCACATAGGGCTTGGGAATTTATGGACAAAACTAACTAGTCTATTAGTTTACGAGATTCTTGTGTGTTTTTCTTAGATTTTCAATGGCACGAAGTATTATATACTTCCAGAAACTGGTTAAGAAAATTATATTGTAATTTATCTAAAGGAATATTTAATAGGTTAAAATAATTGGACAGTCTGATATAATAAACTATGCCCATTATCCAAAAAGGTATAAAAGGGTTGCATTAACAAATGTCCCCATCAACCATTCATTTGAAGGATAATGTCACAAAATAAAAAATTCCCTTACAAACTAAATTAACACTTAGGGAACACTAGTAATATTTTCCTTAAATAATGGAAAGAGAAGCAGTTTAGGTGTATTTGTAAGCCTGCAGTCACACACTGATGAATAATGGAAATCTTGGAACTCTGGACAAGTTTAGCTTGTGTCAGTATCTTAGTATGAGATCCTAAGTGATCTCTACTGCCAGCTCTAGTTCCTTGGCAAATGTTATTCTGATGTGGTGGAAAGAGTAAGGATCAAGACAACTCCAGACTGATTTGTGTGAAATTCACCCTTCTTCTTGTTATGTGTTACTGAAGCTGATGTGATCGTGGGTTAACGATGTTGACGTGAATAGGCATCGATAGTGTTTTCTAAAACAATTATACTTCTAATGAGCTCAATACTTTAGGAAGAAAACAATACAAAATTACATAAATTGAACATGTTTTAAAAGATTAGAGAAAGCTATGGATTGGCAGTGGTGTATAAAGACTTGAAGATTCTTAGTTTTTGATGAGAGATGTATTTGAAATGAATAACCAGAGTGATGGAGATCAGATGTTTTAAAAGTACTGAACAGGCTGGAAACCATGATTCAAATACACATGTCAAACATACAGGATAATACAGAGGTGTTTCAAATGAATTCGGAATTTTGTAAATAAATCAAACTCAAATTTCTGGGAAAACGATGGCACTAATATAAATTAGTGAAAGTTCAGAAAGTAGATTTGTTAAGGAAGTATTTTTTAAATGATAGTCTAGAAGAATGCCTATCTTTACATATGCCAATTCGATCACACACAAACATTCCTCCCTATTTGGCATTCTTGATTGACATGTCTTAGAATAATTCTGTTTTACTTACATTTAGAAGAACGAACAGTGCCAGGCACCGGCACGTCACCGGCAGCTTCATTTTTGGATTTTGAAGATACCTCCTCATCCTATAAAAATATAAAAGTAAAAAAGATTTAAATTAATATAGCCTCCATAACAACTTATGTTTTCCTTTTCTTTTTGACTTGAAGAGGATCAATATCCCAAGACACCCTAAATAAAATACACATGAGTAAGAACAATATGCTTGTGACATGGTTGCCGCTGCATGTCCCATTGTCTCTCCTGTCAGACAGACCATTGGCCCTGAGGCACTAGCAAAAAATTCTGGAGTAACCTTTGCATATGAGGACTGAAATAAAGGAATTCCAAGAAATCAAGAGCAATCCAGGTTGATTTTGACAGCGTGTGCCATCAATAGAACTGCTGAAAACGGCTATGCAAGCATCCACAAAGAAGTTACCTCACTGGACGTGAGCAAATAAAATCTGTGGTTTATGAAGGAATCATGGTTATGCCCTGCAGGTAACATAAGATCAACTCTAAAAGTTTTATTTAGAGCCTTGATTATTTTTTTCCTATAAATATTTCTTCAAGCTTCAAATTTCTAGTAAGAATACATTTCTTCCACCAAGCAAAGTTGGACTATGTCAGCAATCGCTCGCCATTCCCACTCAAGAGCACCACCATCAGAAGAGGCTACTGTGTCACAAATATCAGTTTCTCATAGCTCAGCAGATAATGGTATACAAGGAAAGATAATAAAGGGGTGAAAATTTAAATATGTATTGCTTTTCATCAGTGAGATTTGTGTGAAAACTGGATTTCAACCAGGACAGAGTGATTATGATTTCTCTTAAGTGGTATGATTGCCTCTTACACTATATTCATTATAAGATAGATTTTACCCTGTCTGCTTGGTATCTACAATGTGGGCCTGATGTACTTGCTCTCAAAAGAGTAAATTCTATTAATTTGCATACTGGTACAATAGTAAATGGAGAATGTAAAGTATAATTTTGAAATGTCATCTTACATGCTTATCATTATTCATTGTTTCTGATTTAATTCAAGTCCACTCAGTAGATTAAAAGCACACACATACATGCACTGAGTGCAGAAGCACCACAAGCATGCAAATGTGGGTGAGCTGGATGAGATGTGGCACCATTATAAGAATCTGAACATCTAGGGCAGGGCAGGGAGTAGGTATAAATGACATAAAATGCAGTAAAATAACCAAAATGCTGCCTGGATACAAGCTCATTAAAATTATGAAAATATAGGGAATTATAAGAGAGCCAGAAAATTTCTGATTGGGAAGACCAGGGCAGAGTTTATATTTTAAGTTATAATTTGAAAATTAAATGGGATTTTGAAAAGCAAACACCTGGTAGGCAGAGAAAGCAAATGAAAACAAGATACAGAGATAGGAAAATTAAATGTAATCAAAGAATAATAAACATGATAGATTAATTTAGCTAGAACAGTGTCTCTCAGAAAGGGGGTATAAGGCTGGATGAGTAGGCTTTGAGTGCTCAAAAGAAATTTATCACTGAAACCCACCATTTTGGCACTTTGTATACATGCATATTCATCTTTATGTATACACATCCTAACAACCTTAACTGATGCTGAGACACTTTCAGATAAAAATATTTTTTACTGTTACTGGTAATGATGGTGGTTTGTGAGCTAATGAAGTAAATGAAACATAGAACTCTGAGTTTTCACAACTGTGTCCTCTCCACACCACCACACTAGCACATCTGAACACACAAATTATCTTGCTCAGTTTCTGGAATTGCTCATATTACTCACTTGCACATTTATCCATGAACTGTCTGGATGAGAAACTAGGGATCATGTCGATTCCACCCACTTCCTCATCCTGAACATATCATCTCCAGGACTCTATTTGCATTTTGGTGTCTTTCAAATATGTCTACCCCTTTCTACCCGCTAGGAATAGCCTCCACACCAGTTTCACTGCTCCGCGTCTTGATCCCTCCAACTCATTTCCTCTACTAAAATAAGTATGATCTTATCCTCTGTCAATCATTCCTTATGCATTTTAGGTAAATGCCCGAAACTCTTGGCTAGGAATATAACATAGGTCCTCTTACAGTAATATGCACCAATATGATAATGGAGAGAAATAAAGAGGAAGAAATTAAAGTTGTCTCCTAGGTTTCTAACTTGACAAAAGGACAAATAATGAGCAAACTTAGGAGAAAGAAGTAGGTGGAGGAGGAGCTTTCGATCTGTATCTTCTCCCTTAACTGAGAATAATGCAACCTGAATGTTTTGGGTGAGATTTATTTCCTGGAGTGAAAGGCAGGATTTTGAAATGTATGCCTACATGGGGACATGAAAGCCTTTCTTAAGAAGGTTGCTTTTAGAATTCCTACTCATCATAGTCCTGTGATTTAGCCTTGGAGAGAAGCAGAATGTGTAGAACCTTACTGGTATCAGATGGAAATGTTAATCACTGTTGAAGTACACAAAGAAAAGTGTACGAATGCATTAAAATATTAGCCTGTACAAATATTATGTATTAGTCAAAAAAAAAATTTAAAGTGTATAAGGAGACGGAAATGTGCACTGTCCTGATAAGATCATTACACATTAATTTTAAAAAGATTGCTTAAATCCAGCTTTCTTCTTGAAATGAAAGTCCCTCTCATTAAGTCCAAATGTGGGACCTAAACTTGGTGAGAAGGTAGCTTCCCAATAAATGTGAATATGGGAACATTAGTCAGCTAATTGGCTTCTACTATCCATGCCATCTGTTCAATGTCAATTGATATTTTGTAATGTAGAAGTTGCTCTGTTTGACTCAACAATATCATTAAAATGAAGAGCACTGGAGGCCATCGAAGACTCCTTTCTTTTAAGGTGAATGGAACTGCATAGTCATCTTGCTGGAGAAAAGGGGAGCCTCATGGTTTCAAAGGCCAACACACTAGCTTTACAATTGTACCATGACCAACCAAGGTGAATAAAGACAGTATCAAATAGATCTGAAGATGAACATTTGGAAATTCCTGAGGGAAGTTAAGCAAGACACAAGTTCCTTTCTTTCTGATAACTGAAGAGGTCTATAATTTTAAAGATTCTTGCAATACTTTCAACTGTAACAAGCATAGAGCTTGCCCCCATAACTGTCCTGATTAAATAGTGCCTTATAGATATGCCTCTGAAAGATGTGCTTCATTGAGGATTCCTGATAAGGGGACAAAGATAATAAAAGTAAAGCTGTGAAGAAAAAGATGGCTTTATCAATTTCAGAGAAAAAAAAGGAAAAGAAATGTAGCATCAGAATGGAGAGAAGGGGCTGGGATTGTGGCTCAGCAGTAGAGCGCTTGCCTCACATGTGTGAGGCACTGGGTTCGATCCTCAGCACCACGTAAAAAATAAATTAAAAACAAAGATATAAAAAAATTTTAAAAAGAAGAATGGAGAGAAGAGTGAAGGAAGGAATAAAAGGAACAAGGAAAGACTTAGAGTGACAGCCATGGAAAATGCAGAATGAATGCTGGAGGCTGATGGCTTAATTAAAGAGATGACTACAAGATAGAATGAAAGGATGGATGGGTTGCAGGAAGAATCTGGAGAAAGGTGAATGTTGGATTTCAAGTAGGCAGGATTCAGGGTGATACCAGTTGTGTACATTGACCTTGACAACAGTTTTGACTGCAGGTTCAGAGAGTTTAAACCAGAACCCAAGGAGGAAGGACAACATCAAGCAAATAGCAGTTAGTAGAGAGAAAAATGGAAATTCTGAATTTGAAATGAAAGCAAGTGAGACAGGTAACACATGACCAGTCATCTGGTATACTTGAAGATGTCTATGAAAATCAGCAAGGCTTTACTTTGACTTCTGATTATTTGCTTACTCACTTCTTGATGAATTACCTTTTCCCACAAGGACTTTGTTCACTCTTCTGATCCCAGAATCAAAAAGACAGCCTGGAATGTAGTAAATGCTCAGTAAATGCTGGTATCTTGTTTTAAGGGATAAATTAGGGACAGAATTCAAAAAATGTAAATCTGGAAATCTGGAAAGATATCCTGCATTTTCCATGGCGATCACTCTAAGTCTTGTTCCTTTTACTCCTTCCTTCCTTTAATCTTATCTACATTCTGCTGCTACTTTTCTTTGCCTTGTGCTTTTCCTAGAGAGCTCTAACTGTGGAGCCAAGAAATTATAACTTCTGCCTCTGCTTTAATTATTCTTTAAATTTTGAGCAAAGACCTTCACTTCTTTTTTAAAAAATATTTTTAGTTATACATGGACACAATTACCTTTTTTATTTTTATGTGGTGCTGAGGATCAGACCCAGTACCTCACATGTACGAGGCAAGCACTCTGCCACTGAGCCACAACCCCAGCCCAAAGACCTTCACTTCTATGCCAGTTTCCTGCCTGTAGAATGACTACTACATGGCTGTGCCTTCCTTGAACAAAAAAACACACTACTGTGTATGAAGCCTATTGGTCCACCTGGATCTGTCTCAATAGTCTAGCTAGGAAAGGTAGGTGCTCCCAAGATATTTTTGGATCATTTTTATACCTAACAAAAGCTTTTTGGGAGCTTTTATATAAACCAGATCAATGTGGAAACTAAAATCCCAATTGTGGAATCTAATTTTAAACATGGAGATGAGTAAACCATCTTCAGAGGTTTGGTTGCTAGTGGGACAACAGAATCAGCACTGTCCTGCATCCACAAATGGGTACTCACAGATAATCCCCTCTCTAGAAACTGTATCTCTGGGTTACAAAGGTGTGCTGATCTGTGGGAACCATTTTTATGATGAATAAATAGACGCTAAATCACTAATTCTTTGATAATGGTCGAATAGAGTAATCATCATTAAGGGGAGTAAATTTCCTTGAAAAGCAAAGTTTTATGATTTTTATGGAGATTTTTATATGATAAGCAAAGTTATATGATTTTTATTTACTTTTTATGAAATTCAATGTCTGAAAATAATGTCTATTCTCATAGGTCAGCATTTCCAAAAGCATGTTTCATAGTAATTCCATGAGGAACAGTATAAAATAAGATTTCTACACCCAAATAAGTTTAGGGAATTAACTCTTGCCTATACTCCTTATAGAGATTTATCATAGATGTTAATACTTTAAATAAAGACTAATTTTATGGTACTAAAACATTCATTTGATTTTAACTTTTCATTCCCCAAGCTTGTCTAATCATGAAACATCTTTTTTTTGTGTGGTAATGGCTAATAACTCATGCATAGAATACACTTAGGAAAATACTCTAAGTTCAGTGTAGTTTCTAACCCACCCCAGGCAATGAAGGCTGCAAATCATGAGAATGAGCTCCTTTTATCTTAGAAAGTATTTCTTTCTCTTCCATGGAGCAAAAGAGGAATGTATGAGGTCTTACATAGCCCCAGCCTTGGTTCAAAGCCCAACACCACTAATAGGCATCTCAAAGGCAATTGCTCCTTGAGAGCACTATTTGTTAAGGGGCTGTCCATCAACATCCTGGTTGTAGACACAAGGACTAGAATAAGGTGTGTGAGCAAATAACAGGAACCAAGAAGAGGGAAGCATTACTGGTCTAAAAATAGCTGTTGACTTTTGTCACTGACAGCATAGAATCTGTTTCAAATGTAAAATTTGTCATTTATAAAACAACCGTCTTTACTATGTTTCTATAGGTATGGTCTGAGCAGGTAAATGAATTTTGTAAAATCACAGGGTGGGTGGTTTTGTTGTCTTAGCAATGTCTTCTGTTTGCTCCACCTGATTACCTGACCTATTTGAAAATTATTCTACATTACCACAGGAACTCATGTGCCAAGGCATAATGTGATGTAACTCAATTTATGTTGCTTTATTAAGCAAAACAGAGTATCTTTCTGCTCTTCATCATGAGTTTAAAATGCTCATCAAATCCAGGATCCAAGCCTAACTCGTATAAACTCTAGCACTCTCTACAATGGGGAGCTGTTCTTGATAAACAGCATGGCACACAACCTAAGATGAAAGATTCAGATGATTGGTGAAAGAGGACAGAAGTGATGTCATATTGAGAGAAATAAGACTTTTTCCTTGAGTTACGTCAATGACTTAACATAGCTAAGTGATTTCCATCAAAGTTATGCTAATTTAGCAGCACATAGAATTATTACAGACTTAACCACTTTCTGCCTTGTGTTTTATACACACACACCATTTAACTGGCACTTAATAATTACTATGTTTTCAGTACCATGCTTGACAATTACATATGTTTTGATTTTGTCTTAGCAACATGTGGATTCTCCTTCTATACTCAAAATTATGGATGAACAAATAAAAAGGGAGATTAGGTTAGTTTCCAGTTATGTAGTCATTGTGTGGGCAAATATGTGTTTTGATTCCTAGTCCAGTGTCCTCAAGCCTTGAAGATCCGTTCCAACTTCCACCTGCTCTTTGAGGTCATAGACTGGGTCATGGCTGCCTACAAGCCCAAGGCCTTTTATATCATACTCATTTACTAAACACTTTTTGAGTATATGTTTTCCATAACCAGCCTGGGTCTCCAATCACTCTTGATTTCTTCTATATCTGTTCATCAACTCAATATAAGTTATTGTCATTTTAAGTATAAGATGGCATTTCTATTACAACAGCATAAAAAGTTAAAGACAAAAATCTATAGTCCAGAAATCCCTGATGGAAATAATCTGGCATGGATACTTATTTTCAGCTATTAAGCAACAAGGAGTAGAGAGAAACTCAAAGTGCTAGACTAACCTTGGTCAAAATAGTATACATGACAGTTTGAAAAGTTGCTGATCTCATTGCTTTAAGTCTGTAAGCATTTCTACTCTGAAGCCTATTTCCTTGAGCAACTTTAATCATCATACTTAGTATGGGAAAACAAAGAAAAAAGATATGAAGTGTAAAATTATGCAATGATGTCCAATGGGAGTTTCCAAAACTAATTAAACTTTGATTCTTGATACAATGGCCCTTTTAATGGCATGATTAATACCGGGCTCAGTATAGAACCTTATACATAGTAAGTGTTCAATGAGTATTTTGAATAAAACAGACATACTGTCCCTAAGCAGTTGACTAGGCATTACTGATCAATGAAGAGATCTTAGAGAAATGGTTCCAAATCATACACAGTTCAAAAGTGTGCTATTGCTCAGGTGGATACTATTAGTGGGTAACTAGATTAAATATGGCTAACTAAAACTAATCTGAGGAAAAGGCATTGTAACTTCATACATATTTTCTAGTAGTGGGTTTCTAATAGCAGACCTGATAAGGAAAAGAAAGAGAATTGAGTTCTGTCTTCAATCAATTTAATCAAAACCACACCATGCACTTGTTACAGGTATTCCAATGCTATCTCAAGGCACAGCCTCTCAATATGAGAGGCTGAGAGAAAAATAATACAGTCCAAAGGGTCAACATGAGCAAGGATGAAAAAGCAGGAGTCACTGAGTATACTGAAGAAACTCTAAGTGGGCTGATTCCAAAGTCCACATTCTTATATATATATGAAGAAAAAGTCAGCTTTGGGTAAATGAAATTTGGATGATCAGAAAAATCCTTCAGTTATAGGACCAAAGTGCCCCTGATTGTAATTAGCATGTTCAAGTTTCCTATATAAGCACTTCTGTTGAGATCAACTATAGCAAATGTGATAAGCAGAGTCAGTGTGGTTAATGGAAAAAAATGGTGGGCTAAGGAATAAGGGATCTATATTTTAACCTCGGAACAACCTCAAATTCATCACGTTTTTTAAGCTTGCTATTGTACCTTTCTGGGCATCCATTTCATTAGCTGTGATATTAGACATGTGTCCCATAATTAAGAATCTTTTTCACTACAAATTAAAAGTCTGAGAAGTCTGCAACAATGGAGCCTCTCAATAAATTCATTTAAATTAACTGTTGTTTCTAATTGTATTTATAAGTTTTAATATATAATCAACACTTAAAGAATGAACAAGTATGACTGACAATTGTCTTCGTACGATTTTCATGAGTGGCACATGGATTGCTCTCTTCATTGAAAGTAAAAGGCCAATACTGCAGATTTATTAGCATGCCTGTATTGTTTTGGAATAGAAATTTCAGGACTTTGCCGTACTTGGTCTGGATTATTGAAACTCTGACAAAGATACGATAGAGTTAAATATGTTGGTGCTGTTTTGAAAATTTACTTTTACAAATACTGTTGCATAAAAATGCCTTTCTTTCTTACATAGGTGACTTTCCTGAGAGACACTACATTGGCTGACACAAGTTATAAATTCTTTTAAGCTGAATTTAAAAATGTCTATGTAGAATTCAATGCCACACATATATCAAACCATTCTCTAAATATCAATAGGAATTTTTGGGGGTGGGTATTAGGGATTAAACTCAGGGGCACTCGACCACTGAACTACATTCCCAACCCTACTTTTTGCATTTTATTTAGAGACAGGATCTCATTGAGTTGCTTAGTGCCTCACTTTTGCTGAGGGTAGCTTTGAACTTGCGATCCTCCTGCCTCAGTCTCCCAAGCTGCTGGGATTACAGGCATGCACCACTACGTCCAGCTCCACAGGAATTTAAAATAGAGAAATTAAGATGTGGTCCTTAGACAACACATTCTTGTGCCCTTATACGCACTCTAGTAAAATGTATGCCTGCTTTCATTAGGTGATGGAACCAAGAGGGGTCTTAAAATTCAAACATTCCAAATTTCTCACTGTCAAATGAACTAGGAAAACCTAACAATTTCCCTCCAATCTGTTAGAAGTTGATGAAAGAGCTCCAGTTAAAACCTCTATTGTATGTTCTAACCTAGTGCATGTTCTAAATTACCACCCTGCCTCTCATCATAGGGTTTTCCCAGTTGCTTTAATACTCTGCAGAGAAACCTCTAAAACATGGTCTTGTTGGAACAGAAGTAACCAGGATCATAGTTCTTTCTTCCTTTTGCCCAATTGGATTTCTCTTAATCACTTTCAGGGATTTTTTTTTTTTTTTTTTTTTTTTAGTTCTGATTTCAAGGATATCTTAGGTTAAATAAAGGGACATCCTGAAGTGTCATTCAAAGTATTTAACAAGCATTGCTACTGAAACATGTGCTAGGCAGAATTGCTGGCTGTAACCACAGGCATGCTGTGCCAATGCTCACTAGCTGGAAGCTACATTCCTCCTTTCCCCTATAACCTTGCTATGCATTGTGTATCTGTCTTTTATATTTTGCAGAAATGGAGGTGGGCTGGAATGAGGCAGAGAGCATTTATGGTACTTATAAATTCAATCATCAAATATTTACTGAGTCAGATGCAGTACTTGCTCTTAAAGAGTCTTTACGCATTGCAGAAAATGCCCAAATGGGAGCTACCCTTTTGCATACCCTTAACATGCACATCTCCCAATCCTCCCACTGTGTATGGGATTCTATATAAAGATATTTCATGGAGATTCTTATAAGGGACAGGCTTGTTCCTGCATTTCCAATTCCAGAAGCACATATTTATTAATAGAGAGAGGCACCATCAAATGTAATTTAATCATTACAAACTTTGCTTCTTATTCAATTATGTAAGGATCCATTTCCCAGAAATTTGAGTGAATTGGAAGTTATCCATATTGCATGGCTGTGTAAGCAGTTCAAAAGGTGTAAAATTAGCTGGATTCCCTTGAAAAACAGAGAGATTAAGTGAGATTAATGACATCAGGGATGGCCAGCCAAGTTGCATCTCTACACGTCAGCTATGGTGGTGCAAATAGTTTTCATCATATCAGCTGTTTCCCACCAGGACCCAAACAGCTAATACTCAAAGCTCTAACATGAGTGACTTTTATTTAAAAGGGTGTTGTCAAAGTCAATTTCAATATGGTAATTTATGGTTTTCAGGTGAAGTGAATATTCTAATTAAAAAAAAAAAAAGCTTAGTCCTTATAAAGAACTTGAACAACTCACTTTGTCAGTTCATTTTCAAAGAAAACAAGTATATAAAGAAGTTACAGCATACAAGTTAAGGCTTTAGCCAAACAAAATTAGGAATTCCAAGAAAGTAATCTTCATTAATGTAATTTGGTTTGGGAATGTGGATACGCTAATAACTGAGAGGTCAAAACTACCTAAATTTAGTCATTTCAGAGTATCTGGAAGGATCTTGGTAACCTAGATCCATAGGTAATCCTTATTCAAATTTTTCCAATATCTGATCCACGTGACAGATGCATGTGACATCGTGCATCTCCTTGCTTCCTTTTGGTGGTGACACTCATTCAATAATAGGAACTAAAGGAAGCAGTGCAGAAATAAGAGGTGGAATTTACTCAAAGTCACTGAGCAGGATAACTAATTTGATCAAGAATTAACTCGATGGTCTAGGATTGTGGCTCAGTGGTAGAGCGCTTGCCTCACACGTGTGAGGTATTGGGTTAGATCCTTAGCACCACAGAAAGATAAAATAAAGATATTGTGTTCATCTTTAAAAAAAATCTTAAAAAAAATTAACTTGAACAGGATCTGACTAGCAATAGTTTCTCCAAGTATAGACTGACTTTAATCTAAGTTCATTACTTCTTTGCTGTGGCTAGTGGGCAGGGTTGCTCGTGGGCATGTCTTCTTGGGACCAGAGACAACTGCTGGTGGGTTGGTAGCAGGCAACAGAGTTATTGTCTTTGTTTCTGTCCTCAGCCCAAGAAAACACTGATATAGTTAGGAAAGATACTGGTAGAACCTAGTGTTTAGTTAGAAAATCTGTTATTCTGGTTGACTGATGAATAAAAATACATGTGGCCAAATTTAAATGTATTAAATCAGACTAAAACCTCTCCAGATGATGGGGTTGCAAAAAATTTTCTTTTCTTTTATTCATCTACATTTTGTGATTCTTACAAAATGCAGGGATTTCTTTTGACAAAAAGAAGGGAAGAGGGAACACTAGGAAGAAACAAAATGAACTATCTTGCTCTGTTCTGGCTTTATTCACCATTGCAGATAGGAATGTTCCCTATGGGGCAGCTTTGGAGTTCAAAATGACAAAGTTGTAGACAGGAGAAAGGACAGTTAGAACTATTACACCTTAATTGCTGGGCTTTACTCTCTGTTTTCAAACAACTAAAATTATACTTTAAAAATGTTTGACAATAATCCATAACAAGGAATAACAAGTTAAAGAAGATATTTAAACCAATGGGAATGCCATTTTCTATATTAAAGATTCATCCAAGATACCAATAGCAATGTTGCAATAAAAAAAAATGACAGTACTAATTAGCAATAGATTTAAGACAGAATGTCTGATGGGCTTTCTAATTACATCTCTTAAGAGTGCCCTGATGGTGATTAGGTGTTAAAAATGTATTTCACAAATGTAATTAAAAAACTATAAAGGGAAATGAATCTCAGTGGTCAATGAAGAATAGTCATAATATGTTCGTAAAAACAACTCCCAACAAAATACAAAGGCAAAACACTTTCAGTGATAATACCGAAGATTGCTCAAATTTCCCATTTTAATTCTTATCACTGTTTTGCTTCTTTGAAAATTCCCCCTAACAGGGTATTTCACATTTGCCTTCCCTAATATACACTATCATTGTAAGATTATTTAAATGTAGCTAAAACATAGTTAAGTTTTGCAAGATCTGTGCTTGAAATAAAGAAACCCCTGACTGCAAAGTAATAGACCATAAGATAGTTATAATATCTAACCTCAGCAGCATTTGATACTCAAATAATGCCAGCAAGATTTCTTTAGCCACTTATTTCCTTATTTCGAGCAGTGTCTTTCTTTCTCACACTGGATATAAAATATGTGACCTGCTGTCTTGGGCAGATACTCAGTGTTTGTAAATAAGATGTGTTCCTACATCTGCCATAACCCTTGAGACTTAAGAGAGAGAAATGTCTGATGTCCACATCTACCATTCCCCCGCACCCCACACCCACCAGGGCAAAACTGTATTGTTTTCCAATTCAGTAGAACAAAAATATTTTAAGTTTCCTAAAACAATAACTTCACATCATAAAAATAAAATAACTTCTGTCCAGTTTTTCCTCCGTGGTATTCTCTCAGGAAGCCTGAACGAGTATGATCTATCCACTCCAGTGACAATTGTGACCATCATCTATCTCCAAGTTCATTTGAAGACAGAAGGCCATACACCGTTGATGCCTAGTGGCACAGGATCCTAGTGGCACAGTGATATTTCCATGTGGTTTTCACCTCCTCACTGGAGATGCTGCTGTGGAATGAGCTATTATACAGTGTTAGCAGTGGAGCCCTTATGGCAATAGCTGTGCCACCCCTGTCCTAGGTCCCCCACCCTATGATTTATTAAAGGGAAGTGTCAAGGAAGGTACCAGTTCTGAGTAATTCCAAGGTCACATGGAAAAGGCCTACATTTCTGGCATCTTCAATAGTGTCTAGATGAAGCTAGACATATCCAAGTTAAAAAGTCACTACAATGATGTTTGCTTAGTTCCTCCAAAATGATTTGATCTCCCTTTTCAATTAATTGGTTGACACATTCAGTCATGTTGTTTTAGTCAAAGAAGGAAGAGCATGATGACTCTGGTAGTACAAATAGGTACACTTCCATTTGGGACAACTGGAAGGATATGAACTTTCCCAGATTTCAGACAGGAGAGATAATCAGACAGTAGAGATGACTGAATCAGATAACCCTCGTTTGAACATGAAATCAAATCTCAGAGAGGAGAAAGGACCTTGTCCAAAGTCAGAAAGTGTGTGTGTGTGGCAATGGGGATCAAGTACATGCAGTGGATGGACGTCTTTGGGCATTTCATGTGGTCTTTCTCCTCTCCTATCTTCTCCCTGCCTCCTCCCTTCAGGAAATGGCCAAACTTCCCTGCTCCACTATGAGGTGGAAAGACCAAATAAAGAAGTAGATAAACCATGTCTACAAAGTGGGATAACACGAGGACCTAACTATCTCACTGAAAAAGAGGAGGTGAAATCACATGCAAACACATTTCTTTATACTGTCTCTTCATATAGTATATAGTGTAGTAGAGTCTTAACATTCTTAAGGGGCTCTTGGCTCATTCTTGTGTGAGGAGCAAGTTGAGTCAAATACGGTGCTCATATTGCTTATTTTTATTAAACTCCTGAACTTGTAGGCAATCAAAGAAGATATTTTGGACTGGAAAAGTTAACAAATGATCAATCTGACCCCTGTCATCTTCATATTGTTACCATACACTGTTGTTTCTGCAGGACTAGAAAGAGTTAGGCTTGGTGAAGTCTGTGTTTTCATTTAATTGTTCATATAGACTAAAAATGAAAAGATAACCTGTTCTCAATTTTCATCTGTCTGAATCAACATTCCTAATTTCATGAAATCTGGAATCTCTGATTAACTTAAAAGTTCTAGGATCTATCTATGATATGTAACAGGATACTGTCAAGAGTATTTTATGAGAACATATTTACTAAATAAAATTTATATTGCCATATGGCATTATAACCAAAGAAAAGTTAAGTGTATACTCACTGCACAAATACTGACATAAGAGTGTTCTAATGTACATACTGGAAATTTCACTCAAAACAAATTTAATGTGCTTAGTTGACCAAAGGGAAGAATGAGTCAAAGCAAAATGTAATATATTTTCCAGTTGGGTGTACTACACTCTCAAAAGTGGTTATCAGAGGGCATGTGGACTCACAAAGGAGGGTAGACTTTTTAAAAAGCACATTCCAATTAAAGCATTAAGTGAAATTACTTTTGATGCAATTTTATTGAATTTAAACTTAATTTTTCTTTTGGCATTGAACTTTCATATAGCAAGAAACAAATAGCAAGTGCTGACTATAAATAGTGGTTGAATGATCCAGTGGGTAGTCACTAAATTATTTTTAATTAAACCTTGTTGGAAATGAATGCTTAGTCAAAAGCATTACAGGTAGAGAGCTAAGATTCCTGGAGAGGGGCTCTTGTGATGACCAACTTGGTTACGATAAAAGCTGTGCCCCTACAGCTCAGTGCCTTTACTTTCTGTACTTAAATGAACTCTCTCAACAACCCTCAGGGTAAAGGTCTGCAGGTGAGAAGATGGCAGAGATGGGATTCAATTCTAGGTCTCTACGATCTATAGTACATGTACTTAGAGTCTAGGCAGTAACTTCTCCCTTATTTCAGAGGAATAATTTCTATAGAGCTAGGTTAAAAATAGGAAATTTGAGTTCCTCTTTCCTCACTAAAATTAAACAAACTATACACTCAGTACATAAATAACAGGCCAAGATTCTTCTATGTCAAACTCTCCATTAAAATGGCCAAGATACCTGTGCACTCACCAATTGGGAACATTTGAGGAATTAATCTCAAACAGATTACACTTATGTTATGCCAAAATAGACACCAGAAGAGACCCAATCAATTAATAAAGTGAAAAGTTCAAGCAAACTAGGAATCAGCTCTTACATAGATATTTAGTTGTCATGTTTTTGATCTGGGGATAACTGAGGTTATAGGGGAATTTGGGAATCATCTGTCCCACCAATTTATATCTGCTGTTGCATGTGGCACATGCAAATGCACACATATTACAAACATTATTTTCAGAACTGACAGAAAAAATTTATTCTGGCTAGAAATGTAAGGATGCATTAGTGATTATGGGCAAACA
This sequence comes from Xerus rutilus, assembly GCA_028644305.1. NCBI lineage: Eukaryota > Metazoa > Chordata > Mammalia > Rodentia > Sciuridae > Xerus > Xerus rutilus. Next base: position 43,336,859 of record CM053407.1, on the reverse strand, counting down.
AATTATAAACATTGTTAAAGATAAAAGATCCCAAACCACCCAAAATTTTTATGACCTTCATTTTAGACTAAACACATGATATATTTTTCCAAATCTTTAAGCCTTAGATGAGAATAATAGAGTGTTCTGATAAATAACTAGTAAGAAACATGGTGCAATATTTTCATTTCTTTAGGATGCAATATATAATTGTCTTGATTGGGTAATTTTTGATATATGAATCTTTCAACATTGCATGTAGTAATAGTTTAACTTGAGACAAAACATTTTATATATTTCCTTTTTAAAGCAATGTATTTTAGTTGGTTTTAGAGGACTCATTTGGGGTTTTGCTTATGGTTTTTAAATTAATAGTGCTTGAATCAAGTACTCTGTCCCAGCTACATTTTTAATTCAAGGACTTAAAATTGTATTTTAAGCTACATTTTTATTTCTAAAAATATTTAGAAAAATACTCCCCCAAATTAGTTGATAGAACTTTGAAATTCAAGAGAACAAGGACTTGGGCTTTGTTCTCTTAAAAGTTTAGTGGTTAAAAAAGGAGTTAATAAGGATTCTCTTCCTTCAGGACCTACACAATAAATTAACTTTGCATTAAATGGAAGTGATTAGGGAGATTTTGCATCTTACCTTTGAATATAATGCATATATTTGAGTTATTGCATGCATGCAAAATGAGAGAGAGTTCCTAAATAATAACACTTGTTCACCTGTGTCAGTTGCCAAATTGATAACTGCATGGCAAAACAGTTTTAATTTATTCTCAATTATGTTGTTATTTGTTCAACTATACCAGCAAGAGAAAGGCTGAAAAGAAAAAAAAAGCAGAAAAGCAGACAGTTTTCCAAATAAGACGTGAATGTAGTAAGTTTTAAAAATGAAAACTAAAACTAAGTTTTTCCACCATTAAAATGAACCAGTTAAGTCTAGCCCCCTATGTATAAATTTGCCAACTGATGTCCCAGACATTGTATAACAAAGTCAAGTTGTTCCTGCTGAGCCCTGTCTAAATTCCTGACCCACAGAAACTGAGAGATAGGAAATTATTATTGTTTTAAGCTACTAATGGTTGGGTAATGTATTACATTAGCCATACAGAACTGCAATGAAACATGACCTCGGGCCTTAGATAAAAGGTTAAGGAAAAGTAGCTGAGTATGTTTCTAGTTCTTGCAAACATCTGATGTGTTAGTCTGGTATAACTAGTTTTGAGTCTGGGTTATTTTTTCATCTTCTAATGGGGAAAACTGGACTAGGTACATTCCAGCCCTAGGATCCATGATTCTGTGATGGAGTATTCTTAAGGGGATATAATGAGCTGTACCCAATAGGTATTTGCTGAATGAATTAATTTAAAAAATAACAAAAAAGTCATGTAATAGCTATTTACTAAATACCTTGGCAGCTTTAACTACCAGAGAGTCAATAGAATGAAAATGATAAGTTTATCATCCTAGCTGCATTAATGCACATTTACAACCCCCTCAAACAGGGTTAATTGCTATATAGAAGGTGAGCAGAAAATGAACATTTCTGCTTATTTCATGATGAAAAAAATGAGGTAGCAATTATGACTTACCACTTTAACTTTACAGATATAAAATCAGTACAGACAACAGTAAAAGGCCACATAGATAAATGGAGTAGCAAGTGCAAACTGGGGACATGGGCAGTTTTCAATACCCTTTTATAATAGGAAACCTAGGGCTTCTCAAGCCTGGGTGCATAAGAGTCATCTGGGGAATTTATCAATACACCAGTATCTTGGGTCCACACTTAAGATTCTGATTCAGTGGGTGCATTCCATGGGTTGCTAAGGAAACATCCCATTAGGTTCCTGGGGAATAATCTGGCTAGATACAACACTAACTTTTAGTTCTCTGTTTTACTCCTGTTCTTCAATTTCCCTGAAACAAAGAGGAGAATAACACATTCGCACACTTTTCTATTTTTAGAAATAAAACATTCTTACCTGAAATTAAGGAAATGGTTATTTAGAGAAGATAAAATTATGATTCTCATTTTGTTTTATTTTTGTTTTTTGTTTTTGGTGCTGGGGATTGAAGTTAGGAGTGCTTAACCACTGAGCCACATCCCCAGCCCTTTTTATTTTTTGAGACAGGGTCTCACTGAATTGCTTAGGCCCTCACTAAACTGCTGACGTTGGCTTTGAACTTGTAATCCTCCTGTCTCAGCCGCCCAAGATGCTGGATTACAGGTGTGAGCCACCATATCCAGCTTATTCTCATTTCTTGATCATAGAAAATGCAACTATGTTAAAAATTCTATGTGACAGAAATGGACTATGATATACAGGAAAACAATAAGCCATGAGGCTGTGACTTAAGCACAAGGAAGACTGAGGACATGTAAATGGGCATCCATTTGTCTCAATGTCATTCTTAGGGGTACTAGCACATCTGCCCAAGAAAGAGGAAGATGATCCTCAGCAAACTAGACTGAATGTATTTGCTTGAGAGATGACCTAGTTTTGGTGAGAGAGAATGAAGTTTTGTTTCTAGGAACTGGACTTTGCCTTTGAGAGATTTGTTACTGGGTTGAGGGCAGGACAAAGCACTGTGGTACCATGCTGGTACAGATAAAAGCACAGCAGAAAGGGATCCCAAAAGATTCCCACACAAAATTCTTTTCTCTAAGTCTCTTAAATTGTCCTCAACAATATTGGTTTTTAGACAGAAAATGATGAAGTCTTACCTTGCACATTACTGAAAATCTAATTTGGGGAGTCATCCTCTGATAGGTACTGGAAATTCTGAGACTCAAGTATTAGACATTTATTATTACCCGGGAATGAGAGGATCCTAATAGTGTATTTAAGAGCTAACAGGCTTCCTAACCTTAAGTCATATAAATAAACAGAAGCCTGAAGTTCTTTTGGACATAGGACAAAAATCAAAACAAAATGAAAAAACTTTCAAGACAACTCAGCAAAAAATTCCAATTTAGAATCAATCTATACTTTAGAGGTCAACTGTTTTCAAAGCAAAAACTAGCTTTATTTTCTCTCTAAAGACTTTGGCCCAGGCAACATTTTGAATACTCACATTTGGAACTTAACTTTCTGCCAAATGCAGAAGTTTCCAGTTTATTTGTTAAATGGGAAACATTCAAAGGGATCTTATATATTTCAGGAACAATCAAGTAAATTATATATGTGAAAATACTATATTTTGAAAGTCTAAGTACAGAACTGAAAAGTCTCTGGTAAAATTAGTATTATTTCACTCTAATTCCAAAATGTGGATATTGGTATGTTGAATACTTAAAAACCCAATTTGCTTCCATCATTAATTTGACCTAAGACTTATCTAGAATCATATTAGTGAGGCGCATTATTCATAATACTTTTGGGGGGTACTGGGGACTGAACTCAGGGGTGCTTAACCACTGAGCCACATCTGCAGCCCTTTTTTATATTTTATTTAGAGACAGGGTCTCACTGAGTTGCTTGGGGTCCTGCTACGTTGCTGAGGCTGGCTTTGAACTTACTATCCTCCTGCCTCAACATCCCAAGTGGCTGGGGTTTTAAGAGTGTGACATCACAACCAGCCATAATACTTTTGCTAATATATATTATTTAATTTTGAAGGAATTTTTCAGAAATGATTTGGAATGTTATGGCTAGATTCAGTCCTAAGTGGAGGCCAGTCCTCACTGTCACTCCAGCTCCAGATGTCTTTGTGGTGGCTTTATGAAGACTCACCCTGGTCTAGGGGGTCAGGGAGGCATCCAACATGAGTAATAAGGCTTTCCCAAAGAACCATTGGTCACTTGAGAAACATTAGTGAAACTAGGAACAGCACTGTGGCTTGCATATGTGTCAATCAAATTCTGCAAAAGTTAGCCATTATGTTTTATGGTAGTTCTTGAGTGTGTGCGTGTGCATATTACTTAGACATACAGATATATGTAATTAAGAAAATCATGGCAACAATTAGAAATTCCACAATAGCAAGTAATTGTTGCCCCTGAGAAAGGAATGGGTGAGATTGGGGCAGGATACACAAATACTGTTAAAGATCTTCTTAAAGTAGGTAATGAGCACATGAGTGTTCATTATTCAACACTAGTTTCCTCTTTTTAGAAAAATCTTTGGTGTTAATACTACAATATGTAATACAAGTCATCTAGAGTCTTGAAAATATACATAACATGAGGCTTTTGTAGAATTTACATGAGATCAGCAACCATTTAGTGAGTGTAAACATGGGGGGGGTACCCTCTTGCTTAATTAAATCCAGCTAGAGATCCTAAAATACTTAAGATGATTATATTTTTGATGAAATGAATTACTATTACTTGTACAGACAATTTGAAAAGTCTAATTAAAAAGCAATTGCTCTTGCAGAGTGGAAGATGCTCTTGAGGAGTTCTTGAAGAGCCTCATGCGGTTTGGCTGCATCTGCCCCATACACATGCAAGGGTATCATGTGATCCTAAAGAAAATTATATGGTTTTAAGTAGCACTCATCAGTTTTTTCCTTGATAAATGGCAAAACTGAAATAACTTACGATCATCATTTTTCTTCCAACAAATAATTACCGTACTTAGGAGCTAGTACGTAATTAATAAGGTGGTGGAGCTTGCTATGTAACAAAACAAAATATTTCAAAGCAAACCAAAGACCTCCATGAAGGCCAGGAGTGACAATTAACTCTCTCCTTATGTATCCTTTGTCAAATGCAGTCATGGAGCTGCTGCAGGCCTCTGCTGCTCCATCAGTTCTGTACTCCTTAGAAAACTTAGAAAAGTGATCTTTGCAGGTGAATCCCAACTTCTCCTCTCAGGGTACTTCTAGGATAAAGTTCTACATATTGACTTCAAAGGAAACTGGAATATAAGGAATCCCATATAACAGCAGTTCCAAATATTCTGCAGAGAATATGAAACACATTCTTTATTTTCAGAAAGATGAAGATAATCATTTATGTGAATAAATGTTTAAATAAGAAAATCTTTCTCAGACCATCTAATATTAATGGTAAAAGTATATAGCATATTTTTATTTATTAGGACACCCTACTAGATGCCACCATATAGAACCACTGGTTTCTCACAGAACAGCTGGCTTAGAAGCTATTTCTTCTGCTTTTATCTTTCTACTGGGTTGTTCTCTCATGTTTAATTCTTGATATTTCTACCTATCTTTAAAAAGTAATATTTTCTAGAATGGTAGTCTTTCAAATAAAGCACTGAAACTCTACACACGCCATCGTAGAATGACTAAGCTAAGTTTGAATCCCTGCTATAGTGCTGAGAAGTCATGTGACCTTGGGGGAGTCAGTTAATTTTTTCGAGGTTTCATTTTTCCAATTTGAAAAATGAGGATCACATGCTTATTTTGCAGTGTAAATGTGAACTTCAAGGAGTTTAGGTCCATAAAGCACTTGACATGCAATAAGTATGTAATGTTTAGATACTTACTTTTATTGTGACCGAGTCCACTCCACTTCTCTTTGAGTATAAACTACAATTTAAGAATATGGCCTCAAGAAAACCTAATACTTCAGGGGAAGGCCCAGAAATAGAGAAGTAGAAAGTCCTTAGAAAGCTTATAGAATTAAGTAAGGTATTAACTTTTATCTCCTTGTGCAATAAGATTAGTGGAGAGAATCACATATTTATGGGGTTGTTTTGAATATTCCTGTTAAACATTTTCCTTTCATAACCAATTTTTAAATTCTATACATTAAATAAATGCTCTGTTCTATACATACTATTCTTGACACTATCTTTTGCCATATAAGGAATAATTTTCAACAGACTTAAAATGATTCTACTCTGAAACTGGTCTTTTGAATAGTCTCAAATATTATATTGGGGATACTTGGCCAGAGTTTTCATGTTTCTTCTGAATAACCTTAAAAACTGGTATTTCACTGACACTGAGGATAGAGTTTAGCAAATGGCAACAATGCCAATAATCATAGTTAATGCTATTGGCACTTACTATGTATCAATGTTCAAAGTGCTTTAGATATGCCATCTCATTTAAACCTCACAGTAATGGGTGGAATAGGTATTGATGGCACTCTATTTTACAGATAGAGAAGATGAGGCACAGAGAGATTAAGAAGAGAGGAAGGGGCAATTGACAAAATGAGCTATCTGGTAATATAGGGAAAGCATTTTAGAAAATGCTATAAGTATCTATGAAGCAGTATTTACATAAAGAAATTTGAAGACTGTAAATATGAATACTTATACAGACTTGAAGACTAAAATTACAAATAACAATATTCAAGTGATATTGACCCATATGCATGTCCTGGCTTTACCACTGACTGTACTCGCATCATTTTAGGCTAATCAATACACTGTTCTAGTTTCCCTTCTATAAAATGAAAAGGTTTTATTAGCTGATATCTAAGGTCTCTTAAAACTTGACATTCTCTAGTTTTTACAACAGTTCAATAAATTTCATCCTAATCTTTTATATGATGTTCTGATCTTTAATATATTTTGAGACCAAGTTCCTTATCAAACTACACTTGACCTCTACCCACAAGGCCAGTTTCTTTTCCTAGTCATTGAAAATAAGGCATGAGAGATTTCATTTGCCTTGACAGCAGGGAAAATATGATACTGATATCCTATAGATCTAATCTGCTCCACTCTGCTGACTGTGTTATTTATTTATGCAGCCACACAGCCCTAATAAAAGAATTAGTAATCTCAGTTGTGGCCAAGATGAAGAGGACCTATTTTTAGTAGAGTTATATTCAATTTCCACATAATGAGAATAAACTGTTAACTTTTGGTATAAAAGAAGAGATGAAAATCTTCTGTTATTATATGTTTTCAGGGAATTTTAATTTTAAAGGCCTGCTTTGGCAGAGGAATTAGCATGTCTGTTTACATATGTCTGTCTCCTTTCATACCAAGGGTAGATGACTCACACCAAGAGAGCCCAGAAAGGTATGAGCAGGATTCATATGAAGGTGAACATCCTTCCAAGTACACTGTTCTGAATCTTTGAATCTTAGACTACATAATTTGCAATTGACTTCCACATATGTGATCTCAATTGCACCTCACAAGAACCCATCTAAGACATCAAATACAAAATTATTCATCTATAGGTAAGAAAAATAAGTCCCAGAGAGGAGAAACTTGCTCATAATTTACTGTATGTTTAAAGGCTAAATGTCAGTCTAGGAGTTCAGGGAATTTGTCATTATAATCCAATTTATAAGTGCTAAAGAAAGGAATAGAACTCAGATGTTTCCAGTTGTAGGTCCATTCACTTTGTTTTCTACTGTTTAGCCTCTATGATGTGCTTCAGATGCCTTGTAGTCTAGTTTTCCAGTTGGTAGGTCTGGTCATATATCCTTCAACATGTTCTATATTTACCAACAGAGGAAATAAAGATAGAAAATAAGTTTCTCCTTATTTATGAAAGTCTTAATTTAGACCCAAAAGTAGGTGTAGTGGAATTTGTAGTGGGCTCCCCCTTTTCTTGCCATCTTGAGGGCCATCTCCTTTCTGGAAACTTTTGACCAAAATTTTCTGTGGCAATTTGAGTCAGAAATAGACTTACACTTTGTGTTATCAGGGCAAACAGGAACTAGAGTGACTTTATTCTCTTTTCCTTTTCCTTAGCAAACATACAGGCGGAGAGCAGAACAAGATAAAGAGGGAAGTATTCATGAGCACTCAAAACAAAGGGGGTTATAGAGAGATTTTTCACCCACATGGAAGTAGAGTAGAGAAATTTAAAAGCTCTGTTCTTCGTTCTTGTTTTGCAAAATTTCTGAAGCCTTTCACCTCATGGTTACCACATAGAACATCTGTGGAAAATGTTTCGAACTTTCTGCTATTCAGTGTGTTTTAGGGATATGATGGTGAGAAATAGCCAAGGAGCAGAATTTTCTTTCAAGTTGCGGGCTGGGCACAGTGAGTGACATTCAATGCTTTAAAACAATCTTTAAAGCTATACTTTGAAGTGGAATTTCATTTACCCCCAGGGCACTTATTGCACTAGACAAAGGAAAGGGCAAGGTTAGCTAACATGGTGAAATTGCCACTTAAATGTTTTCATACCTGAAGATAACTCCTGTGCTCGGTGGAGATGTAAATTTAGCATCAAAGAAGTAGAAAACAATTCAATTTTGGCTATTATATGCTAGAGCACAAAAGAAAAATGTACTGTATAATATATCATGATTGATATCTTTAAAATTGAGGAGGCTACCTGTCTTAAATGTGTATTCACTTATATATCTCAAGATTACATAATACTTTATTGCAATGATCCTCCGAATTTGAGGTTGGCCACATGTTTATAGCCTTTTTTTAATTTGAAGCTCTAATACTTATACTAGAAATTCTCCAATGAGCTCATCATGTGAAGGCTATTTCTGCTGTGGAATCTGGCTAATGTTTCAGTACTACAAGATGAATAATTATTTATTGATATTGTATGTAATTAATTCTTAGAGGCAAATAAAAACTTCAGTATAATAAAACATTCTTTTTTTAAAAAATTTTTTCTTAGTTGTAGATGGACACAATATCTTTATTTTATTGCTTTGTATGTGGTGCTGAGGATCGAACCCAGGGCCTCATGCATGCAAGGCAAGCACTCTATTGCTGAGCCACAATCCCAGCCCCTAATAAAACATTCTTAATATAACAATCTCATCTAAATTATGGCAACTTAAAGTTGGAACCTTTCTATTCTGCTATCAGATCTATTCAATTAAATTTTGCTTGTTCAGTATTATGTCTGTGAATATATTAGTGCACTCAAAATAGTTAATTACACACATTAAGAATGTTCTGTCCAATTTTATGTATAAATTTTAAAGGTACTCCCTCAGTTTCCCAGTATATTTTTTTGTTTTCTCTTTGTTCAGGAACGCAACCAGTTGACCAATAGATAATCCTAAAAGTGCTATTATTCAGGGACAATAGTTTGCCTTTGTCTTTGGACCCATTAAGAATGGCAACAGAGCAAATAAGCAGTAAGTCTATGTTATATAGATGTACCTGTAAAAATCTAATTGAAATGGTAATCTTGCGTTCATGTAACTCAGTTGTTTTCATCCATTTAATTGAATTTCAAAGCCATATAGATTCCAGTATCATTGATTTCCTTTCTAAAACTACAAACATGCTTCAAATACAGCATCAAGTGTTTCTGATATCAATAGCAACATCTTTTTTCTTTGTACCTCCTACACAATAATTTTTGGCAAATTTAATTATACTGATCACTTCATGATACTTAAAATTGTAAATTACTTTTTTCTAGCCATTCCCAAGGATGGCTGTAAGGAAGACCAATACTCTCAGCATATAAAAATTTTATCATACAAATTATTTTGTGCATAAAAATATCTGTAGGCAGGCAAGTATGTAGGCATTCTGAAGCAAACAGCATGAAGCTGGTATCCTGTGGGATGAACTTGTAGGCATCATTAGTGTTTAATCTCCATTTGGTATGTCTGCAGCAAAGCATGGACCATGCATTCTGATCACTAATATATTCTTGGGATTTTATTGAAAAATTGCAAGATCTTATCTGATTGGTCATGATGGATGAAACAAATAAAATATGCACTTGGGATTATTATGAATATCATTACTTAAACTCTTACTAATTTTTTATTTATGTTTCCCGAATATATCTACTCATATAAGATTTCTTTGCATTCAGGATTTCTATACAAACATTAAAGTGTTTCATTCTGATGAAATATGTGCACGAACATCATTGGCATGTTTTTCACAAGTGAATATCTTTGAATTAGAGGCAGATCTATTCATTGCTATCAGCCAGGAAGTCGTCATGACAGAGCAGTTCTTGCTGGCCAAGGAACATTGAGATTTGTAGAACGATCATCAGAGTTTAAAACCAGGTGAAAAAATGTGAACATGGGCAGTTTTGAGTTGAAAAGTGATCCAAGAAATGTCAATCTATAAAGCTTTAGGGTGCATTCACCAATTTTGCTTTCATTTTTATTTCAATGTAACCACAAATTGTTACTATATCTAAATAAGTCAAAGTATTCTTTAGCCCATAAAATAAAATTTCTAAAAATATATGAGGGCATTGAGTTATAATGTAATTGAAAATTCTTTTATTCTTGGTGATACAGAAAATAATGCTGTGAGGGGAACATATTTCCATTATTAATCAAAATCAGTGTAACAATATCCCAGATTCCTACCTTTTCTCTTGCCAGTTTCATCTTATTTTTTTACTTAAAACATTATAAGAGGTTGAACATTGCCCTATTAAACACATAAAATGGCTTTAATTTGACCCTTTCAAACACTGAAAATCCCAACCTTATAAGCAAAATATTTTGCACAAGTAGGTCTCAAATTCCCATGGTTGTGATTCGAACCAAAGAACTCTATTATGTGCTCATTAGAATGATCCAGAATATCCCACTAGGGAGTTGTTTCTCTAGGCTAAGTTCTTTTACAAAGCTTCAAAGTTTTGCATACACATTAATCCAGGAATTTACTGCTCAGATTTTTTTCTAATGAAATACTCATATATGAATAATGATTTAGCTACAAGGACACTAACCATGGCTGGTTGTTATAATAAAACAATAAAAATAACATAATACCTAATAACAAGGAGCTGGAAAAACAGTGCAGAGCTGTGTAGCAATTTAAAGTTATGTTGGAAGAGAATTTGGTACTGTGTAGATATTCAAAACATAAAGTAAAAAAAATACTAATAGTGATTATGACCATTAGAATCCCTAAACAATATAAATACATGTGCATCAAAGGCAGCCTGAAAATAGTTTGTATGTTTACAAGTAAAGATTAAGATTATTTCTTATTGTTGGATGATGCATTAACTTTCCCCTAGTAACTATTTACTTACTTACAATATGGTCAGTATATTTCTTTCACGATAAAAATAATAAATTATTAGAAGTTCTCCATAAAGTACAAATGGCCTAGAAGAGAAGATTGAGTTGCATCACTATTAAATTTTTGTGAATTTTTAAGTGATTACTTTAAGATACACTTTAAGATGTGAGGTCATAGCATGGGTAGTGAAAAGAAATGTGGTTCAGAGCTTAAAAGTGAGTCCAGGGACAGGCTTAGGTAGGGAAGTAGGGTGATTTTTTTTCATATTAGTACCACAGGAGTATGAAATGGCCAGGTGTTGGAGAAGAGGGTGTTGCAAAGTTGCTAAGAGAATGCAAAGATAAACCACTGACTTCATAGTTTGGTTTGTGCCTGGGCTACAAGGGACTTCAGAAGTAATCTCATCTTTACTTAAATTTTTTGTATTATTTAAATTTTATATAATGAGCATGTTAATTTTATAATAAAAACTTAAGCCATGCTAAATGAATCATGAGTTATGCTTACTACCTACTATACACAGTCTCTCTTCTTTTTATAAAAGAGGGTTTTTGGTGGGGAGGTATTAGGGATTGAACTCAAGGCCAGTCAACCACTAAGCCACATCCCCAGCCCTATTTTGTATTTTAGTTAGAGACAGGGTCTCACTGAATTGCTTAGCACCTCGCTTTTGCTGAGGTTGGCTTTGAACTCACTATCCTCTCGCCTCAGTCTCTCTAGGCACTGGGATTACAGGTGTGCGCCACTGCGCCCAGCTAAAAGAGTTCTTACATGAAAATCTTTTTTTATAGACTTAAAGATTTTGGGTTTTCATCAGAGGAAAAAGCTAATATGTTCCTCTATTTTATTTGTTTTGTTAATCTAAATTCTATAAATTTGGTTGCCATATACCTAGAATTCTTTATTTTGCCATAATTTTCTGATTAGTTTAACATAAATGGATTGAAAACTCATGTCTATCACCAATATGGTAGTTTTAATTAAAATAATTTTATAGGACAGTGATTCTGGAATTAGCTTTTAGATTTACATCCCATATCTTTCATTTATTAGCAGTGTGAACCTAGGACATTTACATAACCCTTCAGCGTCAATTTACTCATTTATACAATGAGGTGAATCTAGTCTATGTTCTAAAGCAATTGGAGGGTTAAAGAAAGAATGTTTGTAAGTCTGTGGAACATAGTCAGTATTCAATAAATGCATTAAATTTCATCCTAATTTATATTATCATTGAAATATCTTTGAAAGATATTTTCATATTCAGTTTAGTTACAGTACATTTGGTTTTCAAAAATGAGAACTTACAAAATGTATTTATAGAAATAGAATAAATTGCTATTGTTGCTAAAGATAAAGCAGCCATTTCTCATTTATTGAGAAATATCAGAGTTCAAATATTACCTTCACTTCCTCAAGCAGAAATGACTAGATGTGCCAAATAAGATAGAACATAGCTGGAAGATGTTAATGAAGGAAAGTAAGATGAATCAAAATTGCCAAGCGGGTTCAAAAAGGAAAAGGGCAATAAATGAGATTCCACTTGATGGGAAGACTGAGGTTACAGGTTTATATAAGAACTTGGTCCAATTATTTCATTTTTACTTGGTTTAAGTGTAATGTGTCAACATGTGTGGCATTTTACCAGCGATTTCCCTATTTCACTGATACTGTGACTTCATCATTAAAAGACTGAATGGAATATCAAGAAGCATCAGAAGTATCATTGGCCCTTTTTTTCATGATCTTTTTACTATGTCTCACTGTGATATTTTGCATTTATGCAAGTTAATGCTGCTTGGAAAATGTATTTTATTTCTAGTAAAGTTTTCACACTCTTTCACCCTGCTTGATTCATATGAATTCCACTACTAGCTAAAAAACAAAAAAGTCAGCCCTGCAATAATTTGTACATCTCAGAGAGAGCAAACTAGAGCTACAAACATTCTTGATGAGAAATATAGGGTTTCTTCTTTAGAAATTGACTAATTTTTATTAATTGTTTTCAAATGGCACATGCTGCACTTTTTGCCTTACAGGGTGGCCAATTTCTGGTGGACCCTTTATTCTGGAGGCTACTGAATTTAAAGCAGCAAAGGCCAAAATTCGGTGGGTATTTTATGTTTGTATTTTTTATATGGATATTTAAAACTGTGTTGGAGACCAAATGCAAATAGTTGCCTATGTCATTTTCGATAATAAATTTCTGTCCACAAGAACTTTTTGACAGGCTTCTATGCCCCTCATATTCCACCCTCCCTTTTTTTTTTTTTTTTTTTTTGGTACTGGGGATTGAACTCAGGGGCACTCGACCACTGAGCCACATCCCCAGCCCTATTTTGTGTTTTATGTAGAGACAGGGTCTCACTGAGTTGCTTCGTGCCTCGCCATTGCTGAGGCTGGCTTTGAACTCGCGATTCTCCTGTCTCAGCCTCCCTAAGTGCTGGGATTACAAGAGTGAGCCACCGCGCCCGGCTCCACCCTCCCTTTTTGATACATATATAGAAGGTGTTCAGTAAAAGCTTTAAAGTGTGCTGGAGACAAAAGGATGGATCAATGTTAATTTTTCTTGTAATCACTATATTTCTTATCTGGTTCTTCTATTGGACTGTAAGGTCATCTGGAACAGAGACTCTATCCTATTCACCACTGTGGTCTTGACATCTACTGGGTATTCAATACTGCTTGCCAAACAACCTGACAGATGAAGTCTATACTTCTTATGTATCTGGCTTTTTCCTTCTTTTATTTAGGCACATATCTTTCTTCAATTAGACTAGGGGTTATTTAAGAACGGGACTCATGGGGTTGGGACTGTAGCTCAGTGGTAGAGCACTTGCCTTGCATGCATGAGGTGCTGGGTTCAATCCTCAGCACCACATAAAAGTAAATAAATAAAGATATTGTGTCCACCTACAACTAAAGAATTATTTTAAAAAAAAGGACTCATATTCTATTGATCTTGGTAAGTGCTTAGCACACTTTGAATTAAACAGCACTACCAAAGAACTAATAATTGAGCACACATTCCCTTTGATTGCTTTTTAAAAACCTAGAGCTTGTTTTCACTTTTGAAAGTCTAATCCACAATTCTGAAACAAAATTTAGAAAAAGTTTCCAATCATTAGATATTACTAACCCCATATCTAATCCTAATATCTAATATTTTGATAGTGAGGTAGGTCTCCTTTTGAAGTAAGTTTCTAAGAACGAAAATCTAACAAATGGGCATATTACTGCCTAGATAGTTATATAATGGATGCCCATATTTTACAAAAGTAATAATAGATAATGTATTTATAACTCCAAAGCTCTGATCATAACCCTAGGTGATTACATTTCCTACTTCCATACTTCCATATTTTTCATTGTAGAGGTAATAACGACTCACTAAATACAATGGTAAAATATATGTGAAAAGAAGAAAACTGGCTCAAATCTTACCATTGCAAAACAATCACACCTCAGATATTTTAGTCCATTTCTTTCTAATTATTTTTGTACACTTTTCTCTTCCCAGTTATAATCAAATTGTAATTTTATTCTTATATATCATATATTTTTTTTGTTACTTTTTTTCCGCTTGAGGAGAAAAATGCCTTCTGGTACTAAATAAGCAAATGTAAATCCAAATGGTTCCCTACGTATACTGATTATGTTTCCTCCCACAAGAAGCTCATGTGTAACTGATCTAATAATAAAGATGAAAATAATGTGTGTGTGTCTGATTTTTACAAATATCTGCATCACTAACCCTTTGTCCTTAAGTAGATGATAAGACTCCACAATCCTTTCCAGAAAATTATTCTAAAGATAGAGTACATATTAAGTAAATTTTGTTTCCCAGCTGTTTCTAATATAAAACGGAAGTCTTTGGGGCAAGTCATATCACATCTCAATCATCAGTCTCTTCATATTTAAAAGTAGAGGACTTACATAAATATGTAGAGTTGTTTGGAGTATTAAAAGAATTAATTCATGCAACTTGCTTAGAGAAGCACCTAACATAAAAAGTGTTTAATAAATGTCCATTATAATTATTATTATTGGGAAAATATTAATGGTCAAATATTAATCCCAAATATTGAGGCTTAGTATTTTTCTTTTCCAGGACTCAATAAAATGGAAAATTATAATTTTTCCATAATAATATTTTAGAGATCACTTAAACATTACTGTGTTCTACACATTCCTATCTTTCCACTTGAGCAGTGCAAAATATATTGGAAAACATGACTTTTTAACATTAGTTTCCTACTGTATTTTTTTCTAATTATTCAAATGTTTTCTTTCTTTCTTAGTCCTTTTCTCCTTCCCTTCTCTCCCCTGCTTTCTTTATTCCTTTTCATAATATCTGAATTTGATATTATAGAAGTTGGTATACTAGAGGTTTGCAGGCTATCTTAGAAGTAAACTGGCTATATTTCTCAGAACTTTGTTTAGACTAACAGCATGGCATGATTATCCAGTTAAAGGAAGAGCACCCTTCAGGTTAAGGGAGAGAGCAGATGAAGTAGAAGAGGCCATAGTGTGTATGCTAAACACCAAGCAAGGGGAACCAGGAGCTCAATTTGACAGAGGCCAATTCATTGGCTACAAGTACTACAATCCATCTATTCGTTGAAATCAGGGTAGAGATTTTAGTAGATTTAAGTGAGTAGATTTGTCAATTTAAAAGTTTAACAGTGGACTGGGGATATAGCTCAGTTGGTAGAGTGCCTACCTTGCCTGCACAAGGCCCTGGGTTTAATCCTTAGCAACACACACACACACACACACACACACACACACACACAAATACATAATAAATCAATAAATAATAAATAAAGCAAAAAAGTTAGTCATTTAGAAACTAAATTTGACAATAACCAACCAGTATTAATTCTTAAATTGTTATTTTTTGGATAGAAAAAATTTCAGTGATGGTTTAATATACTTTCATTTAGTTGATGTTCTTTAAGTCTGTTAGAGACTGTTTTATATTACATTAATCTAAAAGTGACTGAATAACTCTTTGGCAAAGAATTATTCTGTGGTGTGTGTATATGCATGCTTAGGGGGAATTAATTAGTGCTTATTTCTAGTGGAACATGTAAGTAAATTTGAAATTTGCATTTTTGCTTCTATCAATTGTAAATATTTGTTACACAATATGAGATGCAAAATAGGAGACAAACAGGAACAGATAAATGTGATTAAAATCAATAGATATTATAAAAATTCTCCAGGAACTCCTCTAATGGGGAGTCATTTATTATGAAATGACTCATTGGCAGTAAAATACAGAGAAGGACTTTGTATGAATCTGATTTTTTTTTATTATTGCTGTTTATTTAAGAGAGGAAACCTGTACCCTGAATGATGAAGTGATTTTCTCTAAGAAGACACTGCCAACCAGTGGCAGGGCATGGATGAGATAATACCTCCTTTGGCATTTATTACTTTGTCTGACCAGTTCATCACATGGCTATTTGTCCTTTGGAGATGAAATAGCCAATACCTACTTTAGAACAGTGTAAAGAAGTGCAGGGGCATGGAGCTGGCCATGGTTGTGCACATCTGTAATCCCAGTGACTTGGGAGGTTGAGGCAGGAGGATGGCAAGTTCAAAGCCAGCCTCAACAAATTAGCATGGCCTTGTCTCTAAATAAAACATAAAAAAGGGACAGGGATGTGGCTCAGTGGTTGAGTCCCTCTGGGTTGAATCCTGATACAAAAAAAAAGTTGGGGAGGCAGAGTATTACCAATACTGACTCATCATCAGGTAAAGGATAAAGGTTAGGTTGCAGTGTATGGTTTATTTATTTGTGTAGTCATAAGGAATGCTAATAAAGATTTCTGAAATATTCTAGAGAATGTGAAATAATGTGAAGTGATAGCATATGACATTTTATCTCATCATGCAGTTCATACAATTTAAATAGTGCTTTATTGTAAGAAGAAATAAAATACTATTATAGCTACATGAGCTGTAGAAGTTTATTCAACAATATAGTTCTTTTGACTCCAAAGATTTTTTAAAAGGAGAGATTCTGTTTTATAGCATAAAATTATGAGCAAGTATAATATAACAAAATTCTAGCTTCAGATCACTTCCTTCTCTACATTTCAGGC
Organism: Xerus rutilus; assembly: GCA_028644305.1. NCBI lineage: Eukaryota > Metazoa > Chordata > Mammalia > Rodentia > Sciuridae > Xerus > Xerus rutilus. The sequence goes on along the minus strand of CM053407.1, from coordinate 43,319,882 downwards.
ATTAGGTTAGCTACTTTTGATATAATGTGAGCTACATTGTTACAAAGAGCACAAAACTGGATCAGAATAAAGTAGTTTTTGGAGAAAAGTCCATTTTTCTTCATCTCTGTTCTCTTGGTTCCAAGTTTGGATTTGTATTATGAAATATATTCTTGTTTATAAGGAGTAATTATATATAAAATCAGCTCTCAGGTTTTAGAACTTCAAATTGACTTAGTAATATGTCTTCTTCGTTTTCTGTCCTGTCAAATAGGTATCTTGGCAAATAGGGGGTAAATTTCAGGGAAGATGTATTTGTGTGTGTGTATTACATATACAGGGAAGGTATATATATAGATGTATATAATATTTATGTCTATATGTAAAGATACATATTCAAAGTACACATTTATACAAATGTATGTGTTATGTAGCCTTTTATAAGTTTCTGTGTATTATATGCAATGTATCAAAAACTACAAGTTTGTATTTAAGTTATATATCTCAATATTGTTTATCTTTCTATTTATAGGGTATTCTAAAAGTCTTAGTACAATTTTAAATTTTAATAACTTCGAAACTTATATAAAGATTACAAACACATAAAAATATCATTTTTATTTTAATTTTTTAGATCCTTGATTGACATGATGCACGACTGCAGTAGGAACATAGCTTTAGAAAATGACAAATGGTCCTAGAAAGAAAGTATCCATAGCAAGCTTTGCCTACTTCAATAGACTGTCTGGAGATGTCCCCGTGTTAAGCTTCTGGGACAAAACACAGCCCACAGCTATCCTCAGAGAAGCACATAAATGATAGAGCACTTCACTACACAGAATTCTGCTCTGTTATGTAGGTTTGTTCCAGTGGGACAGGAAATGCTATCTTTGGGGTTAAAGTGATTAAAGCTGAGACATCTGTGGAGAAAACAGACCTGCTCAGCTTTAATTACAGGGATGAGGTTATTGTTATTCATTGCTTCAAAGTATCAAAATTCTAAATTTAATTTCGCAAGCATATTAAAGCATAGTAATCTAATGGTTTATTTGAGGCTCCAGAGTATAAGACACCAGTGTCAATAGTCCTGAAATACTAGTATCTTCCCTCAGAGTCTAAGACTGCTCAAAAGATGCTCTGATGCTTCTGGTGAGTGCAAAAGACAAATCTAAATTACATTCTGTACACCACTAACAAAGATTGACACGAGTCTGAACATGTTCAGGCCTGTCAGTGTCCTGAATTCATTTCTCCATCACCTGAGCCTAACAGTGTGTAGTCCAAAGGACACCCTCAATAAGCATTCCACAAATCACAGAGAAATTTTAAATCTTACAGTATGATACATAAGCTCTAAAATTGTATTCTCTATTCAAAGATATATTTTCTACCTAATATCTCAAAACGGATTATTTTATTTGAAAATGTAATATGATTTTAAGATACTTAAGTGGGAAATTAATCAGAAATATCTTATTCATAGTTAGCCTTTAAAGAATAAGTGAAATGTAAAAGAAAAGCCACACTGAAATTTCCTGAATACTAATATTCTATTTTACCCCCAAACACTTGGTCTGATTAAGGCTTCTGATTTACCCTTATTCAATTTGCTAACAGCCTGAAACTGGTAGTACTTAATCAATCTTATTGAAAATTTTGTAGAACAGGAATATTTAGCTTTATTTCAATAGGAAATCTTGGTCTACAATTTCTCTTGTAGTCATGCTCTATAGCTATAAGCATATGATTATAGGAAAATTAGATTTTTAATGCCCTTTGTATGCATGCATGAATGCATAAATGAATGATATCTGGATACACAATAAAGGTACAAGTATGTATTTTATATAATTGCAAAGTAAGGCAACAATTTGAAGAACCACAAACATTAATAATTTCATTATGATTTTTAATTAATTTTAAATCACTTCTTTTATAGATGCCAGGATGTTTTCATTTCTTTATTGCTTCAAATTTCACATTTGAACAGTGTATATCTGAGACTTGTATAACTTTGATTAAAATGCAGGTTCAAGGCATCATTTTAAGCACAATTTAAACAGAGCACTGGATGTTAGTGTTTACTTGATGGATGGATGGATGGATGGATGGATGGAGGTTTGGGGCAAGTCAGGGGTTACCATTCTACCTTGAATAGTCATTGGAAAAATAGCACAATAAAATCAATGTTAATATGTATAAGGGCAAAAATGTCATCTGTGCTTAGAACAGCTGTTCAACGTGTCCTCCCTTTATGTTAGCAAGAGCCTCACAGATGCAGTTATTTCTACATTTCTATATGGCACACACGACTCTTGTTTTCACTGCTCTTTATCAGTATTCCTGTTTCATAGCATGATCTCTCATATAAATTGGTTGACCATATTGAATAAAGACATGTTAATAGGTACTTTGAATATTTTTGTATTTTGGAAAGTTAAGTCTACAAAGAGCTCTTTCCACTAATCCTTTTCTCACTTAATTACAGATCAGGTGTACATAACCACCCTTATTATGGAAATGAGAAAACACAATGTTTGCGAGGTGAAAGGATCCTCACAGGAAGTCATGGTAGACAAAGTTTGTGAATTTATAGATCAAAATATTCAGACTGTCTTTTCTCCCTTTCTGACTGCTAGACTACTTGGGAACTCAGCAGGTAGACCTTTTGTTTTTTCTTTTTTCTTTTTTCACCATTCTAGAAGTTACATCAATTATGTGACTATTCTCACCCTTTAATTTAACTTTAATGCTAAAGCACACAAAAATGTTGGCTTGATTTCATTTTAGTGGATTAATATAATATATTAGACAGGAGGTTTATAATTTCCTTAACATAAAGAGTGCCTACAATTATCCACAAGTGGTACATTTTAGAATACTTTAGAGATCTCTGACATGTTCTCTTATTAGCAGGGCTCCAGAGAGCACAGATGGCAATTAGTCACACAGGTGTTGAGAGTTAACTTTTTCATTGAGAAAAGCACTGTCCATGGAAGAAAACCTTTAAATCCATGGAATCAAACAGTAATATTACATACAATTCAAAGCATTTGTTAATACTATATAGCCTTCTGAAATTCTTATATAAATTCTTTGCTCAGTTTTTTAAACTTTCAAAATGGGAGATTGAGGGAAACTCCAATCCTGAGAGGATGGGTGGGTGGGGAGGTCCTTTAGGCCAGTGGTTCTTCAACCATGAACTCTGCACCAGCAACATGAGCATCACTAGGAAACCTGATAGAAATGTAAACTCTTTGGCCTTTCTACTGACCTACAGAACCAGAAACTCTGTTGGTGAAACCTATAAGCTCTCTAGATGGCTCCATGGGGGAAAAATGTAAGAATCTTTGTCACAAGCTATTTGAAAGTGCTTGGAAAGAAGGATCTCTGGGAAGAACACAGAAGAATGTACAAGTTCATTTTTTGTTATAGTTTGTTACGTTTAAATTATAAACAGTTTTTGTAGTAGGCTGGATCTTTAATTCTTATTTAATTTTTCATTTTGAATTCATTAGAACTAATATAGTTGAATTAAGAATTCATCAACATAGCATTATAAGGATGCTAAGCATGACTTTACTGTTTAAAGAATAATTTGCTGTAAAGAATGAAAGTTCTTAAGAACAGGGATTTGGGCTGAGTTGCTGCTAAAGTCTTTATACTATGACAGGGATCTGAGTTGCTAAATGATTATCTTTGGTGTCATGTGTCATCTTTCATGCCCTATGGAATACTTCCTTCAATCATACATTACCTTTAAATAACATAAAATGGTGCAGAAAATCACAAACCATCCTGAAAGATGGAGAAATTAGCAAACTGTCAATCTAGACAGGCAATATGAAAAATACCCCTTTTCTTTGTATTTATTTTTATATTCTCATCAAAGCAACTCTGGAATTCCATGAGATTATAGATATATGTGATCTTACAGTTCTATTTACATTTTTAACCCTTATTTCTTTAATTGTCCTCATTTCTCATTTCAGTTTCTATGTCAATGATGCCTACTATGAATGTTACTATGGAAAGTTAAAGGCAAACAAAAAACAAGGAATCCTTTAGTTGAGGATAGTTGAAATAACCCAAAGGTGTAGCTCACAAGCTCTTCATCAAAATTCACTGTGCAACTTAGGTTTTAGTAATGGTGTAATCATTATCAATGAATTATCACAGAACTTGTTTTTAAGTCATTAACCTGAAGTGTATTTAGTATACCAAATAATAAAGTGTAGCTCATAAATGTGATCAACATATACTCTGAATTAAAAATATTACTGGCTGAGATTTTTTAAAAAACAAACTGCAAGAAGAATGAGTTTTGTTAGTATGCGCAATATTAAAAACTGTGAAGTACTATCCATTGATAGCTATAATAATTATCATAACCATATGACTTGAATTTTAAAACAGTATAAAATAATCAATTTTCACTGCTTGAAAGTTCCTTCCTTCTCCATTTTGGAAAGACACTGCATGATGAAGTCTATCTAAAGGCAACTGTAGGTCCCATAATAAAAAGCCATACCCATTAAGTTCCAAAGAAATTATATCCAGAGTCAAAAGGGTTTGGCTGTAAGAGTGTAGCATTGCTGAAGACAGGAAGGGGACCCTGTGTCCTTCATGATCCCCTCCGCTCTACACCAATCACTGATTCTTCTATCCTTCCTTCTGTTGTTTGCACTGATATTTGCTCTACCTCCTTTCACCTAAGGCAGAGTACAATAAAATTCAGGAGGTTATGGTAAAATTGACTCCAACCAGCAGGGAATGCAGTTTATTGACAGGACTTTTTACAGATGGATAATGATAGTAATGAGAAAGCTCTATAATCGCTCTGAGCCAAAACCTCAGCCAATGACTGATATACATGGAACAAAATTATTAAAGCACTTTATTTCAGACACTGGAATGATTCCCTAAATTAGAATAGACTTGCTAACGGCCCATCTGGCTAGATTTTGGAAGGGTGGACAGATTGTAATCTATGAATGTAATTCTTTAGAATACAAATGGTGGGGTGACTCTTTGCCAAAACACCCAAGTGTACTTCTATAGGAAATCAATACAAACCTATATCATAGAGCCTTGATTACTCATATTTAAAGCAGAAAAATATGAAAAATATGGAGTATTCATGCCCTTGGTGTGAAAGATAATTTCCCACATCCTGTTCAATGCAGAAATGCTTGGCAAACTAGAGGTAGGATCAACATATTTGGCCAATGTGCTTTACAAAAGATCAATATGCTGCCAAACCATTAGGAAAACGGTGCTCTGGCTTTCCTTCATTTGACTCTGGTACACACAGAAGCCATAGAATACCAGAAGATTTTTTTTCTTTTCCTGCCTTTAAGCCTATCCAATCTATCCCAGGCAACACAGAGGAGGATCCCCCATAGCATGGGCTGGGGCTTCTGGGCTCTGCATCGTGATGAAGTTGGAGGAGCCAAATTTCCCCCACCACACATTCCTCAATCATGGCATTAGAGCAATGAAAGTGTGCATGGTCCCTTTTGTTATGCCACAACAAGGCCAAGCAGAGAGAAAGTTCTACAACAATAGGAAATATCAGGAGTCTTGGGTAGAAGAGGACCTAGCTCATGATAGATGCTCAGTAAGTAGCCTAGTAAATAGAAATAACTGCAGCCTCAGCTTCACTGGTAATTGCCCACTCAGTTTAACTACTTTAAGCCTTCTTTATGAGGCTTTCATAAAACAAGGATGATCACAGCACTTGCCTCGCAGGCCTGTGGCAATATGAAGTGAGACAATACTTCGAAACTTTTCTTGGGAAGTCTGAGGGATTAAAGAGGATACTTCTTTAAAAGTAGCCTGGGGAGTAAAGGTGGTGCCAATTTTCTCCCTTTTATCTTTTACTCAATGAAGTAGGTAATCTAAGGTGAAAAATACATCATTTTTCATGGAACTCAGTTAATGTGATTTGTATTTTATGTGAGACCAAAGCATGTCTGATAGATACTTGTATTTTCCTTATATTAATTAAAATGCTCCCAAGATGGCCCAGCTTCTGGTCTTGCCTCCAGAAGTACCACTCTTTATGAAGGATGTTTTATGCTTTTATTTATTATTTGTCTTTGACCTGTGTTGAAATGCAAAGACCAATGAGAGGGATTAGTCACTCCTTTGCTCACAAGGCTTAGTAGTTAAATAGATTTGAAACCCGCAGAGATGAGTTATCAACATTTTAGAAGACCCCCACCACTTTTTCAGTATATTCAGAAATTGCTCCTTCCACAAATCCAGAGAATCTAAAGGGTTAAGAAACATAGCTAATTCCATATAAAATTATTCAAATAATAAACAAGTCAGGGTTAGGGTTATTGTATATACCTAGATTTATACTAGGTGTTTTATGCAGATTATCTCATTCTGTATAAAAGCCAATAGAAAGACTGATTACTACATCTTGTAGATTAAAAAACTGAGGTTCAGAGAATTAAACCTTGCCCAAGATCATTAGATAGGCCAGTGTTCAAGCTGTGATGGCAAACTTCCTATTTCAGTGAACTATATTGCCATGTGACATTATTTACATATTGTTTTATGGCTACTAATAACCTTCCCATAATTCTTCATGTGAACACATGGAGAAATTAGTGTCAATCTCACTATCATTAAATCTCATGAACATGACTTTTCATTCTATACTTATGCTGTATTTCCAAGTACAATCAACAATTCCTATAATCATAATATTAGGTTTACATGAGAACCAAGTCATTATACAACCAAAACCTACTGGATAGCATCTCCGAAACAGGCTGACATGCAATTTTATTCTTCACGTTAAAAAAATGTGCACCTTGCTGGGGGCTTCCCCATGTAAGCTTGAATTCCTTAAATGCATGGGCCTGTTCTATTTAACTTTTTGTTCTCCTTAGTGCTTAAGCCCAGTCTCTGGTACAGTGGAGACACTGAGAACACCTACCTTTCCGGAATAAGTAAAAGAATTACATGGAATTATATATACTAAAGTCTTCTATAAATTAAAAACTGACAGAGTATTATGAGGCTTCTACTTCTCTCAGTAAACTGAAGTTCACGGATTTGAATGAGCGAATGAATAAACTAATGTTCTCAGAGACCACAAGGCATGTCTCCTTGGCTCAGTAGTTTTCCCTTGAATATATAGAAAATTACTACAGAATATCAAAATTACAAGAATTTATTATTAAAGTCAGAGGTAAATAATCTTTGCTTATCTGCACAGGGCTGTGCATGTTTTTAAAAACTTGCCCTTGGCCAAGAGGCAGCGGGATGACCAATCTCATGATAAGTTAGGAACAAACCACAAAACAGAGTGGGATGTTTGTAACTACCAAGCCATAATGAACTTTCTCAGCTAATGCTATAATAAAGTTCTTTTCCATTTACAAACAGGAATTTTCAACTTCTTTTTTAACCTTCAAAATTGGTTTTTGCATCATCTAAAATCTCAGCCTTTTTAAACCTGCTTTGCATTTGAATAATTTTACCTATTAAAATCATTACATATTTACCTGCATGCACCAAGGCAGATAATTTATTCAGGTTAGTATTGTGTTATCTTGTCTAAGAAGCAATATTTAAATGGTGAGGCTGTTCAAAAGTTCTTTCTTGCTTCTCGTCATTGATTTTAAGTTGCAAACGCATATGGGAAGAACAGGAGCATTTTTAAAGTGTGAAATAAATCCTGATAGCTGTTTTCTATGCTAAATGCTTCCTGCCCCAAGACAGACACACACTATTTCATGCGAGTGAGTGGCACACTTTGTCACCAGGTCTAGGCATTAATTTTGTTCGTGTTCCACTGATCAGCGTAAAGAAATCTGTCTTATGGTGTCATGCACTCTGTTTAAGAAATGTGAATATTTTCTGTTAACATAGACCTTGCACAAAACCCTGAATTCTTTTGACATTATATTATAAAATCTCTACAACTGTAGAGAATAGTAGATAGCAGCATCTTTTATTTATTTTTTCTCAAGAGGAAAGGGTTTTCTTTTATATTCCTAGTAACTTCTTAATTTTCTTGTATTTTTTAATAAAGTTCCTTTTGAGTCATTCTAGATATAAGAAATTAGTGAGGAATTTAAATACAGACTACAAATTAAATAATAGTCTTATGTCGTTGAATTTCCTGATTTTGAGCACTCATTTATGGTTACATAAAAAATATATTTGTTCTTAGAAAATACGCACAAGTATTTCAAGGCAAGGGCTATGATGTTTCCAACTTCCTCTTTGGTGATTTAGAAAAAAATCAAAAAAAGTATAAAGAAAATGAACTGGTAAATCTGAGTAAAGGACATACAGAAATTCCTTGTTCTATTCTTATAACTTCAAGCTTGAAATTTTATGGAAACAAAAAGTTAAATAGATAATGTTAAGAAAAAGTTTTCATAACAATTTTCTTCATTTTAGATGAACATTCATAAAAACTTTATTAGACTTTTTAGTGAACTGATGAAAATCTTTTTTTCTTAAACCATATTCCAGGATTCAGATGAGGGTGAAATTCTCTGATTTACACCATTTTCTAATGAAAGTAGAATTTATTTTCTATAAAATTTTATAGAAATAAAATTGTTATAGAATAAAATGTTAATGCTTCAGATTATAAAAATACAGTTAGATATGGGTCAAGGTGTGATTTGTTAGGTTATTCCATGAACCACCTGGTTGTCAGAACAGACCAGGACACGGGTGGTTGAAGCGGAAGCAGAACCGAAGCCTCCCAATGTGTTTTCTGTTCACTACGCTGCATCTGAAAACATCATTCATGGTCAAATTCCACATTATGTGTTTTTCACATTTCAACTTTGTTCTTTGATATTAATAAAATTAAATATTTTAGAAATTGAAAGCATGAATACTTACAGATATATATATATTTTTATCCCTTTGTTAAATTTCATACAACTCCATAGCTTTGCAACTTAGTGGAAAAATTTTCTATAGTCTTCAGTTATTATTAGTTTAAGTTTAGCACTTAGTGATTTGCTTCTTAGGTAATATTTTGCAATATTTTTTAAATTAACAAAATAATTCCCATATCATATAACCAAATTGTCACAATTATTTTCATCTTTCATTTTTAAAAATAAACTTTTTATTTGCATTTATAATCCTATGTTATGTTTTAAACCATTTTTTGACTACATATGTGTATATATACATACACACACGCACACGTATATATATATCATCTGGATGTAAAGTCTGCATTTTATTTTTCTTATATAAAGTCAAATAGCATTTTGATATGTTTTTTACCCTTTCCTTACTAAATTGATTAAATTGACTGGTGATATGGGATTGTCTTAGATCCCAAGACTATTACATTTATAAATAAATATAAATTTACTTTATTTAGAAGGTGTAAAACTTTTCACATCTTTTTCCAGTAGAAAATTAGCTAAGTAATATGTGTTTAAGATGTTCCTTTTTTAAAAAAAAATCAGTAACTGACCCACTGATTGTGGCAGAAATCATTTTGCTGAGAAGGTGGATAATTAATGAAGGACACTGACAATATAATAAGGGACTAACCTGATATGAAATTGTTAATAGAGCTACACATTCAAAATACTACATCATAAAGTATCTTCCTTTAGTAGGACTATGGTGATGATTGCAATAACAAAGCAGCCAGCAATGCATGACTACATAATCTGCTGAAAAAGCTGATAGACCTGGATAACCTATCTTTTAGTATGTCTGACTTTCTAGATAGGTGATTATCTAGTTTATTCCTATCCTCTGGGGTATTCCCAGCATTGTTAGTGTGAAGAAGTGTTTATTACCTGTCTCAGTTCTGTCTGCTACAGTTTTAGTATAGTTATCCTTCTTCTGCCTTCAGTAGAGATGTCCAGCATGGGGACAGAGTTACCATCCATTTAACATCAGTGTGAGCTCATTTGTACCCTCAGGTTAGTGCTTTTATCCTGGGCTAGACAGTTCTGATCCCCTAAAATCGAAAACATTCTGTTGCTCAATCTTTCAACACCTTTCTCAATATTTGAAACACCTTAGCCTTCTTTTCTGTATTCTAGTGATTCTTAACCTTTTTGGGGGTCACAGACTCTCTTAATCTGATGGAAGCTGTGGAGCCCTCTCCAGGCAGGCAGGTGCCTGGCTCAAGACTGTGCACCACTGCAGATGTGCTCCACCTCTACAGCCTGCATAGGTACCCTCCAGGATAGAGATTATCAAAATAAAATTAGCTGTTTAAATAATGAATTACAGGGCTGGGGTTGTGGCTCAGTGGTAGAGCGCTTGCCTCGCATATGTGAGGCACTGGGTTCGATCCTCAGCACCACATAAAATACATCAATAAAGGTATTGTATCCATCTACAACTAAAAATATTTTAAAAAATAAAAATAATGAATTAATATCTTTTGAGATATTAATTGACTATAACTGAAGAAGGACATAGAATCTGTATTGTAAGAAGCTCTAGATGTCACTGATGTTTAGGGACATCAAACCTACATAATTCACTTCGTATGTAAAATGTTCATGTGTTACAATAGGTCCTTAGGTAACTTTTTTCTTTATATAAAGTTTATTAAAATCCTCAGCACAAGGATTTGTGAAATCTCAGTCATTTATATCAAAGTCCTATCTTCTCCCTGAAGCTTTCTATAGATTTTTTTTTTTAAGTCAATGCATTTGGTCTACATGTACTGACAACACCACCATTCATTGGCAAATGTATCATGCTTTAGGTATTTAAGATCTTGGTTGCCATTTAAGGCAGACATAATTTTATTTCTGTCATTTTGATCAAGAGCTTTTAGGAAAATTATCTAGTATTTTATGTCTGTTTAACTACCAATTGCTCAGTTCAGAGTTTCAGGGAAAATGAGGAACTTAATAAATATTTGTTGGTTGAGGAATATCTGATTCAAGGAAGAAATGTTCCTCTGAAATCCAAAATTCTCATAAAGAGTACATGACAATGTATGGCTAATGACACCCAAGGAATCATTTCTACATGGCACAAGTCTCTGGAAGCAGATATATCTGCCCTAGTGTTACATCCCAGCTCTGACATCTGCTTATTGTATGTTATTGAGCAAATTACCAAATGCCTCTAAGAGTCTTGGTTTTCTATATGTAAAAAGCAGTGCTGGATGAAAAGATGGACACTGTATACTACAGGTTGTGATGAGGAAAGAGGATGGTGTGCTCTGTGATCTGAAAGAAGCCACCCTGTGACACAATTTTAGATAGTGATAAGTAAGAGGTTGTCCATGTCTTTGCATGTCCCGAACTGGAGAACCCCTGTCAAAGATTTGTGGGACAGTTTTCTTTTGCCATGGATATTCAGGTCTGCAGTGAAATGAAGCCAGCAAGGACAGGGCAGAAGACATACAGCAAGAAAGTACTGTCTGGCTTCCTTCAGGTTTTCAACGCCTACTTCCATTCCTTTGAAGGACTGGAGGACCAGGTAGAGAGTAGTTGCCTTAAGTTTCCGTATGCTGCCTTAGGATCCTTTCAATAAATCATAGTTGCTAATGTAACTGCAAATGAATTTTTGTTAGGTGCAATCAACAACACTGATGAATTCAGCAGGACTTGAGGGGTAGGCAACTAAATTTTGGACTTAGGAAGTTTTCAATGCCTGTTAAACAGTTGCATGAGCCTATTAAGTAGGAAGACAGAAGTCAATGATTAGGACACTACCCTCCAGTACAGATAGCAAATCCATTGTCTTGCTCAACTATAATAACTTTATCTTTGGTGAAACTGTAGTTAAAAGTATTTTGTACTGATGCTCAAAATTTTCAACAAATGGCACCATGTAATAAAATTTTGAGTTAGGATTCAGTAAATGTTTATCTTTGCCAATACCCTTTCTATTTTTATCTTTATGTAACTCAGCATGTTTCTTTATTTATAATGACTTATAGCAAATTGGGGAAAAATTTAGTGACTAATGGTAATCAATTTATTCTAAATGCCTTCTAAACTGATTCTTTTTAAACAACTTGTTGCCCAATTTTCCCATTTTTAAAATACACCCAAACTTCAAGACATTTTTAAAGAAAAGACATGTATCTTCATTGTATTTACATAGTATAGCAATTATAAAACATAAACGTTAGCATTCTTCCATAAATCAATTTAATTCTAGATATCTTCCCTTATTTATAATCAATCAGGAAGGATTCAATAGAAACTACTTCAATATTGGTAGTGAAACATGAATTTCATTAAGAAAAATAACAAGTGATTTACCATTAAAACTCACAGTAGCCTAATGAAGATTGCAAAAATTCAGATGTGTTTTCAGTTTAACTTCTAACTTATGATTGTCACTCAAATTCACTCCACTGGGTTGAACAATAGATACAAATTGGATTATAAGCTCCAAAGTAACAAAATAAAATTATAGGTTTATAAATGAAACACTAAACTAAGCACTGATTAGTTTTTTAACATCAAAAAGCAACAGAATTGAAATTAAGTGTTGGAGAAACTAGAGAAAGATACATTAGGTCTCATAGTTGCATTAACTATTGACTTTAGAAAGAACTATTGAACCCTTTATTAAAAACTGAGTGGCTGGAGTATTTGCACAGTCTATGGACTAGATGAGATCATCAAGTTTTAACTTGTATGCTAAAACATAAAAATGGTTTCACAGAAGACAATTCAAGTTCCATCCTATTCACTTGTTCTTCCATAAATTTCAAGAACTGGAATTAGTCACCTTTTTAAAGGACTTGGGCCTGTGGCTATTCACTGTAAATGGGGTCTCTGGAATTCTAATTCATCTTTATAGTCTGCTCCAAGGTATCAGAACAGTTTCTCATGGTTTTACTTTCTGAGAAGCTCATTGATACACATTATGCTAAAATTCACATTAGTGATGGGTTTTGGACTATAAAAGAGTATGTGCTCATTACATAAAAATTGGAAAATTAGAAAAAATACAACAGAAAAGTCACTAATAACTATAAACAAGTGAGAGTCATCCTTGACATTTTGATGTATTTAGCTTTTATGTCTTTTTTCTAAGACTAACATGCACACATGTACACATGCGGTTTTTCACAATTGGGGTAAAAAATGTAACTAGGGTTTTTTTAGCCAAGTTTTTATTATATTGTGAGATGATTTTTTTTCTTTTTTGGTGCTGGGGATTGAACCCAGGGCCTTGTGCATGCATGCAAGGCAAGCACTCTACCAACTGAGCTAAATATATGCTAAGCCCTATTGTGAGAATTTTTTTCCAGGCCAATTTTTAAAAACAGATATTAATAACTACATAATAGTCTATCAATAGTTGACAGTCTATATGGTTGTTAAGGCCACCATATTTAATGTTTTTATTGTTGATTTTTTGCATTTTTTCTTCTGTTAATGGTCTCTTTATAATTATTATAGTTAGTACTTAGGATATATTTATATATGATAATAATTGCAACCAGATTTCTAGCTTATATATTTCAGTAGAAATTAAAACCAAACAAAATATAGACTGCATAACAAAGTATATAATGGAAACTGGAAAACTTGCAGCAAAAATTAGGGCTAGTTATGCCAATTATAACAATAAATATAGTTGGAATATTCTTTCCCATTAATGCACAGTAACTTTTAATTTTGTTCCAAAACATAACTGTATCATGCTTATGTTGGTAAAAATCTAAGCCAAAAGACACAGGAATTAATAAATGAAACAAAAAAAATTGATCTGATACCAAATAACATTCAAGAAGAATTTCAAAAATTGAAATCAGAAGGTATAGGTTTCCACACCCGAGCTAAGGCTGGGTGTTATTAAAAAAAAACAAACTTCCAGATGATAGTCATGCATGCTATATTTATTTAGTTTATATCTCTCTTTCAACATGAGTGAATTCTAATATATTTCATGTATTTTGTTCAGACTTTATTCTCCCTTTGGTAAGTTGTTTCCTCCTTGCTGCATATTTTCAAATTAGTTTAAAAAACTTTTTAAAAACACCTTATACACTGTATGGTTAAAAATTTGTCATATAAATTACAATTTGGCTTTTACTTGTTATGATACATCTTGTTTATAGAGGTGTTTATTTAGCACATAGATTTTGATTTTTAATGTTTGTGTTCAAACATACCAGTTTTGCACAGTATTTTTTTCTTCTTCTTGGAATGGTCTAAGTATTTACCTACATATTTTTATAATTCTGCTTCATGAGTCTTTTAACTGGAAATTGGGATGAAAATCACCAGCATCCTTGGCAACTATGTGGCCTAAATGACCATTTCTTTATAAAGGCTGACTTGGCCAGGCGGAGCCTGTGGCAAATCTTCCCACAGCCGTCCTCCAACTGCTAAACAGCTAAGATATTTATGTCACTGCGAGTCTCTCCACCTGTGGTCAGTGATTTCATGCTGCTCATGGCTCATTTCATGCCGAGCAGCAGGAAAGGCCCCGTTGCCGCTTTCCCAGGCTGAATATGAACTCATCCTTCTGCGGGCTGTTCCACACTTTCCTGACTGCAGGAAGGCTGGAAAACATGCTGCAGTGTTACTGCTTTCCTCTTAGGCTGCTTCATGGACAAGGTGGGATGTACTGTGTGTTAAATTGGTACAATGGTGAAAATAAAATACGCATGAGATGATGTCTCAGCCTACTTTTAAAATCAGGAGGCCCTGTACGAATGCTACTCCTGTTAATATTATCAGGAATAAGGGACTTATTTGGCTCTTCAATAACTTATCTTTGTGCATGGTGTTGCCTTTCAGATGACATAGATTGAAAACCCTTTCCTCTTGTGAAGTATAGAGAACTGGTTTTGTTCCATTTAGACTTAGAAGGGCAAGATGATTTTGATGGTGTTTTTTATTTTACATTTTTATTTGTTCTTTTTAGACAGAGTATATTTTGACATATTATGCATACACAGAGTATAACTTATTCTAATTAGGATCTCGTTCTTATGGTTGAACATGATGTGGAGTTTCACTGGTGGTATATTCATATATGAACATAAGAAAGTTAGGTCCAATTTGATGGCATGTTTTCAAAGAATCTGAACTATCTTATGTAAATTCTGACTCCAGATACGTAAGTCAAAAGAACAAATTTTGGCTAAAAAATTGAATTTAGCAGAAATTTAATCTGGTATCTTCTAGCACTACAATTACATTGAATTGAGAAATTCAGGTCAAAGGACCTGCTGGACTTTGATGATGTTTTGCCAAAGAAATGATGGAAGCCCCATCATCGGGGCAGCTGATGCTAGGCTGGCCAGGATCCTGAGAACATGTTTTAAAAAGACCCTATGCTGGCAAGAGGTATAGAGATGACTTCATGGGACTTCTGGGTCTGGAATTTCTTTGCTTCTATTACCAATTATGTTTGCTGGATTTTTACACAGTGTTTTTAATGTTTTAAAAAACCTAAACAAAAATAACTGTCAACTTCCTGAAGTTAAATTGTAGTCTTGATGCTACCATGGGACTGACCTCATATCACCCCTCTCTCATCATCTGAGAAGGGTGGGGACTGGAGCAAAAGCAAGAAGCTTTCTTGCTACAGTCTATGTTTGGGTTTCTCTTGGACAAAGTGAGCTTTCCCCATCTAAACCTCATTAGGATTGGAGTGGCAGCTACACAAATAAAAAAATGGTGAGCTACCCTTCTTAACATGTATATTTAAGAGCATCTCCTCTTATTTTAAAAAGGAAAACCTTGCAAATCCATAAGCTTGGAAAATGCCAATACAGACATGAACATCATATTCTCAAAAACTTTTCCCCATAATTCTTTTGGCAATATTAGTATTACATAAATAAGATACTATCATCTCACTAACCCTGACAAGGCCCAGGCATCAATCTTGGTGTTTTATGATAGGGCAGTCTCATACATCCTGGATTTCCCAGGAAAGTCCTGGCTTACTCCTGTTGTCCTGATGTAATTATTAATAACATCCTTATGCACTCACACATATGTATACAAAAGGGTAACAGTGATCATTCCTACAATCATGCTATTTGTATGATTTATCATCCTTGATCTTAAGAGAACTGAGAAAGATTATTATCATCATCATCATCATCATCCACATTTTGTTTATGAGGAACTGATTTACACAAAGGTTAAATAATTTATCCAAACTCATACAATTTGTAAGTAAATGGCAGATGCTGGAAGTCAAACCCAGCCAGTCTGCCTAAAATCCCCAAGATATGACTTAAAGCTGAGCCTGTGACTGAATTGGAGTTCACAGTATATTCTTAGATTAGGCAAAATCTGGGTTCATACTTGAGTTCTCCTCATCAGTATAAACAATTTTGTGTGTTTTCAACTCTCGCCTCCCTGCTAGTCCCCCAGAGAAGACACTGCAGAGTAGAGATGGGCTTGCTTCTCTCCTCTCCTCTCCTCTCCTCTCCTCTCCTCTCCTTTCCTTTCCTTTCCTTTCTTTCTGATACTGGGGATTGAACTTGGGGGCACTCAACCATTGAGCCACATCCCTAGCCCTCGTTTATATTTTATTTGGAGAAGGGTCTCACTGAGTTGCTTAGCACCTCACTGTTTGCTGAGGCTAGCCTTGAACTCTTGATCCTCCTGTCTCAGCCTCCCAAGCCACTGGGATGACAGGCATGCACCACCGCAGCTGGCTGAGATGGGCATTCTTCTACTTCACCTTGGCAGCCTACGAAAACCAAGGAAAGATACCCCTAGTCTCATGGATAAACTCTCAGGAATGGCTGGTTATGGGACTCATGGAAACTCTACTCTTGAGGCATTAGCAGGCAGATCTAGATCAAAAGCTAGAGTTTGTATATTTATCTGATAATTGGGGTATTCAGTTAATGTCACAATATGTGATGATTTATATTCTACCTGGTAGATAGGGCAACCAGCTAGAAGACAAAATGTATTAATTTATAGAACACACCCTTCTTTGAGGATTATAGTACGTGGTGTTATAGATAGCACTGAATTTTATTGATCTCCAATTCCTGAATAAAGAAAATTCTGGATATATAAAGAAATACATGAAGAGTACTAAATAAGTTACTAAAACTGCTAGTTGTTATTATTTTAACAAGTTTACTTTATTGGTGCTTAAAGCTTCTGATACTTTAAAAGTAAGAAGCATAATATTTTATTTGAACAATTATTTTGTGGGTGGTTTTGCCCACAACAAACACATTTGTTCTAATCCTCTTTCAATAAAGAATTTGAAGCAGAGCAAAATTAACTCCTCTGTTTTATGAGCAGGACAGCAGAAAGGTTTAGTCATCTGCTAGAAATCACACAGGTTAACCAGGTAGGGTATGAATTAGAATGGAGGTGTTTGCATCAATAGCTAATCCCAGGTACTTGTGTTTCATCATATTTGGAAGATCATACCTGAGTATTTAAAGAAAATAATTGTTCCTCATAACTTAAGGTGATAGAGTCCATCATTTCTGGATCTACTTGACCTCTATATCAGGGGTGCTCAGACATGCCATCTAACCAAAGTCTTCCGGACACAATGTGGCAAAAGTTTTTGTCCCCAATAAGGAGTCTGTGAATTTCCTAATGGCTAAACCTGAAAACAAATTGCTAGTTGAAGGCCACACTCCTCAGGCTTCAGAATATGGCTTTCCCTGAGTTCCCTGACCCAGTGGTCTTCAAATAATTATATATATAACCCTGACTTCCCAAATACTTTCTAAGGTGGAGGACATATAAATAAATTTGAGTATGAATTTCCTAACTGTAGGTCTTAATCTTGTATGTACATTCTCAAGACTGATCTGCTCTAGAACTTGTCTGAGGTTGCCAAGTTCTCTATTCTCTAAGCCTCTTTCATAAACATCCTTCTCCCACTTTACAAAAGAATAAACAAAGCACGGAAGCCCACCTACCTCTCAAACAACTTTAGTCTTGAAGGCTTCATCCTTTGGGGTATAAAAAATCTCCCTAGCTGTTGAAGTGTTAGTGTTGTGTTGTCAAAATAACTAACTCCAATGACGGGCTAACAAACCTGTCTCAAGCCAGGTGGTTTCTAATTTTTTGCCTGGGAAGATCTAATTAATTTTTAAGATGAAAAGTAATTAGCTACAATCTTTCCTTTAATGACCAATCATCATTTGACTTTTGGCCTATAGCTAAGGCAGACTTCAACGAACCAAGAGATGTTCTAAAATCAATACTGAAACTCCTCCTATTTTTCTCCGTTCTAAAAATAAACACATTTTCTTAGCACTATGGTCAGAAAAAAATAAAAACAAGAATAGGAACTATTAGAACTATTAGAAAAAGAAAAACAAAAAAAATCACACAAAATACATCATCCATTTCATTAAGAGAAGCCCTTTTAACAAACCTTGCTTCAGATTCTTAGGAATTACTAAAATTCACAATGTATTTATGCTGTCTTGGCCAGTTTTAAATTCATAATAATTATGATAGTTTAATTCAGAGCACATATTTGTGTATGTATGAATTTAAATGTTTACTCCTAAGATTCTTATTAAGATTTAAATTTATATACTTTTTTGTCCTAGAGGGTTATAATGGGTTGATTAAAAAATGTTCAAGTGAAAATTATTTTCAAGTTAAAAAGGTATGATATTGTGTTTAAGTTATTTTCTTATTTCCAGGAAGAGAAATGGAAATATGAGTTAAAGCATATGACAAGACAAATTATGTAGAATTTCCACTTGTTAAATTTCTGCCAAATTATTTAAGGCTGGCATTTAACCTTTATGTGCCTTCATTTTCTCATGTTGGCAGTGGAGAGTTGGATAAAAGCCATTTATTATTTGAGCAGTCGAACTCTCTTTAGACAGAAAGTTGGAGATGAATGATGAGTAAGCACTTTGATACCTCCAGTTTTTTATAATTAAGGACAATATCACATTTTTCGGATGGTTCTCATGATTATTAATTCTATGCCCCTTTCTGCAGTAGGGCAGGTGGAGAAAAGGATATCTGCTGGAAAAGAGAGAATAAGATCTCTCAACAATTGAATTTTCCAGTTTGTTTCTGAGCATTCTCAATATATAAAATACCCAACTTAAGAAGCTGACATTAGATAATGAAAAGACAATTAATTACTCTGAAGGCTAAGAGTAAAGTTATTTATGATTTTCTATAGAAAGTTCCCCAGGAGAATAATTTTAGGGTAAGAGTTACGGTTAGGGTATCAAGATGAAAAAAATCAAGGTAAACCATTAAGATATTGATCTTAGAATTCATTGAGTCCATCTGACTGCATAAACCTTCTGCAGATTAAAGACTTGATGAAGTCCTTACTAAGTAGAGCTCATAGGAAATGCAAAGCCAGCTCTGTATCTTTGTAACTCAACTGAGATGTAAAGGCCGTGAGCAGCGTTTAAATATTGTTACAATGACAAGTACATTCTAGGGGGACTAGCTAGGAGATAACCCATCCTGCACAGCCATATACTGTTGATAGGGCCGCGCTTTACACAATGCAAATAGGAAATTCCATTTCAATCACTGGAAGTCTTATTTTCTGGAGAGATCAGACTGGCAACATAATTAAAATGCAATGATTTGCTTCAGAACACAATGACAGAGTCCATCATTTCTTGTGCTTTTGCTAAATACAACAATATGTTAAAATGTGAGGTGAAATCCTTATTATTTTCTCCAGTACAGAGCATTTAATCAGAGTTTGTTTTTCTCAAAATAATGACTCATTTATGCTATGTTTACAATATCATCTCCTATTTGGTTTTATTTTCCCTTTAAAGATAAATTAGTGGATAAATTTGTCAATATGATCAATGATGACAGGTTCTCATAGTTTTAGAATTCACAATTATTGTAACCAAGAATTTCCATTTTGACTAAATACATACACCTGCAAAGAACGAGATGCGAGGACTGTGATGGCTAGAAAAGGGTGTCAGGCAAGTATGTCTGGATAAATTAAAGATGGCAAACACCTACTTGACATATGCAAATTACCAGAATGCATTGTGACTTTTTTCTGAACTATCTGCATATTTTGTAGATATGGCCTTCCTTCCTGTGGTTGGCTCAGCTACTGCTACAGTTCAGTTGCAAAGTAGACACCAGTGATAGTGACTTCAGCAGACCCGTAGAAGTAATCTTATGATTCTGCCAATTTTCACTCCCAAGAACTTTGCTGAAAAGTGTAAGATTTAAAGATCCACTTTCAACTTATACCTGCTTTTACTTATCTGTGAGGAAGAAAAAAATGAATCGTAGTGTATAATACTTAAATACTTGAAGGGAGAAGACACAGTGAGGCATAATGAGTTGTTTTAAAATGAACAAAACCAAAAAAAGAGACATAGTTCAAAAAGTATCCCAAAATGCATTTCAAAAAATTAACAAAATTAACATGCTGAGCGGAGGTTTAAACACTATGCATATAAAGCAAATCCATCTTGAGATATTTCAACCAAGTTTTAAGAAAATTCCTTTTAACACAGAAAGCCATTAACAGAGTGTTAGCACTATGCCACCTACTGGACAAGTTGTCAAATCCTAAGAAAAGCACTCAAGAACCTGAAATGTGCATTGCAGCTTGGAGACTTCAAAAAGCCTTTGGCAGGGGTGAAGCTCTGAATACAAGCAGGCAAAAGTTTCCCAACTTGTTTGACAACAAGCTATGCCCTTATTCACTATTGAAGGTTTTTTCCAACACGATTCATACGCTCTGAATCAATCCCTTAATGTTCAACAAGAAAACAATACAACTACTTCCTCCCATGGGTTTTCTTAGTGCAGGCTGCTTTAAAGGCTATCGCAAATTCGATAACAACTTTAGTTTCAAGCAGCAGGTCAGGAATGAAGAGGATTTTGGCAAAAGGTTGTATGAGCTTCTTATCAACCATCCCCTGACCCTTTGGGAAAACAAATTTAGTACTATGGGTGGGAGGTGGCATCTCCTGGATGGAGGGGACAGAAGGTGCTGGCACTTCTATTGTCAGCAATGGATACCTATGGTTTTGGACTGCAAGAGTCAAATTCTATAAAGTCTGACTTTATTTTACTGACACTGCAATGTAAATTTTTATCTGATAATGTGACATGTTAAGCCAATCCAAGAAGGGATTTTATAAATGGGTAAATATGATAAAAATAAATATCAATACAGATAACAGGTTAAGAAAAAGGCCTGCTACCAGTCAATGAAATGACTAATGATGACAATAATAAAAAGAACAGGACATAACATTTAAATATTTACACTGAAATCAAAGAACTCTAGAATTGCAAAGGAGGTGGAAGACACACAGATGTCATTTCTACAAAGATGTAAGCTAAGACTGAATGATGTTGGCCATCATTAATTTGCCTCTGAGTTTCACTGTTCTTGTTTCTATGAGGGGAATGTGTGTCTAACTTACAAAGTGGCCATAAGACTAAATAAGATAAAGTAATCCAGCTCCCCTCCTCAAAGCCTAATAGGAGCTTAATAAAGATTAAGAGCACTGTAAAGTCACAAAGCGTGTTGACAGAGCTGGAATAGGAACTCAGGTGTCCTGACTGTAGATGGCATGCCCTTTCCAAACCATACTGTTTCAGGACTTATATTTGGTCATTTAAAACTAAGTATTAACTCCAGGGGTAAGCATATTAGTGGGCATATATATGCACATGATTTCAACTAAACCAAGGTTAAGGCCTTACCTTGTGGATCAATTGATTGTCTGTATTTCATTCATTTCTATCCTTTACCAAGCCACTTTCATGGTCTGGAATATGGGTGCATTAGATTTGATTTTAAACTTTTATATTACACTACATTTCTGCAATCATTTCATTTTGGCCTTCTATCTTCTCTTGAGAGCATAACTAGAAGGTTAGTTTAATTGGCAATTAGCATTATCTTCATACATGAAGTAGAGTTCATTAATAAAGTGTTATATTAAAAACTGTGAATCTCAAATAATAAGTAATTGAGGGAGATGATCAGAAGAAAGGCTCAGAGTTCTCTTCTTCACTATGTGGGGGTTTGTTTCCCTGCCCAGAAAAGGATTTCTTTTGGCTCCTTGGACATGGTGTACTGTTTTTGGGTAGTATGTCTGACAATTCTTGGGAAAAAAAAACAAAGAAGTTCTTCCTCGTTGGAGGACACAAACAGACTGTCTGTTTCTATGGCAATGGTAAAATAAGAGAATCCATCTATCTACCTACCTAATAGAAATCTGAACCTTAACCATCTTCTTCTTTTGAAATGTGCAGTGTTATTTTAGAGGGAGAAAGTTTTAAAGCAAAATGCCATTTCACTCAATTATGGGTTATTTTTTAAAAATCTGCTGCCTTCTTTTTCAACAAATTTCACTTGTGGTATAGAGATTTTACCTACAAAATGTTTACAGTGGATTGGTTTGTGTTGCTCCATAGAGGACAAATAGGGCCAAAGGTGTAAGTCACAGGGATTTAGATTTTGCCTTAGTAAATCAGAGAACTTTGAAGGCTGTTCAACAAAGGGAGAGCCTGTAGACTCTGAGAAGGGACTAGGTACCAGGTATTCAATCCTTCAACAGGTGGAAGTTTGGCCCAGATTATCAGCAAGATCCCTTCCTACACTAACATTTTATGATGCTAGGTTACAAAGTCATGCTGTAGAAAGATATTTATGAAAATTTACTCTCTTATTGTTTTGCACAAGGCTTTGAAGACACATTAGTACAGTAGTAAAGACACAGAATGTGGAGTTAGACTTCCTGATGGCTGTCAGTGAGCTCTGCTCATCATTAGCTGTATAACCTGGGGTAAGGTACTGACATTTTCTGGGGCTTAACATCCCCGTTTGTAAAATGGGATTAATAATAGCATGTGTGTTGTGATGATTCAAGAGTTAGTACATGCAAAATGCTTTGAACAGTGCTTGATTTACAGTAATCTCTCTACTCCTCCCCACTTCACTGGATGTTAACCTATTCTCCCTCTCTACAGAATACACACAGCATGTGACCATACAGGGGGTTGTGTGTGTGATCCAAAAGCAAGTGGGGATGGCAACTATGTACTGTGCATCTCATCACTTCCTGCTTCGTGGCCATGAAAGATCCAAATCTTCTAGCGTGGCACTTGATCTCACTGTGCCTGGATGTGACATTAGCATCCTTCCCAAAATAGAGCTCTAGAGTAGACATGCAAAAAGAAATATTTTGCCATTTCTGTTTTTGTCAATTTTTGTTTAAGAAATTTGGACTTAAACTTTAACTGTGAAACTTGTCAAGATCAAAAGATAAACCTTACATTGATAAATCTACTTTTTACTTTAGTGTGTGACATTTTCGTAGGGATTTGGTTAATTACAAGACTTTGCTTTTATGTCTTGTTTGTTTCTTTCCACCTGAGAAGTTGTTCATTTTAATAAACCATCATGAAAACTGTTGTATAAAATGTTCTTTATTGGAAAAATCACTCCTATTACAGTTATTTACTTGACAATGTATTTACTTCTCATGAAATACTATTTCTTAGAAACCCGTGAGAAAGGTTTTCAACTCTTAGTAGAAGTGAAGTTTTAATATTTTTACAGATTCAAACCTATATTACCTATGCAAACTTTCTTTTCTTTTTCTTTTTTTTTTTTTTGGTACTGAGGATTGAACTCAGAGGCACTCAACTACTGAGCCACATCTCCAGCCCTGTTTTGTATTTTATTTAGAGAGAGGGTCTCATTGAGTTTCTTAGGGCCTTGCTAAGTTGCTGAGGCTGGCTTGGAACTCCTGATCCTCCTGTCCCAGCCTCCCGAGCAGCTAGGATTACAGGTGTGCACTACTGTGCCCAGTGGAAACTTACTTTAAAGAAAGGAAATCCATATGGAAATAGATCGAAGATAGAAGTTAGATAGCACAAGAAACTCAAATGATTAAAAATGACTCTAATCATAACTCATTTCCAACAAGGGACTGATATTTATTGTCTTCCATTTCTGAATGGAAGAACAAGGTAGCTAAACCTGAAGAAAGAAGGGAGAGAAGGATGTAGGAGAATTACAGGGAAACAGAGTCCAGCAATAGTCCTTTGAGAGGAGCAAAACATTTAATACCCATTAGTAGGATTACTTCTAGTTTAAGCTAAGCCCTGGGTTCAAAAGAGAAGTCCCGTCTTCAGGCACAGGACAAATGCAGAACTCTGAAAGCAGAGATGGTGGCTGTTCCACTTGGCAGGCCAGATATATAATATATGCACATGCTATTTCATATAGTGCATAGCATTACTAATGTCTGAGCACTTAATTCTGCACTAACTGTGCATTCCACTTTTATTGACCTAATGACTCTAAGAAGTAGGAACTAATATCCTTATTGAATGATTAAGAACACCAAGGCATGGGAAGGTTGAATTGCTTGTCCCAGGCCATGTTGCCAGTAACTAGCAAGGCACAGCTTGACCTTAGAATCTCTAATTTTAGAATCTCTGTACCTAACTACCATACTAAGGGGCCTCGGGGTGCTGGTTATGGGGAATTTCAAGGATTCATCTCCCTAAGACTTGAGGGATCACAGAAATTTCTGTACAAGCAGGTCCTAGACGACAGAGAAAGTCAAAAAGAACTACTACTCATGTGTCAGTACTCTGCATGGGGCTGGAGAATCCCTCAGATGAACAGTAGGTGGTCAGGAGCTTGACAGTCAGAAAGGAATTTTGATATGATCAGATTCCAGCCATGCCCATCTGTGCTTCAAAGCAGTGCAGGCATAGTTAACTCTGGGAGGGACTGAGTCCCCTGAGAAACTGTGGGTGGGCCAGAGGAAGACGAACTCATTACCCTTCAACTGGCTGTGAGGAAGAATAAAAAGTCCTTATACTCCCAGGGTCGTGTGGAGTAGCTAGGATAGGACTAGGGGTGGTAGCCCAAAATAAATTTGATAATGGTTTAAACTGCAAAAAGTCACTTAGAATAAAAACAACCATTTTGTATGATGTCTGCCTTCATGTTGTTTTGAAAGGATTTATTCTGCCAAACACTTATCAAAGGGGAGACATTGAATTCCAAACTTGGTACGTAGTTTGCTGAGGCAGGGGAACTATATCAGAGTGGTTTCAATTAAGTACAGCATTGAGTTTATCATAAACTTATTAAAATAGAAACATCAAGTTGACATATAATCTGAAATCATAGCTTTAAAAGCAAGTCTTGATAAACAAGAACTTGATGGCAAGAAAACTAGACTTGGGCTGGCTGGTGGACAGAGGAAGTTTACCATATTTATGAAGGGGATAAATTTATGCTCAATTTTAAATTTAATTAAAACATTCTTTGGCCACTAAGGTCTTTTTCAACAAAAGTGAAAAGGATAAAATTTACCTGTAACACAGAGGTAACTCGGAAGGCCAAATGTTTGGAACAGATATTGCACACTGCATGGCTTACCTTATGCAGGTACTGCATCCTGCAAAGAGGTCAAAGATGAACATGGACATGAAATTCTTTCTGAATTCATTAATCTTATCTTTAAGTCACCAAGATACTTGGGGACACTTACTTTTGTTTTTCTAGGGCAAGTATTAACTTTGAAATAGCAGAAAAGGAATGGAGCATGAAAACAGAAGTGGAATTTGGATAGATCTTATTATCCTCAGTGGTTTGGTATCTGTATGAAAGCAAAGCCTAGAACTCAAAGTGCTCCAATCAGATATAAATGGGAAGCATGTTCTCTGCATTCAGAGATCCTGCTCTATGTCCTTCACTTTCTAAATAACATTTATTTTCAAAATATTTTCCATTACATTTTTCTTATTGCCTTTAACAAAATTTGAAAAGTTTACCTTTTAAATTATGAAATCTAGAGAGAACTTTTACATTTTATTTTATATAAGTTCTCATTCCTACACCACTCTTTCAATATAACTCTTCAGAAGTAGATACAGTTGAAAATGTGAGATATTTTAGATATTTCTTTGTGCACATAGATGTGTGTAGAATGTATACTTTTATTTAAAAAGGGTCTATTTGTCCATTTAGACATATTCTCTGAAGACTTTTTTTCTTAACATATGAGCATTCATTCGTGTTGATATGTATAGATCTGTCTCATTCTTTTTTTTAATATTTTTTAGTTGTAGATGGACACAATGTCTTTATTTTATTGCTTTGTACATGGTGCTAAGGATCGAACCCAGGGCCTCATGCATGCAAGGCAAGCGCTCTACCGCTGAGCTACAATCCCAGCCCTGTCTCATTCTTTTTTAATGGCTCTGTAGTATTGCACAGTATGGATATGCCATATACATTTATTTATTCCCTCATTGATTGGTATTTATATAGTATTATCTTTGATGTATTACAATATTGCAGGAAACATTCTAGAGGCACCAAAAGACATGTAAAGGAAGACTCACACTTCTGTTGTGTGATTAATAAGTAGAAATATTGGGCAAGAGTACATGCACACTATAATTTTGACAAATACTCCTACATTTTCTACATCCCCTTGATTATTAAGCTAAATCCATTACCATAATGACCTTAACTACTTGTTTTTTCTTCATAACGTTTTGATTGATAACTTTTTCTCATTTAAAACAATTGGGTTATTTTTCCTTTTCAAAATTTTTTTTCTTTTTTGTACTGGGGATTGAACCTAGGGGTGCTTAACCACAGAACCACATTCCCAGCCATTTTTAATATTTTATTTAGAGACAGGGTCTCTCTGAATTTCTTAGGGCCTTGCTAAGTTGCTGAGGCTGGCTTTGAACTCACAATCATTCTGCCTCAGTCTCCCCATGTGCTACTATGCCCGGCACTTCAAAATTTTTATTTATAGGAACTCTTTGTATTTAAGTGTTTAATAACTTAAACTCTAGATTCAGAGAGATCTGAGTTTAAATCCTAGTTTTGCCTCTTTTTTTTGCTAGCTGATTTTGGCACTTTACCTAATGTCTCTAATCCTCAGAGTGGTTATATATAGAAAGAGGATAATAAAAGCATGTGCTTGGTAGTTTTCTTTACAATTTTTAATTGACAAATACAAATTACATATACTTATGATGTACAATTTGATGCTTGTAAATATGTTTCTATTGTAGAAAGGCTAAATAAAGGTACTAAAAATATTCAAGAAAAACGGTAGTTTCTTTTTGAGTCTTAAAAATATTGCAATCATCGTAAGCTTTTAGAATGGCGCTTGGTACAGACTGTGGATTCAATAAATCTTATTTGTTTTATGTGTTACAAATGCTCTTTCCATGCTGTTGTTGGCTTAGAATTTTATTTTAAGAAATTATCACTATGTAGAAATTGTACATTAATAGTGGGCATGAGGTAGTTGCCTTGAAGCCCCACTGTTGAAGGATGGGAGGAGAATAGCTGAAAGGCATAGGTAGGTGGCGCTGATGAGCTCCAGAGCTTGACCAACAACATCAAGATTACCTGGGAGCTTCTTAGATACTAGAAGGGCAAATTATTGGGCCCCACCTTAGACTGAATCAGTAACTTGGATGGGACCTCTGATCTGTGTTTTTATAAGCCCAACAGTTTTTTTCTGTTGCAGAATGAAATTTGAGAATCACTGCCTTAGGGCAGTATAGAGAAGGAAATATTGGAATGAGCTGGGAAGTTAAAAAATTCTGACTTGGCAAGTAATAAAATCCTTGTCCCTATCATCTACATCCATGCAAGGAGGATAAAGAAGTTGAGGGCTAGGAATGTAGCTCAGTGGTAGAGTGCTTGCATAGCATATGTGAGGTGCTGGGTTTGATCCCCGGCACTGTCAAAGGAAGAAAAAAAAATGTTTAGAAAATTTGTTAAGACTGGCAGCAAACCTTTAAAAACTTTAAAAATTGTCAAGCAAGTTTCTACAGCAACTCCTTCTTACCAAGATTCACATACACAAACAGGTTGTCCCAAAGACAGACCTTCTTAATTGGGTATTGACAAGTCAAAAGCTTCCTGTTTCTCCCTCTCAGTCCCTAAGACCCAACAAATCTGTTACCACAATTTCTTTCCAGTAAAATGGGCTGATCTGGTTTTCTGCAGATGGCCTATGAAGAAGCCCCTTTCACACTGTACAGGTTATGCACCAAGGCATTTGCCCTCTTGTGGCTTATCGAAATGACTTGTTTATGTTATAAGTCAAATCTATTATTTCATCCAGCATGTTTCCATTACCTGAAATAAAGCTGCAGGCCCAAAAATAAGTCATCTGAGTGTCTCCTCCTCTCACCTTTAATGGTGGTGGTGAGGCTCTGACAAGATACACGGTACTTAAAAAACACTTTGAATATTCCTACTTATGACCTTTAATGGAGCAAAGTTAATCTTTGAAGAAATCTTTTGGTCTTTGAAACATAAATATTTCAAAGCCATTTTCACAAATTGGTGTAGCAAATGAGATTGTCAAAATTATCTTCCCCTGGCTCTCTCCCACTTCTCTCTGGTGTCTCTGTCTCTTGTGTAACTCTGAACTTCCCTTTGGAGATGGAGCCTTGTTATCATCCCCGTCTGGCTGACACACCATGTGGCAACTTCTCTGCTGCAAATGTGCACCCTAAATCACATGAAGATATGAAAATGAATTAATAACTGCTATATCCTCTAAGTTCAAAATACTCACTTTCACAACACAGTGTACATTCAGTGTACATTAGAAACAGCTGTTCTGATCCAGGTCTGGAAGTGGCTCCAAAGGAGAGACGAAAGGCTTTACAGTATGCTACATTAGGGGAAAAAACAAACCCCCCGAAAGAAAGGAAAAGGAATTGTTTTTCCTTCCCCATTTGCGCCTTCTGAGGACTGAACTATGGTATACTTCTGCTTTCTCTTTAAAAAGACAGAAACCTTTTATTCTTTAGAATTAGGATTAAAATAAAGCTTTAACTAAGCAATCGGTGAGTCCCTACATTTTATATTCTCCTGATGTCAAAGTCATGCTTTACCCTACAGAGACAAAGTCACTCTCCAGGTAACTTAAACTAAAAATAAAAGAAACAACACACTATCAGTACATCTGTAATTTAGGAAAATATACCTCCTGTTATACACCTGTCAGTGAAGCTTCTTTAATAGATGTAAAAATTATTGTTTCCCCTTCAAATTTTATCATCCCATTAAACTGGTGGCCTTCAGTTACTGCTCTCTTTATGGACTGCAGGATCTTACTGGGCAAAGCATCTGGTGATCTTTTACAATTTCTATACCTACTTGTATTTGTTTTAATGTACCTCTATTGGTTTGATTTGTACAATAAATCATTTTACATTTCATCTGATGTTCCTATTGAGAAGTTTATGGGCTGTGCTTACATGGACAAGGACATCTAAGACACACATTTACAGAATGACGGAGAAACATTTAAATCAATGGGATTCCTCAGATGCTTACCATTATTAGAATTGTGATGTAGAACTGTTAAGAAACAAGGTTTGGGATTTGTGTAAAATTGTGGGTAAGGGGTAACCAAAAGAAGGATTGGGATGCAGGCAGACTTAGGTTCAAGCCCTAAATCCGTCACTTAGTTAGATGAGCTCATATTTTAATCTGAGTTGTCATTTTTCTCATCTGTAAAATGAGGATCATCATAATTATAAAAATATATACAAAGGCTGGGGGTGTAGCTCAGTGGTGGAGTGCTTTTCTAGCATGTGTGAGGCTGATCCTCAGTACCATTAAAAGAAGAGTAAAAAGAAAACCTTTAATAGATACCAGCTATTGACTGCTATCTGCCTTATGCCATGCTTGGTGCTTTTCTTACATTATTTTAAATCCATGAAATAATCATTTCCTTCTTTTCTTTTTCTTCTTCTTTTTTTCAGTGTTGGGAATTGAACTCAGGGCCTTGCACATGCTGCGAAAGTGTTCCACTGCTATGTTACACCCCTAGCCCTGGAATAATCCTTTGAGAAACAAATGTTTCCTGAAAGGAAATGGAAGCTAAGAGAGGCCAAATTATACTAGTATAGTACTAGTGAGGAGTGGACCCTAAGACCACACCCTAACTGAGCACTGCCTCATGGGAAAGGAGAGAGAAGCTCCATGACCCTGAATGTGGAGGCACTTGGGTCCAATGCACGTCACTCAACCAGAGTCCAGGTGTTTTGTACACGGAGCATGAGACTCTATAAAAGTCTATTTATACACTGATAATATTCTCTCAAGCATAACCTGCTTCCTTAAAAATTGTTTAAGAACGATAAAGTAGTACTCACCAGCATAAGGCTTAAATCTTGGGCAAATGAGTGCATATACTTTGGATACTGCCCTTTATGACAGCATTCTTTTGCTTTTTCAGAAGAACTCAGGTATTTAAATTTTACAAATAAATACAACTCCTCTACCATTTTCCCCAGTGGGATGCAGAAGCAATCAGGTTGAAAAATTTATAAGTTTTAATAAAAAAATTTTAAAAACAACTATCATCTACCATCTCCAACATTAGATAAAAAGAAGGGATTTTTTTTTTTGTGGCAGAAAAGGAAACATACATTCTCAGAACAAAGCACAATTTTCTAAATTGAACACACTTAGTGGGAAGAGAAACTCTTGACATTGTCTTTGACCTTTTCATTTTGATGCCGGACACTGTAACCCTGGCATGGATCAGCACAGGTCATCAGACCATGCTTAAGAACAACGATTTTAGGTTACAAGTCATGTAACCTAAAAAAATGAAAAAATCACAGGCTGAGCAGCAAACAAACCTGGGCAAGAATGCATGCTCTGTCTCCAGGAGGAGTAGGGGACAGTGATTCTGATGGTGATTCTGTGTTTAGTTAATCCTATCTCTGCTTCTAGGTACATGATCTTTCATGATGTCTCTCAGCCTCACTATTGCCTGGAGGTAAAATGGGTAATAATAATACCCACAATTATCATGAGAATTAAGTAGGATAAGTCATCCAAGAACTTTCAGAATAAACCCTTAGTATGTTAATCTCATGATTAACATACTACTGTTAATGAGCATTATAACTACTACTTTATTCTTTTCCTTTTTGCACCTGGGATTAACCCAGGAAAACTTAACTACTGAGCCACATCCTCAGTCTTTTTTATGTTGAGACAGGGTTTCTCTAAGTTGTTGAAGGCTGGCCTTGAACTTGTGATCTTCCTGCCTCAGCCTTCTATGTGCTGGGATTATAGGCGTATGCCACTATGCCTGGCTTCTTATTTCTTATTATTAATTTATTTAGCTTCTTTGATTCTCCATCTTTGTATCTGTAAAGTGGACACAAAAGTATACCTCACTTTCAAGATTATTGTGCAACCTAAATGAGATAATTTGTACAAAGTTGGGCATATATTTGAACCCCAGTAATAATGTGTGTTATCTATTCTAAAACTCTGTTCACAAATATTGTGAAGAAGAAAGAACAAAATGATAAAGACATCACAATATAAAAAAAAATCTCCAGCTTGGACACAGTGGATAATGGTTAACATCAGGTAAACTTAATTTCTCTCCTGCCTGAGCCTGCATTTCCAGGTGTCCATCAGTGCAGGCAACTCGTGGTTCATTCATCTCCCACACCTTGTCCGCTAGAAATCAGTATGTTATGTCTGGAAGCCCACCCTTTCTTTGATTTAATGTGGGTGAGATTTGGCCAGCTGGAAGATTCTGGACAGTGATAGAATGAAATGGAAGGGTAAAATCAGCCTACCTTACTGAATCTTGGCTGCTCAGTAATGTCCTAGCAATTTTTTAATTCCTGGGAAGTTAGATAATTTAATGTAAAAACAGTTAGGTTCCAGATCAGTGTTCTTTTACTCTTTCACTATTCTTAAGCTGAGCTGTAGCAGTAGAGAAAAAAAAGCCTTTGTCAAAACACATTACGCAATGGAATGTAAAAACACTTAAACAGTAAATAGAAGACTTCAAAAAGTAAACAAAAGAACTAAATATGAGAGGAGAAAGTGAATACAGATATGGTAAATACATTTAAAAATAGTAATGGTAAACAGAAATCACTTGTGAAAAGTTCAGTAGCCTGAACATTCTTGAAGGACAGTTTCCTATGGGTATGGGGCAGACCCCTCCCTGTCTCTGGTGCACAAGTACAAGGAGTGCCAATGTAGTCACCACACAGGGAAATGAGACCATTCAGAGCACATGGAAAAGACTTGCCATGCTCCAAAATAGATCTTGGAAAGTTTATCATCTCCAAATGAGTGAACAGGAAACTTGACCATTTTTAGACTAATTAAAATTCAATGTATTTTTACTTGCCATTTTGGGGCCACATTTTTTTTCTTCCACATCATTCAAACCACACGGACCATGGGTTTCTGACTAATATTCATGTAAGTAAAGAAAATATAGTTTTGAACTTCTATTTAAAGCCACGTTTTGTTAAGAGTTGCATTTTGCATTTTTCGGTAGACATTAGACCTTTGAATCAGATTGTTTGCATTGAACCAGGCATTTTATGAATGAGCTTGTCAACTTGGCAAAACATGATTTCCCCTTCTGATAAACCACAGTGCAGAGTGGAATACTATAAGCGTGGTATTATAGTCCCATGACAGCTGCAGAGATTAATATTTAGAATAAACAAAGAAAGCTACTGTATGATTCCCTTAATTTTAGAAAAATAGAGAAATCCAGGGACCTGCTACTTAAAGACACAAAAAAATGCAGGAGTGAAAGACATTTTACATTATAATAATAGGATTATAGCTGTTGTAAATCATAACCCATCACATTTCTCTTTTCTAGTTTACTTACATTCTGGAGCCAGATCTCCTTGGTTTCATTTCCAAATCCATTGTGTATTAGCTGTGTGTTCTTCCATAGGGTACTTACCTCTCTGTGCTTCATTTTCTTCTTTTATAAAAAAGGATAATAATATTACTTACCTTAGAGGGTTGCTGTGAATATTAAACACATTAAAGTATATAAAAGGCATAGAACGTTACTGGTTCATAGTAAGTGCTACGTAAGTGTTATTATTATCATGATCGTTGTTATTAAAATATTTCAATAAGTCTATTTTGTATCCAAGTTTTTTTTGGAAGTTTTAAAAATAGGCTTTTCTTAAAGATCAGAAAACATGGGGGGCTGGGGCTGGGGCTCAGTGGTGGAGCACTTGCCTTGCATATGTGAGGCACTGGGTTCAATGCTCGGCACCACATAAAATAGATAAACAAAATAAAGATATTGTGTCCATCTACAACTAAAAATTATATTTTAAAAAAATCAGAAAACACTTTGTTGAGATCAGGTATTTATTGAATTTTGACACTTGATTCTGTTTAACTATGATCCGCTTAGTCCCAACACCATCATTGAATTTCTAAGACTCTCATGCACAAGTCAGTTATAATGACAGGCATCTTTCTTCTTTCAGGTAATTTTCTTAGTACATAGTATCTTGCAGGTACTGGATATTCAGTTTTAATTATACTTCAGTATAAACATTTAAATTTGGTAATAAAGACACAAACTCATTTGATCAAAGAACACATAATTATCACTGATAATGCAATTTTTTTTACTGAAGCAATTCAGGGTTTATTGTACTATGACATTATCTGCAAAAAGCAGTATTTGTGGCAATAGAGTAAAAGAAAAGTAATTGATTGTGGGTGCGGCAGTAGCAAAAGGGGGCTGAGGGAGATATTGTGGAAAGACTCACACAGTGGAGCTTTTCCTTGGGAAGGCAGCCTTGTGGATGAGTGGGAATTTGACAGGAGTTTCAGGTACTGGACAAACTACGGGTGAGGGAACATCAAAGGCCAGCTCTGATTCTTACACAGTGTCATCCAGGGCCACTCTTATTCCTGTTCCACTCTTCTTAAGTTCAGCTCAAGTGCATGAGGCATGTATTTCTCTATAAATGTTTATAGCTCCCTAAAACTTAGTAGGTTCTGCAGGGAGAGCCCTGAATGTGCATCAGAAAGCTGGAGTTCTCATGGTATAGAAATACCACCTACTGGTGGGGAATTATGTCAACTCCGCTTCTCCTCTTTAATGAAGGTGTCATATTTGTGATCTTTAATAAAGGTAAACTATTAGTTATCAAGAAAATATATGGCAACACCTCAAAGGTATAAATGCCTTTTAAACAAATTAAAATGCAGCTCAATAGGATCATAACTTTCAATTTTGATATTCGTCGACATCAAGCTCTTACTCCCCAAATATGCCCAGGTATTAATATTTCAGTAGCTAAGAAGAAAAGCCAAGTTTCTCATTGACCTTCTAATCACTAAAATAATACATCTAATTTGCAACAGTATATATTTTCCTCATGGGATTCTATAAAATCACTTTCATTTTGAATGGGAAAAGAAGCAACTCAGTAAATTCTTATTTTTCCTGAGCTGGCCCTGGAGCAACAATGATCCTTCACTTTGCTGGGGTTTTGCCTTAATGCTATCTTTGCCGTCTACGTGATATTAGGAATGAAAAAGTGTTCTAATATTGTCTTGACCTTCTGGCCCTGTGGTAGGCCCAGGAAAGAAGGTGCTTAAGTGATTTGCATTATTGCGTGCTCTGTGCCATGATCTTCTTTGAATCTTGGGCTAAAGAGATCCCATTCTAATGGCCATAAACATCACCTTATTCACGATACCTTTTCACACTTGCCAGAATTTTACCTGTCCCACTTAAGGTTAGAAACAATTAATCTGAAGGTTGGGTTAATTAATGTATGAGTCAAGTCAATTTAAAATTTAGATTTGGCAGCAGTACAAGTTGCTTTTCCTTCTTCCCTTGTTGCCTGAGTTGATTTGATAAACACCACCCTAGAGAGGATATTTCAAACAGCAAAGTTTTTTTTTTTTTTTTTTTTACAAATTATTATTATTTGTTATTAAAAAGATATTCTATCCCACAGTCATGGCATAAATTTTGTTGCTTTAGAGCTCCATGGAAGGAGGAATAGAGTTTTCGTATTTGGCTGTCACCAAACATGTTTGTTTACAACTAATGAATAATAACTACTTAATAGACATAGATTTGGTCAGACGATAGAAACCTAAAATTCTAGAATTGTATAACATTTTGCAATTTTTATTGCTGTGCAGAAATATCTTGTTTAAATATTTAGCTATGTGGAATGTCCATTTAAGATAGGTGTGAGCCTGGACATTTCAGACTATTACAAAGGGCCGGAACTTGGTTATAGGTACAGTCAAAGCTCTTGGATGCTTGTCGGGTTGAAGAGGTTGAAAGCCTCCAGAGAGACTGGTTGAAATATCAGTGAGGAGGACCTGCTAATCTTATCTGTTACTAAAGCCTCCAACCATAAAAGATAATAAAATAGGTCTCTAAGACACCATTTAACCACAGTTAAATGCCATTTAACTGTGGTAGCAGAGTGACCATAATCTTTTCATCGTAGGTAAAATTAAATTTGAGTTCTAGCTCTTCTACCTCAGAGATGCATGAATTTTGGCAAGTTCTAGAAGTCTCTGAGTCTGTTTCCTCATCTATGGAATGGGCTTGATAATATCCCAAATGATTGTCATGAAGTGACTGAATATCTCTGTATCCAGCCACAGTAGGGTCTCAGTGAATTGTAGCTGCTTTTGCTACTATTATGTAACAAAAGTCTGCATCTTTGTCCTTAAGTCTATGAGTTGTTAGCTCACAGAGGATCGTTTTTAAAACTATTTAGAATTAATTGCTGCTGGGCCTCTTGTCCATATTTGAAAAAGATGAAGGAAAATATTAGTGTTTTCCCCAGGTATGTATGGAATATCACCCAAGTAAGTTCACCCTAGTGAAAAAAGCAGAGGAGAATTAGAGGTAGAGCGTCTTTCAGTGTTCATGGGATACTGGTTCCAGGACTCCCCATGGATACCAAAGTCTGCAGACGCTCGAGTCTCATAAAATGTCATAGTATTTGTATGCATATCCTCCTGTATACTTTAAATTATCTCTAGATAACTTATAATACTTAATAAAATATGAATGCTATGTTAATAGTTGCTTTATTATATTATTTAGGTAATACAGAAAGAACTGTCTGTACATGCTCGGTATAAATGCATTTTTTCCAAATATTTTCAATCTGTAACTGGTAGAATCTGTAGGTCTGGAGGTCCCACTGTAGGTACTTTATGACTATGAAACATAAAAGAAATGCTGGGGAAAGTTTTGCATGCTTAAATTGAATGCTGTATTCTGAATATATGAGCTATGTTTTAAATGCTCTAAAGAAAACAGGCTTGTCTCCTTAGGTTCACACCAACTCAACCCTGAAATAGGAGAATGGGTAGAATAAGGCTCAAAATATAAATGGGTTATTGATTTGGAGGAAGTACCAAATCTCTGGGGCAACAGCTAGTTAATAACTTAGAAGAAGAAAACTTTTAAGCTTCAATGTGTCAAAAATCACTTCAGGGAAAAAAAATGCACCATCATTATGATCAGATTTAGATAAGTTTTAACTCATTTCACTAAGACAGAAGAGTCTTTGGTGTGTGCTGGGAAGACCGGATAAATAGATGATTCTGTCCTTCGTAATCTAGTTAGAAAATAAGAAAAATTAACAGATATCCTTAACACAGAGGTGAAATTAAAGCTCCATGAGGCAGTTACAAAATGGCATAATTTGTGACCCAAAAATTTAGCATATTTGACTTGAAAAATTTACCTGTTCAACTGTCAAGTACTCCAACATTCCAGGAAATATTTTGTGTATGTTAAATACTATGATTTCTAGATCATTGTCTTTGAGGACTGAATTTTATAAAACCTACATTTTTTATCACAATATGCTATTATAATAAAGAGATTGAGAAAATTTATTTCAGTAAATGAATGACAAAAAATACTTCACATAAAGGTAAATATGGTATATATGTTATATGTACACACACATGCACACACACACACACACACACACACACACACAAGCTCCCAGATATCAGACCTCTGGGAACTCAAAGGATATTGGAAAGTAACATCACATTTTATTTGAGGGGTCGTGGGCTGTCCAGAAAAGGATAAAAGAAGGAAGCAGCATTTCAGTTAAACTTTAGGAGACTATACAATTTCAAGAGAGAATAAGGGAGTACATCTCAAACTGCCTGAAATCATCATGCATGGGGTCTCCATTTCCTCACCACAATTTTCCTCACCACTCCAATTCCTCAACCACACCCAACCACTTCTGAATTAAGTCCAGCTTTGATCCCTCCTCACTCCACCTTGTCTACTGGTCACTCCCGGAGAGAGCACCGGAGAGGTGCTCCTTTTCTCTCTCTGGCTTCCGTAAAGCTACCCTCTCCCTTCCTCTCGTCTTTATCATCTTTGCCTGCTTGTTTTCCATTTTTTCCTTTTAAAATTTGGCATTCCCCAGAGTTCTTTTAGATGTTTTTCATTTCTTTTTCTGATTTTTTCCTTTCCTTTTTTCTCTTTCTTCCTTTTCTTTCTTTCTTCTAGTTCTCCATTTGTGATACACTCCATTCCTGTGCCATCGGCTGCTACAGACGCACATTGCCCAAGTCTATATCTTTAGTATTAAGTTCTCTCTTGAGGTACAAATTTCTATATTTATTTCTACTGAACTTAAATAAGCCAAATCATTTTTCCCCCAATTCAACTCTTTATCTTCTCTCTCTAGAATATTCCTTGTCTGGACATGATGAATGACATATGTATTTAGTTATCTGTGAGAGAAACCTGGAATTCATCATACCGTCGGCCATTTCCCTCATTTATCCCACCTTCAATTTCTATAATTCACCAAGAATTATAGAAGGCTACCTTTAAAATCATCTCACCATTTTCTTTCCTTTTCTATCCCCTACAAGGTGGCCTTAATTGTTTCTCCCCTCTATTACTGCAATGAGGCTCTGGGCTTCCCATTAATTTGTAAACACCCTTCATTTGATCTAATATTCCCCCTATGTTTTTCATGAGAATGATCTACCAGCATGGTAAATCTGATTATTTCAGTCCCCTACATTAGATCCTTCAAGAACCTCCACTGTCTTCAGGATAAAATGTAATCCTGTTAGCGCAGTAGGCATGCAAGCCCCTTAGCATGATCTGCGCTCAGCAAACCCCAGTGAGCAACCAAAATACCTGCAGTTTCCCAAATCACCGTGTTGCTTCAAGCCTCCAGGGCTTTTTACAACCTGGTGTCCAGCCTGTAGCACACCTCATATCTTCCCGTTTTTATTCAGCTTATTATGTCTCCTCATTTCAGTCCTGAATCATGTCCCTTTTAGGGTCACCTCCCTAGAAAGCTTTCCCAAGGCCAGGGAAAGTGCCCTTTCTCCCTGCTTCCTGGGCATCAGGCATCGGGCATCGGCTACATTCTCTCTTGCCGTATGTACCGGCCGGTTGTATAATTGTTGGTTTGTCTGTCTCTTCCAGTCCCTGCGAAGCTAGGCACTATAATTTGTCATAATATCCTCTGACTAGGACATAATAGGCATTTAGTAAGTATTTATTGAGTTTTAAAATATGAGCAAAGCTGTCAGGATGGAAATTTGTTAGATGTGTTAGGGGGGGAATGATTAATACATTCTAAAGGATGGTGGTCGGTAAAATTTGAAATGCTGAATTCCGAACCACCAGACAAATAAAGGACAGGGACCCGGACTACAGCTGCACAGCAAAATGAAGACCACAATAAAGCAGCTTCTTAAGTGAGCCCTTGATATAAAGGCTTCACACACACACACACACACACACACACACACACACACACACCAATTTTGAGGCAAGAGAATGTAAACTGAGGCTAACAGGAGGCAGGGGCAATGTGAAGTATGGACTGCAAATCTGGAGTTAATTATTTTAGCATAACTACAGCTCCAGAACCAGAATTAGGGAGCTATTGAGGTCTTCTACCTGTCATATATAGGAAAGATTAAATGGAATTATATCAAGAAACATCTTAAATACCGGGTTGAAGAGGGACTCTAAGTCCCTGGACGATCACTGAATAGAAGATGACAAAACCCGAGCTTAGAAAATAAGTCTGACCAGGTTGTATAACAATGAATTCAGCACACAGACTAAATGTGACTGAATATTAGGAACATATTTAAGTGTTTTGCTCATGGAAATAAAAACTTAGAGGGGTGGCAGTGAAACTGTGAGGATGAAAAATATAGCATCTATCAGAAAGACTAGAATATCCTTGAGAATTGATGCGAGGGAAGAGAGGTATACATTTGCAAACAGGAATTTTAGTGCAATTAAATGCTTAAATACTGATTAGAGAAACAGGAAATATATCACAAACCAGATACTTTATTTCTCTAAGAATGAGCTCTTTAGGTTTAGAGTATCTGTGTTAGTCTTGCACAATGAATACTAATTCATATGCCATTTTTAATAAAGAAAGACTTTATTTGAGCAAGACAGAGTCTTATACCTCAGGCATCCACAGGTCACAGGTATCGGGCAGCTGTGGAGTGGAAGGCAGACTGGAGGACGCTCAGCCAGCTCCGATGGGGTATATCTTGCCGAGTCAGCCGCCCTGTATTAGAGACTTTTACCTGTGCTCCTTGTTCCATTCTTCCTTCTATAAAAACTATTTTTCTTTAAAAACAAAAGCAAAACTCCATCCCAAGCAGAATTTTTTTGAAAACCAATTCTAGAAAATTGTACTCAGATGCATTGATGATTAGGTTCTGATAACATTTTCTACTGATTCTTCCCCAATATCCCATTCTCATGCTTTACTTATAAAATAAAAATCTAAAGATCTGAAACCTCTCCATATTATGGGATTTCTGACTTCAAAAATCAAAATCAGAAATACATGGGAATATGATTTCCTGTGCTTTGATAAAATTGGAAACAAATACCATTGTGACAACATAAAACATTATCACTTGGTTTTATAATACTCATATGGAACTCTAGAAGATCTTAACATTGAAAAACACGTAGCTGTCATACAAAATCATGCTCTTAATTCTAATTAAAATGGATGAAAATCCATACTTGAGTGGAATAATCATTCTACCTATACATTGGTCATTTTCTACTGGGCACAAAATCCTTGAAGACGGGGATATAACTTATTTGTGTATCATCAGGCTTAGTGAAATGCTTGGCATATAATAAACAACCAAAATGTGTTTTCTGAAAGATGACATTTAAAAAAATGCAACACTTCAAAAGAACCTACTATGAACCAGACAACTACCCAGGTGCTCTACAAATATTAACTCATTCAATGCTCACTAAAATAAAATCCTCATTTTACAAAGGAAATTAAGGAAGGAAAGGCTAAATTAATTAGTTGCCCAAATCATGCAGGTAGAAAGTGATAGAGCCAGCAGTCTAACCCAACAGAACCATGCCAGAATCTGTGCTCTTAACCTATACTGCTTTAAAATAAATGCTGCCCGTAAACTTAAAGAAAAATACAAATATGCAATACAACTGCCCTTAAATTAAAACAAAATACAAACATAGAAAAATGAATGTTTTGTTACACTGAACTCAGAATAAGAAGGCTTGGGTTCAAATACATCTTTAACTTCCTTGGCTTGAAGTTTTGAACAAATTCATTAACCTAATGAGTCCTCAGTTTCCTCATAAAATCAAAGTAATAGCTTGTCCTTATAAACCTCATAAGTGCAGTCGGAGCTAATACCTCATAATTTTTGTGACAATATTAGAACATAATCGGCACCCAGAATATGTTAGTTGGCATGCCAAGAAGAATAATACCATTTTCCTTCTTCTCTCCTTTCAAAAAGGTATATATGTGCACATTACACATCAGGTATGTCTTAGTAAAATGAGATTAAATTTTGTTTCATAAAGCATTATTTTTAATATCTCTTAGAGTTCCTAGAGCTAAAGCATTTTCTACATAGCCAAATAAGCTTCAAACTCAATAGCTTTTTTTCTGGAAAAAAAATGTTTTTCCTGGAAGCTGTTATGGTTTAAGCATCTGACATCAAATAAAATCTCTTTCTTCTAATTAGGAAGTCAAGTTATATATGTATTTTATATACATATATTACTTATGGAAAAATTGGGCAAGCAATACAATAAGCAACATTTATTTTTATCAGCATGCTCTGGCATTAAAGGGCTCTATCAAAACCAAAGGTTAGACCAGCAATACAACAAACATGATTTATGTCCATCAAGACCCCCCCAAATTTAACAGGCTATTTCAAATCTACTGGAAACCATCTCGGTCAGTGGTTCTCAGTCCTGGGTGCATATTACAATCACTTAAAGAAATATATCAAAATGCAGACTCATTCCTTGGATATTCTGACTTAATTGCTCGGGGTAGAGTCGGCATCTATATTTTTGTGAAAGTTCTCCCAGTGATTCTAATTTGCAGCCCCAATTGAGAACACTAATTTAGGTTGTTATTGCAAACATCACTAGTATCCTATTCCCATTTCACTTATATTTAATAAAAACAACAGTAGATTATATCTTAATTCATGTTAAAGTATTATGAAAAAGAGTCCGAGATGCTCACCAAGAATAGAGCTGCCACGGCATAACTATACTAATGTTTAGCTCCCTTCCTTCAACTGATCAAAGCAAAGGCAATCTTTATCTATCTACCATCATTCATCATCCAAGTTTACAAAATATAAGAAAATGGGAAAGAGAAGCCATATTTACATCAGCTAATTTTTTCAACTCCAA
This sequence comes from Xerus rutilus, assembly GCA_028644305.1. Taxonomy (NCBI): domain Eukaryota; kingdom Metazoa; phylum Chordata; class Mammalia; order Rodentia; family Sciuridae; genus Xerus; species Xerus rutilus. Next base: position 43,278,391 of record CM053407.1, on the reverse strand, counting down.
GCATCATGAAACAATATAACTCCAAGATTATATATTTTTGTGAATCAATTATAATGAAGATTTCATGCTTATTATCCTAGAACATTTTACAATATGACTGAATATTATTCTTGTGGCTTTAGTTCCCATAATAACTATAGGTTAGAAACATTGTTTTTGAACCAAAACAAATGATAGCTGAAGATGTTTGGGGCTGTTAATATATTGAGTAGAAATAAGTGACTGACTTAAACTGAATCAGTGGCAAATCTAATCATATTAGTCCTTTTCATATTTAATACCAGTATACAAAACCAACAATTTCAACTACAGTTGAGTTCTTTAACTACTAAACACATATTAGGCTAATGATTTCCTATTATAAATTATACTTTATAAATCCCACAGCACAAAAAGCATTCCGACTTTGTCCTTAATGGCAAGCCAGTCAGCCCCCTATGTATAAAATATTTGTTTTTATGATCATTTAAGATACACTCAAACTTGAATATTCTGCTATTGCAAGACTAATTTCAGGAATGACACTGTCAAACTGGTTTATTTTGAACATTTCACTTTCAATTATCCAATAATTTCAATAAATAACCTTCGTTAGATGACTTTGCTCAGGTTAACTACAGCCGCAAAATGGTCATGGTCTCCTGAAGGTCGTGACATCTTAAGAGTCTTGCATAAATCATATAATATTAAAGCTAGATAATATTAGATAGAACTTTTCTTAGGTAGATTTGTTAAATAAAGTCAGCATGATAGGTTAAAAAATGAAATTGGATTGTTGATTTTTTTTACTTTGACTGGATATCCTTGAACCTCAGGGAAAATGAATGTTTCGGGAAGAGGAATTAATTTGTTGGAGATTTTTCTTGATGTCTTTCACCCCGGCTTGGAAAGAGCATCATGAAAAAGAGTACTCTTTTGGAAACTATGCACACAACATATTTTTCCTAATAGGTGTGAAGAATGGCTGCTATGCATAAATGATTGTTGGAAAATAATTCTCAGTAAAACATGACTAAACAAGCAACTCCATTCACTACTGTACTCATTCCCAATATTCAGAACAACATGACACATCTTATAGATGCTGATGTTATCTTTTTGTTAGTTAATAAACACCTTTTGAGAAAAATCTACAACTTTAAGCTTCATCGTGATATCCAATAAACTAGAGAATACAACTTTTGAGGGGAAATTAATATGAACAGCGCTGTAAAAGTCAAGAAATTTTAAGTTTGTAACACCTTCCCAGGATACTTATTTTTGATTTAATCAAGGTAAAGTGAACCTTTAACATCACAAGCCCATTGAAGTTTTGCAATAAAAAAGCAAGGTACACTATTAGCCATCCTGGGACCCCCAAAGCTTTAAGTCCCCGTCATTCCCAGACCCTCCTTACCGGGAATTCTCTGGCTGGGCGGCAGGGCACCGCTCAGCAGAAGCAAAGGTGGTGGCTCCGGAGACTCTGGAACTCAAGCTTCAACGCCCGTCTCCGGACAGGAGACGCCAGCCTCGGGGTGCGAACGTGCGCACCTCTCCAATCTGGGGTTGGAGACCCCCAAGGCGCAGCCCACCCGGCGTCTGGGGGGCTGCCTTTCCTAGTTGGAGAGAGAGGAAACTGGTTAGTCTTGAGCTCTCCCTCTCCAACACCCCTCCTGATTTCCTTACACTTTAATTCTGCCTTAAGTGATGGTCTAAACCCAGCCCCAGGTTGTATTATAGGCTAAAAGGCTAAGGTTCTTTCCCCATGCTTGCTGTCTACCTCCCCAAAGTATGGAAGGCTCACCTTCCTGGCGCCAGCCGCGGCTAGCCCCGCAGTGAAGCTGTGCGCAAACTTCTCCGACTTAAGAGTCCTAATCCTCGCCCGCGCTCCCGCCCCACCCCCGCCCGCCCGCCCGCCTCCCCGCCTCCCCACAGGCAGCAGGGAGGTGGCAGTAGAATTGATGAGATCCAACCCCCCCTCCTTCAAACCCTCCCTCCCGCGTCAGTCCCCTCTGGTCCCAGGAGAGGGAGGGGCGAGCCGGTGAGCTCTGTGCGCCTTCGCCTCCGCACCCCCCCTCCCTCAGCCTGGCCCGAAAGAGGGGCTGCGCTCGCGCCGGCTGCCTAGCTCCAGTCCAAGCTGGGGCTCACCCTACAAGTCCCCTAGACTCTGGCGCAGCGTAAACATGGGAAGCAGCTGAGGGGCTCGAGTTAGACCTTGAGTGGGAAGGGAGTGGGGGGCGACAGATTGGACTGGGAGATTCATAACCTGTTTTCCCCTCGGAGACAGCTTTCTGGGACCCCTGACCCCTCCCCGGAGGATGCAAATTCCAGAGGGAGATGAGCTTCCAAAAGAAATCTAACCCAGAGAACCCTACCCTTGGCTCCTACAGTGGCCACTCAGGGGACAGCACCCGGGAGCCCATGGAGAGAAGGTTGGTAGTGGGGCAAGGTAATGACGGGGACGGAGGTGGGGTGGGCTTGAGCAGCTAGCCAAGAGCTGGAGTATAGAAAAAAAGAGCTGGGAGGCAAGGATAAGAGACACCACCGTGGGGGTCCAGAAAGCCCTGGAAAATCGTTGAGTTGGAAGGCGGAAGGCTCAGGTTGAATTTGGGGAACAGTGCCCTCCACGTAGAGAGGATGCAGGTGGGCAAAGTGTCTTAGTGTGAGTGAAAGCAGCGAGGACGGAGAGGGGAGACGGAGGGTGCCGGACTTGATGTTGAAAACTGCAACTCCTCTTCCCCCTTTAAAGTCCTCGATGCCAGCAGGAGCCCCGGACAATCTGATTCCAGGCAGCGCGCAGCCGGGGCTGGCAGGGGCACCCTGGGAGGCAGGCAAGTTGGTTCCAAGGACAGCCTGCCCTCAACCTCTTTTAGCCCACAGCTGGGTGCAGCAAGGCAGCAGTCAGACACTTTTTCCCTAACTCTGTTCAAGCGGTGTAGGGCTATGAAAATAGCATCCCGTGCGTCCCGGGACGGCAAGGTGACTATACATGTCGAGGTTACCAACACTGTCTCCTCCGAAAAAGAAATAAAAATACAACAGAACGGGAACAAAGCCAGATGACAGACAACACAGTACACTTTCCTGGGCAGTCTGAGGTTCTCTTAAGTGCACGAAGCAGCTCCAGGTGACTCAGATGCAGGTGTTCTGTGAATGGGGCTACAGCCCTCACTCACTCACTCTTTGAACCCTTCCCTGGAAGATCAGGGACTCTAGGCAAAAGATGTGTGGGCTCCTATCCTATTGTGAGCCCTCATTCCCAAAACCAGAGGGAATATGGGACTCCTAATATGTGTGGTTGGGGACTTTCAGGGTCCCAATGGAAACAGAGTTCAGGGACAGATCAGTTCTCCCAGCAGATGTTCCAGGGGTTTTTGTCTTTCCAGACTCTCTCCTGTATATGGCCCCCCTTCCCTGCCACCTTCCGTCTGGTGACCAAGAGGGCTGTAAGTGACTCACCATGCATTCAAGCTCTCAGGCACCGCCCCACTGCAGAGAGATTCAATCCCTTCACATTCCCTGGATCTAAGTGGGAATGATGTTGTTAGCAGTAAGAAAGGTGACAAGGAAAGGAAGCTGGGCATTCCGGAAAGAAGGAAGCTTACACACACACACACACACACACACACACACACACACACAGAGGCAATAACATGAACAAAACCCACACAAGTAACCTTCCAAATTCAGGATGTAGATACAAATCTTCACTCCATGCTTTCACATGTGTCCTGGGTTAAATAGCTCCCGGCTTCTGAGTTGCTGTTAACCAGCTAACACCTGACCCTGCCCTCTTCTAAAATTCTCTTTGGAATATTAATTACCTTCTTTGGATTCAAACAGCAAAGGATTATTAAAGTTGTTTTAAGTATCTTTTTTAGTCAACTGCCGGGAGGCCAAACATTGAGAATTTCTCTCTGCTGTATCCCACATCACTGAAATAACAATGAATTGGGGAGATTGTCACTGAGCGAAAGGTGCTGCTACCCACAGCACTGTGTGTAGAACAGGCACATAGAGATATTTCTGCCGGGGGTTAATCTTACGGCATACTACTTTACTGATACTGTCAACCCGTATCATGAGAACAGTACAGGATTATATCTGTAAAACGACTGAAGATATGTGAGTAACAGCCCTTAATCATAACTCCACAAAATGAAGTCTAAAAATTAGTGAGAAAAACAGCATGGATGTATTATAAAGCATTAAACGGTGTGTGGTCTAAGCGTAAGCAACCTAGACTAATTAAAGTGCTAATTGTGTTAGTAATAACTTTGGAGAGAACAAGGAGAATTCTTTGTAGGCAGAAGATTTCAGGGAAGGTGACAGCAGAAGTGGGATCAGGGAGGAGGCTCTCTGGTCTCTCAAGAGGACCATGTTGACTTTGTATGCAACAGAAATTCACTGAATACTAACTACGGTGATTGTGCACCTGTTGGAAGCACTTGGAACTATGGAAATATAGTTCCGTTTCTGTCTTAATAGTTTCCAAATATTTTCTATGTGGACACAGTAAGTCCTTGGAGGGCAGATGTTAACATGGAGATGGTCTAGTAAAAGTAATTGGCATTGGTTTTGAAACTGTTGGGAGATCTGTTACTTAGACCCTGAAATTAACCTAGTGGGCACAAGCAACATTTTAAAAAGGAAGTGAAGTACAATAGAAAATAGCAGAGTTACTCATATTTGACAAGCATAAGTATGGTTTCCAGAAGCTTGTTTCTCATTTCTATATATGTATGTATGTAGTGAGTGCCAAAGTGAAATGTATTTCTTGCTGTGGGTCATAATCAAAAGTATCCTAAGATATTTGATTAGAATAAGCTACTCTTTAAATAGAATACCTTGTATTTGCAAATAAGCCTTCAAATAAAATTCATTCGTCAAAGAGACACTCAGGAAATAAGCATCTTAAAATTTGGTAATCATACATTTCTGGTATTTTCATTGATTACTTAAGACTAAAATTCCCTGTTTTTAAAAGACTTGGCTGCTTTCCTCCTGTCCCTGTTTTAAAATTTTCACCTATGGGCAAAATTATGGAAAAGAATTCTGTTGTCAATATTGTCTTTCATGTTCGGATCCTGAAGAACAGCCTTCAGATGCCAAGTTTTCTTCTCTCTTCAAACCCTCCACCCTCATGGCCGAGGAAGCAAAGTCTAGCCACTCACTATTGACAGGTCTTGTGACCTCTCTCTTTAGAACAAAGTTTATTCATCTGAAAAACTAGGGTTTGGACTATATCACTTTAATACCTTTATGCTTCTAGAATCCAATGGCTTTTCCATAAAAATCAGTGATGTTTTTTAATTGCAGTGAATGGAAGATTGCCTTTTATTAAAGACTAAGTCCACTAAATGTCATTCTTGTTTAATATGGTAATTTAAAGGAAAATCACAGTATAGTGACTGAAAAAAGTTATTTAGTTCTATTTTGGGGGAAAAAATGCCTGTTAAATGGATCAGAGTTTGTTCTCTTTTTAAGAGAATTTAGAGAAAAAAACTTCTGACGTCTTTCAGGAACCCAAGTACTAGCTTTAGAAACTCTCAGTTAGCAAAGCTTTCCTTACTTTGAAATACATCCCTCATGCCTATCAATGGACAATTTAATGCATACTTGATATACCTATGTCACAACACAGTGGGCTAGGCAGCCCTAGGGAGCTCAAAGGGTATAATACATAGCCGCAGCCCTTGCCTCCAGAAGCCCACAATCGAACTGAGGACCATTGTTTCTTCCTCCGGTAGCCTCCTTCAAAACAGACCATAGTTGGTGATTATTCTTTATGTAATTACCTTTCACAGATTTGCAGACCTCACTGTGACAGGGAGAATGATAATTCACATTGGTAAAAAATACATGTTTTCCTTTTGAAACAATTTGAACTTTGGCCTGATAAATCATGCTTTTTTAAAGGAAGTCTCTTGCTTTGATTTTTCACCTCTTTTTCTGAAAGAGGAGCTGGTGCATTTGCAGGTTTCTCTTCTCTTTTTGTCTCTCATAGGGGACAACACAGTTGTGTATCTCCTGGCAGGGAAAAAACAAATTCCATTTGAACTAGGAAGTGTCTTTCCAGACTGTACTTACATAAACTTTACCTGAGTTAACTGTTAACTTGATGAATAAATAACTCAGACTAGGAGGGGATGGTGGGGGCATACACCATTAAGTAGCAATGGAAACTAATTATTACATCTTTGATGAAGTTGGGAAATATCCATTTATTTCCTGTCTTCTAAATATAAATTTAGAGAGAAACCCAAGAACCAGGAGAAATACTGCAGAAACAAAGGTATGCATGCATGCATATATTCATTTATTGATTCATTCAATGAAAATGAACAATTGAACACAAAAATCTTATAGTGTGAGGAGGGAGATGATAATAAGCAAACTAAGTAAATTGTTGATTCAGATTCTAAAAACGCCATGGGGATCAGGACAGAGTCATGAGGTAGTGTTGCCCTAGGACGGTAAGGGAAAGTTCTTCTTGAGCTGAAATGTGGATAAAATAGGGATAGACACTCTAAGTTCACCAGGAAAATTCCCATACACTACTGCTTCACCGCCCCCCCCACCCCAATTAAAAAATTTTTAAATGTCATTTGGGTCAAAAATCTACTCATCTTGTGATTCTGCATGCGTATGCCATGTGTGTCTTTGTAAAAGGCTCTCTGTAATTTAGATGTATTTAGTCAGTGCTCAGGAATCTAGGAGACAGGCATGAGATAAGTAACCATAATTTTCTGTACTTCTAGAGCTAGTTCATATTAAATTATATTAGGAGAGAAAAACTTCACATGACACTAACGTTTTAGCTTAAATTGTCTTAGGGTCTGTTGGCAGAGTGTTAAAATACAAGAGCATGTACAACTTTCTTAGAACTAAAGCAAAACTAGTCTTAACTATCTGCAATTTTTAGTTTTCCGTTTTCTAATAAAAAACTAAGTTTTATTGGCTTGGACTTATTGACACTTACTATATGCCAGGCATTTTATTAGGTGTGTTAATGCATTATTTCCTTTAAACTCTATGAGGTAGGCACAATTATTATTCCCATAGAACAGATGCAGAGACAGATGTTTAATGGGTTAAATGTTTTGACAAAGTAGCCAAGATTCTAACACAGGCAGTCTGATACGAATAGCCACATACCATAGAATGACATTTCTGTCATGGATGAACTGCATATATTATGTGGTCCCATAAGACTGTATCACCTAGTGATGTTGTAGCCACCTTAGTTTGTGTAAGTATACTCTATGATGTTCACACAACAGTGAAATCAACTCACTGTGTGTTTCTCAGAACACATCCCTGTTGCTAAGTGGCGCGTGACTGTGTACTAATATATATGCGACCAGCCCTTGTTCAGTAATTACTCAGCACAGATATAAGCTTGCTTACAGATAAAAAATAGTGAGGCATAAAATCACATTCATAGACAATTCTATATGTATGCATATATTTTAAAAAGACAACCAAACAACAATCTTTCAAAAAAAAATCATTTGTTTCAACAAATCACAAACTGAACCGGTAGCTATCTGAGAAAGAGGGGTTTTGCCTTCCCAGCCGAGTAGGCTAATGGAGGAGGCAGACCATTTAAACAATTAGTAATAATAATTCCAACATCTGCAGCAGAAGTATATTCCAGTGCCCTGGGAGCTCAGAAGAGAAGGGATTAATTCTGCCTGGGAAGAGATTTGTTTTTACTAGTTATCGTGTCTCTGAAATCTAATACTCTGGCACTAACAGACTCTGCTGTGGGTGGGTGAGTGTTAAAAACACAGAGCTGTGCATGCCCAGAAATAGAATTTCCCTTTTTCACTATAAAATAAGAGGTGACATTTTAAATTACATGGTAAATATATATGAATGAAATTGCATAACAGTGGAATATATTGTCCACACAACTTTTTGGATATTGTGTTTAAACATTTATAGCAGATTCTTTCCAGTCCATAGTTTAAATAGAAATGTTATTTTGGTGAAAACTAACTTGCATAGCTGGGGCATTTTAAGGAACAGTAGTATGGAACACTGAGAAAAGAAATTTTTTTAAAGGTAAAATAAAAACAGGGAGGCAAACAATTAAATCAACTGCTAAAATGGAAACATAAAACATATGAAAATGTTTATGGAATTTGGAATCTGCTGCCCCATAAGGACCAGTTCTGGCTGATGGGAGCAGAGAGGCAGCAAATAGAGGTACAAGTTTCTAAGAGCCACAGACGGAGAAAGCCCTTTACTTGTAGCTTCCCTAATGTTCTAAAATCCTGTGATTCTAAGTAACAGAAGAATAGGCTGATGGTGGGCATCTATAAATACCTCAGAAATTGATTTTAATTACATACGTTACTCAGAGAGAAAGGTGACGAGGGTACACGAATATTTCAAAGGTATAAACTGAAAAGAGAGAGGAGATATTCAGCACAAAGGGAAAGAACCTGACTAGGGATGAGGAAAGGATTCCGGGAGGAAGGGACTAGGAGCGGGCAGGTATTTCATCCCTGGGGTGATTCTTAAACTACTCTCATCACCCAGCTTGTCCTTCTTAAAAATTGATTACGGAGTATAAATTTGATTACAGATGACTGTATATATTGGGGAGAAGGGAGTGAAATCACATCCTCAGAACCTCATTAACGGCCTCAGCCACTTTAGCATCAGCTTTTACCAGCTTTCCCTTCTCTACTTCAAAGGGGGGCAGTATTTTCCCATGTCCTCTTCATTGCTGCTCTATTTAAAGAATGTTTTCTTCAAATATCTCTCTCTATTTTACCTTGTTGTTTAACCCTTTTTTGATACTCTTTTCCCACGCACTCAAAATTTTTCCTCCTACTTGATGCAGCCGGCCTTTCCCTTTGTAAAGAATACCTGTTTTCATTTCTGTCACTCAGTAAGGAGCCAGATAGATTCCCAGCATCTTGAAAACTGCTCTATTCTAAAATAAAAGGAAATGTTTTGTTTCCTGTGAATTTGAGTTGAGATCTTTGTAAAAATGGCCACAGAAACATCACCCACTGTTGTATGCAGAAAAATAGAAGAAGGAATTTAGTTAAGGCTTAAGGGATTTAGAGTGGTACTTGTCAAATTTTAATGTGTTGTGAATCACCCTATCTTGTTAGAATGCAGATTCTGTTTGTCAGGTCCATAGGTGGGCACCGAGACTCTGTATTTCTTCTTTTTTTTTTCTTTTTCTTTTTTCTTTCTTTCTTTTTTTTTTTTTTTTGGTACCAGGGATTGAACTCAGGGGTACTCGACCACTGAGCCACATCCCCAGCCCTATTTTGTATTTTATGTCTCACTGAGTTGCTTAGCGCCTTGCTGTTGCTGAGGCTGGCTTTGAACTCGTGATTCTCCTATCTCGGTCTCCTCCCAAAGTGCTGGGATTATAGGCGTGCACCACCATGCCCGGTGACTCTGTATTTCTAACAAACTCACATGCTGATGATACTGGGGTGTTGGTTTATGGATCATCTTGTAAGTAATAAGGCTTTTGAACATTCTCTTCAAATATGCACTTTTTCTTATAACTTCTATTTAAAAATTTGGAAATATGCTTTAGCTCATAAAATGCATTACTGCATGACCACGGAAAATGGGACCAATTCTGGTTTTCTTGATATTAAAAATACCCTAGCCACTCTCTATAGGTGGAAATATTTAGACTGTTGCTCTGGGGTGGGGGGTGGGATATATGATCCTTGTGTTGGAGGAAGCTGGGAAAGAAATTTATTCTTGGAGGTTTGATGAACATGATTTATTTTTTTCCTGGAAGGAGATTTGGCTTTTTGGAAGGCAGAAAGGAGAATTGGTGCTGGAGATGGTGGTATCAGTGATGATGTTGGTGACAGTGATGGAGGTGGAGATGGTCCGGGTGTTTGTGGGATTTGATGGTGGTGGTAGTGGTGGTGATAGTCATAGTAGCAGTAACAGCCCTGGAGGCTGTGACTATGCTGGTCCTACAGTGATGGTGGTAGTAGTAGTGGTGGTGATGGTGGTGGTGGTGGTTCTGGAGATGTGGGTAGAGGTGGTAGTTGTGGTAGTAGTAAGACTGGTGGTGGGTAGTGTTACCAGGATCGAAACTCATCTAAGCAGTAGAGCAGCAGAGATGAGTTTCGATCCTGGTTCCATTCAGAATTCTCTGTGTACTTTGACAGATTTCTTCATGCCTCAGTTTTCTCATCTAAAGAATGTAATAAAATAATACTTAGCTATAAGTATGCTGTAAAGATGACATTAGATAAAGCACGTGAATCCTTAGCAAAATGTAAAGCATATATCCTATATTAAGCAGATGTTAGTTATTTATTTAGTGAAATTGCCTGATTACATGCTCATTCTTAACTTGTAAGGGTCCCAAAGCATTGAATTCAGACTTTAAAATTTTATTTAGCTTATACTTTCTTTCTGTTTTTTTCTGTTCTGGACTTTGTAGGGACACTTCATGGCCAAACCATAAACAGCCTTTTAGACATTGACACTCCTAGAATTTAATAATACATCTTTCTATGTAGAAATTTAGCAACCTGGTAATCTTGGTGTTCGGAAACAGTGTCTTGTAAATGGATGTGTGTTATTTTTCATATCTTTTTGTATTTTAGCTTATGATTCTCTGACAGAACTGTCTTCCTTCTGATCACCAAGTGAGTATTCAGGAAATTCAAATTATTTTAATATTGTCTACAGCCATACAAAATGTCTTCCTCAAAAATTTCTAATGACTCTTTAAAAAAATTCCAAACTTCCTGCCAGGCATTAAAGATCTCCTCAAGTTGTATTCTAATTACCTTTGTCGCCACTACTGTCCCATTTTCACCTTAACCTGGGTTATGATTAGGCCAATCTAGGCTATTCGCCCAGTAGTGGTAAAATAGCTTCAATTTATTAGGCACCCACCATGTGCCAGATTTTGTTGAGCACTTTACACATATTATCTTATTTGACCTTTTTTAAAAATTTTTTTTAGTTGTTGATGGACCTTTATTTTATTTATTTATATGTGGTGCTGAGAATCAAACCCAGTGTCTCACGCATGTTAGGTAAGCGCTCTACCACCAAGCCAAAACTTATTTGATCTTTATATCAGTCCTGCAAAGACCATGTTATTATTCTTACATTGCAGATAATTATGGATTAGCATACCTAAGGAATTTTATCAGAGCCACAGAATGAATAAAGATTTCCATTCATGTATTTAGAGTTTATTCTTTCTGGGGTGTTAGGCTGCTGCTTGCCTGAAATTCTCTGGCTTGCCTATTTCTATGCCTTTGCTCATTCTCCATTCTAGAAAGTATTCCTTCCTAATAGTTTGATGTAAAATCCTAAAAACTATTCATAGATCCATTCAAATATTACCTACTGCCTGGATTTGAATCCTTAGTTATGCAACTTCAGGGAATTTATCTTTATGTGCCTCAATTCCTCAGCTGGGAAATGGGAATAATAGTAATTTTATTTTTATTATAGAATTGATACAAGGATTAAATGCATGCATATTTCACACCAAACACGTGTGAGAGCACAGGCAGGTACCCATGCAATCTTTTTCTGATCTGCAGCTATGAAGAAGTTATATTAGTTCCTGCACAAGATATTTTACTGGTGTTTATTATAAAAACAGAAGTTATCTTAGGAATTTGAGGAAATCTTCCTAATTGGAAAAATAATCTGAAATTAGAGAAGGTTTGTAACCCTGGCATGGGTCACATAGTTTTGGTGGGACAGCCAGCTCTGGAATTTAGAATTTTCACTTTCTTTACCAAACTACTCTTTACTTCTTTGCATAGGAAAACTCTGCCCCACGAAACCTTTGTTAATTTGCCTCCATACCTCATTGTACTTTATTTCTCTCCTATGAGGACTTTTGCATTATAACTATTTGGACATGTGTCTTATCACTCCAACTCGATTGTGCTGTCGGTGGATGCATGGTGGCTTTCTCATTCATCTTTGTTTCCTGCACAGCATTGATGCTCACAGTGTGCACTCACAGAGCAACTCGTGAATTGATTGAACATCTGCTATTACAATGATGTGAACTGAGTATTTATCTGCTAGAGATTGAAGTCCAGGCTTTTTCACAAAAATTTTCAGTCTTCTCAGCAGCTCTGAGGGCTAGGTTGAATTTCACAGAGGAGGAAACTGAGGTTGAAAGGCTCAGAGAAGAATTGACCAGAAGGTTAATTGCACAGGTGTTCCAAAACTAACCAAAGAGAAATGGATCATTTGCTTATTTGCTCTTTGAGGAAACTATATGCCTTGCTGCCTTCCTGTAATGCAGATAAATGAGAGTTGTTGGTTTATTATTTGCTCTTAATTTCTATACCATGTTGATTTTTCTAATATTTTTCATTCTCATAGATTTTATTCATTTAATCAAGTGTTTCAGGAACTTGAGTTGTCATTTTTCCCCTCTGTTTTCAAAAGTAGCAAAGGTTTGTGCAGGATATTTGGAAAATAAAAAGCAATGAGTCACTTATAACTTTACCAGTCAGAGATAAGCACCGTTAACATTCTGGATCTTTTGTCCTAATAGTTCCATGCTAGAAATATTAATTATATCAGCTTATCTTTCTCTCTTTTTTAAAAAAAAATCACATTTAAATTGAGATTATAATTCCCTCTACAACTCAACTCTTATGGTCATCCTGCAGTATCTGATGAATAAAGCGCTTTACATAAAAACAAGTATGAAATGAATTATTCTAAACCCAGAATGTTATATCAAAGGGTGTTTGATAAGCAGCTCAAAGAAGGATGGAATAGATGATTTCCATGCATTAGGGTAGCCCTTTTCAGTTTTGGCTTGCTCTGGAATCTCTTCTTCCAGCTGCAATCATAGCAGCACAAATAACAACTGCAGCCACCATTGCAGTGACACCTGTGTGGAGGCGACGTTTGGCAGTGCAGCGGAAGGGTCCATTCTCTAGGGGAACAGGCACCAGCGTTTAGAGCAAAACACACAGACGTTTTCAGCATTTGCATGGATCTACTTGTAGGTATAAGTATTAATTGGAATTAGGGAAATACTAGCAATAAAATCTCTATAGCATTTTAGGTCTTTGCTTTGAACTGTTGTAGACAGGACACTAATTTTTCTTCATGTTTTGTATAAACTTCTTAATTTAAATAAATAATGGTTAGTTTTCCAGAAAGTTCCATTATGAAGAGGAGTGAGAATGAAGAATCAGGGATGTTGGAGTAGGCGTTTGCCTGGCATGCCTGGGTCCTGGGTTCAATCCCTAGTACCACAAAATAAATAAAGGAACACACACACACACACACACACACACACACACACACACCCCAAACCAAACCAAAACAAAACAAAACAAAAAACCAAAAAAACTCTGTTAGACCAGAATGCTTGTGTTGGTTGGGCCTGAGCGTTTTGCCTATTGTCAGTGAGTAAGACCTGAAAGATACATTGACATAAATGAAGTCTGACTGCAAATAATAGAAGAACTCCAAATGACCATGGATTAAGAATATTAAAGTTTATTTCTCCTTCAAAGTGTATAATGATGGGCACTAGAGGAATAATATTGCTAAGAGGGCCTGACTATATATACTAAGTTCCCAAAGATCCAGGCTCCTTCCAGCTCATTGCTCCTTCGTTCCTAGGGTGAGAGCCATGTCCTTAAGAGCTAAAATGGAGTTCTAGTGAATTAAACCACATTTCAAGCTGCAGGATATAGGAAGCAAAGGAAAATCATTAAAGAGTATGTATACTAGCACTTTTTTTTTTTGTACCAGAGATTGAACCCAGAGGCACTTAACCGCTGAGCCATGTCACCAACCCTTTTTTATATTTTATTTAGAGATAGGGTCTCACTGAGTTGCTTAGGGCCTCACTATGGGTTGCTGAGGCTGACTTTGAACTCACTATCCTCCTGCCTCAGTCCCCCAGGTCACTGGGATTACAGGCGTGCACCACTGCGCCCAGCACTACCACTTCAAAGAAATTTTTTTTTTTAATTTTAAGAAAGGTTTCTAGTGACCACATGATTGTTGTAGTTGTTGAAGTCACAGCTCAATGTGCAGAACACAGTCATGTGGCCGTATCTACCTGCAAAGGAGTATGGAGAAATTATTCTTTATTCCATACCACCATGTGTTTTAAATTACACAATTATAAAAGAAGGAGACAGTGGATGCTGGGAACAATTTTGATCTCTTACAGAAAGTTATCATGAAAACCACAGTGCCTATTATTTGTAGCTTACTCTATATGTACCTTTGTTTTAGGTAATTCTTCAGTGAAATTAAAAAGTTCAATGAAAACTGTCTACCGCAGGAGTCAGTAGACTATAGCCTGCTGGCCAAATCAGCCTGCCATCAGTTTTATAAATAAGGCAATATGGGGACTTGGCCACGCTCATTTATTTGTGTATTGTCTGTTGCTATCACACTACAAAAGCAGAGTTGCAACAGAGAATTCAAACATTTGCTGTCTCACCTTTCACAGAAAAAGTTTGCCAACTCCTGCTCTGTACTCTATAGTTTCACAAATTTTGAATTCATTCTTTATTTTTGTAATTGTAAAATCCCTAAAGTTCTTTATACATTTCTATTATATTTAGATGCCTCCATATATAAGACATCATACTATTTTGTGTATTACTACTGAGAGGAGAGAGAGGAAGCCAGGATGAGGAGCAAGACTTAAAATATTCAATGCACTTTTATGTCTTAAAATCTAAAGTAAATTGAGGCAAAGTATTAGCATCTGTCAAACCTAGGTAGTGGGTGAATGGAATTTTGCTGTTTTTTTGTATTTCTTTGGCATGTTCAAACTATTGCATAATCAAACAATTTTAAAAGTTTAAAAATAAAAGTTATGGATCCTCCTTTTAAAAAGTTGTACTTAGGTTCCAATGCCATTTTAATTTGCATGTCCAGAGGAAGCTCCTGACTAACTGGTGTGTTGGGCAGTCAGGAAGCTCCTGACTGAATGGTGTGTTGACTCCTATTGGAGTGTGATATTTTTGTGATTGAACATCCAGAATCATATCAGCAGCTCCAGAGACTCTGCGCATCTATAAAATGTGACTGCCTCTGCTTGTGTACTCCAAAAATAGCACTTGTGTCCAAAAACAGAGAGGAAGGCAAATGTCTCCTGGAATTGGTACATTTCTGAGATGGCAATGTCTGAAGTCATATGGATTTTGTGTTTTTGTTTTTGTTATTGTTGTTGTTGGAATAAATTCAGATCATTTACTCATAGTAGGGTAAATTATTTAGAAAGAGCACAAACCATGTGGTAGATTCTTTTAATATTTAAATTTTTGTTGTTTTCAAAAGGGTACTTGTAATCTATAAGTGTTTAGCTATGTAAAGGAAAAAATGACAACTCTAAGATTTGCCATTTTACTAAGAATAGATTAGATCTCATTGTTTATTTGAGAGAGAAATCTTATATTAGAGAAATGATGTTGCCATGTATTTAAGTAAGGAGAGAAATTGGAAAAACTCTATTGTTATAAAAATTGTATCCAGTCTGCCTTTAACAACACACATGTGCATAAAAAGCTGCTTCTCTGCCAAAATTGAATCACTTTACCAAAGGCAAGTTTAATTAACTGGAAAATAATTAAATTTTAATAAATAATTAGGGCAATTATTAAGCACTATGGCACACTTAAAATGTGCTGTGTAAACACAGTCTTGGGACTAGTATCTCCCAGATTTGATTCTCTATTCATTTCAAGTCATTACCTTTTTGAAGATAGAACTAAAGTGGTGGAGAATTTTTTTTCAAGGAAAAAGAAAAAATCTATAATACAAAAAAGGAAAAAACCCATCATTATATGAGTAACATGTCAGTATGTTTTATATTAACTCTGACAAATCAAGCAGCTATTGTATATAAGGCATTGTATTATATACTGAAGATATAAAAACAGACAAAACATGGTCTCTCAAATAACTCATAGCCTAGTAGTGCTAGAATGAGAAAGTATTAAGAGCACAAGAGATAAGTGTTTTAATAGAGGTGTGTGTCAGATGCTTTAAGAACACAAGGGAATGACAGGACAACTCATATTGACAGGACAGGCCACTGAAAGTGCCACAGAGGAACACATGTGGCTCATATGAACAGGCAGGGAGGGAGAGTAAAGAGTGCATTTCATCAGAGCACCAGGCCGGTCGTAAAGCCCCAAGTGCATATCTTATTTGAAGAAACGTGAATTGCTTCATGTCACTAGGGTGTAAGGTCATGGGAAAGAAATGACAGGAGATGAAAATATAAAGGTGGTTAGGGACTGATTGTTATTGAAGGATTATAAAGAGGAAGAGGTCAAGTACGATCCAATTGGAGTTTTAGAAAATAAATCATCTTCAGTTGAAAGGGAAAGAGAAAGGAAAGATGGAAACCAGTTAAAAGGATATCCAATGGACAGGGGGAGGTGGGAATGGCAGTAGCTAATTTAAATCACTGGCAAAGACAATAAAGAAGGAGATACATTTTTATTTATCTTGCAGAAGCAAGTCCAAGGTTGGTGGAGAGAATGGAAAGTCAAAGGGAAGGTGGTGATATTACCAAGGCAGAGAACATGTGCTTTGGGAGCAGGACACGGGAAGATGTTTCTTTCTCACATTGAAAGTCTTTGTCATGTGTCATGTTTAACGGATACCTATTTGATGTTCTGGTCTGGATGGCATTTTGGTCTAGAATTCAGGGCAGAATGGACATTTTTTATTCTTTTGTAAATAAATTGATGATGGAAGTTGTGGGGTTAGATAAGTTACTCAATTATGAAAGTTAAACAAGATAAAATGTGTATAAGTGATACTTTCTGATTTGTGTGGCACTTCATATGGATTTGGTCCTTTTTGAAGACAAGAAAGTTGCTATTTGGCTTTCCCTTTATTGCTCCCTGACAGAAACTAGAATTATATATATTTTATCATTGTTTAATTTTCTTTTCATTTTCCTAATTACCTAGAAGATTTTTTAAACATATACAAGGTGTCTTGCTTAGTAATATTCCCTGTCCCTTCTTTCCTTCTCTCCTTCCTTTGGAAAGCATGTTGTCCTTTGATCAGTTTCCCAATATCTGGTCTGGAGTTACCCATGCAAATGAGAAAGCCAAATAATAGCAAAATTTTAGAAAGGGTTTCAAGTAAGGATATATGCATGACCCTTCTATGATCTGTTTCTTCTTTTATTATTAGTTTTATACATAACAGATTATTTTAAGATAGATACTTAAGAATTGCATAACTCTTAGAAATAGTGCATTTTCCTTAAGAATATAAGTTAACAGAAAAGTATATATGCTTCAGTGATCAATGGGGGATTAAAATGAATTCCTATATTTCTGTTGCATTTGGACATTTCTATTTTTATCATAGAATATTAGTTACCTATAGAAATTAATCACTTTGTTGTCTTTCTGTGAAATCCTGAAAATCTGGGAGAAATTCAAGATAATTTTTTTAAAATATTTTTTTAGTTGTAGACGGACACAGTATCTTTATTTATTTATTTTTATATGGTGCTGAGGATCGAACCCAGTGCCTCACGTATGGGAGGCAAGCATTCTACCACTGAGCCACAACCCCAGCCCCTCAAGATAATTTTTATCTATTCACTTAACCCTGATTCCTTCTTCTTAAATCAGTTTTCAAATAATTGTATTGATACTCATGGACCAAATTTAGCCATAAACTCCACATAGCAATTTAAAATGATCTCTTTATCGTTCAATTTTAATTCAAGATCATCTAGCATTTAATAGCATCCTGAGGCAATGATTATTCAATCTAATTCATCCTGTATTGGTAAGATCAGATTTGACCACATACATTGGGAACTCCCCAAAGTAATAGATCAATATGTAAGGAGAGTGTTAACTCACGCCTGGAGGTGCCTAGATGTAGGAAGACTTTGATGTGGTGTTGACTCCAGGACCACCAGGCATCAGTGTCTCTTAATCTTGCCATCCTTAGATCTTAGGGGCAACCTATACCTTCCCAGAAGTCTCACATGAGTCTTCTGTTGACATCTCATTCACTGGTGCTTTGTACCGTTTCGCAGGAAAATCTGTAATAATGTGTTTTCTTAGCTAGCATCCTTCACCTAAATAAAACTGTGTTCTGTTACTAGTGGTGAATTGAGCTAACAGATTTGTGGGAAAGACAATTACCAGTCCTGTCGCAGTTAGTACACTATCTCACTGTTATTTTAATATCGAATATTTAAACTTTGCCAAGTGAATTTCCAAGTCAGTGATAGGAAGTTTCAACATCTTCTCTAACTTATAGGTTTAAATTTATAAAGTCAAATAGATTCTTGTTTCCCAATGGCAGAAATTTGGTGTAGTATAATCTGTAAACTCATTGAATTCAGAAAAGAGAGTATCAATTAATTGTAATATGGCAAGAAAACCTTAACCCTTTAGGAAGCTTATTATTTTGATATCAAAAAACAAAAAACAAAAGCAAAAAAACCCCACAATTCATCTCTTCACTTGCACTATCCACTTATGAAACTCTCTTCTAAGTGTGTTGCCTTTATTGATTCTTTCTGATTGCATGCCCCTTCTCTTTTTTACACAGACATATTCCTGTGTTTTCAATAACCAGTTCTTCTTTGTCCCAGATCAGCAGACTTCCATGACAACTTCTGACTTTATCCTTTGGATTTTCATCATCTACTTTTTAATCCCCTATTTAATCAGTTTCTAATCCTTTCAATTCTCAAGTTCTCATCTTTTCCCCATAGTTATCTGTACTCTTCAGAATGCACTTTTGGAGATTTTGGTTTCCTGGAACAATCACAACTCTAAAATCTCAAACTCTGAAAAAGTATAAGGTTTAGAATCAGGGAGATCTAGGCCCAAACCTCAGCTTTATGGTTTACTCCTGTGACTATGTACAGCCTAGGTTCTTCATCTGGAAAATTATGAACATGTCTACTTCTTTGGATTACTGAGGTACAACAGGTACTACTTCTTTGGATTACTGAAGTACAACAGGGAAGTATAGGAGTCCAACACCCCCATCCCTGCCATCACTGTGAGGAGCTCCAGAACAGGTACAATGTCTTGTGTTATGGTCCACTGGAGACTTGCTAGTAAGAGTAAGCTCTTCATAAATGACTACTGCATGAAGGAAATTTCAGTATTCACATCTCCTTGCTTGTGTGCATGCTCAGGTCTAGGTGCAAATCTAGGTTAGTGGATCAAGACTTGACATTAGAGTCCAGAGGTCATGGTTCAAATCTTGGAGGACATTTCTGCCAGCAGGCTTCAGAGCGGACAACTCTATTCTGCCATGCTTTTCTTAATTTAAAGCCTTGAAGAACAGAGGTTGCCTTCTCAAGCTTTTACCCAAAAGGTGTTAGGTTTCTTAAGCTTGTCCTTTTTTGCCATTGATGAGCTTTGCATAGCAAGGAAGTCAGAAGACAGAGTCTCAATTGATTCACAAATGTTCAAACTCCTGCAGCAAATATATGCTCAATTGTTATATTAATTTACAGAACAAAGGTATATTTTAGTGGCTTTTTTTTCTGAACTTAGATCTTATTATAGTGCCTCTGTGGCTAGACAAGTCCTCAACTAGTGTGGTATGTAGGCCTTAATTGGCACACAAATTTGTTGACCATATTATAATTTTTATAGTTCCATAGTTAATTGAAATTGGAAAATTTCCTCAATAGCAGGATTGTAAATTATACATAATCATTGAGTTTTAAGTTTAAATTTAAATAAAACATGCAACTATGTTAGCAGAAACTATTT
Source organism: Xerus rutilus (assembly GCA_028644305.1). Lineage (NCBI taxonomy): Eukaryota > Metazoa > Chordata > Mammalia > Rodentia > Sciuridae > Xerus > Xerus rutilus. The sequence goes on along the minus strand of CM053407.1, from coordinate 43,258,652 downwards.
GATCCCTAGTAAATTCGTGCATTTCAAAAATTCTTGAGTGGTTTATAATGTGCTGACCATCCTAAAGCTAACTGATGATGGATTTCTGACACTATTTGCAGAGTACTAAGAGGATACCCTAGCTCTGTTTCTTGCAGATTCAGATTGCTCTGTATATTTCTGAGGGTTGGCTAGTGGCCCTACCAGGGACTGTTTGCATGGAGAACCACGGAGCCTGGTGGGGAGAGAACAAAAGCCTTTTCTGGGGGCTGACAGTCAGCAGTACTCAACTCCCCCTGATAAACATTAAGGCCCGGGGGGAAGAAAGGTCTTCCTGACATTTCATTCAAGAGAAGAGAACACACTTTCATTTTCTAAAGGTGCAGTGATACTCAGATTGTCTGGTTGAGATCCCTCAGGCTCAAAGCAAATTCAAAAATTAGGGAGAAGAGTATACAAAAGAGTCCAAACAGCAGATGTCGCTGATATTCCTGTGCAGAACTGAGGGCTTGGAGCAGTGCTCTTTGTGAATTCAGCACCAGAATACTTGAAATGGATGGAAAAACCATCTGTTCAGTGATGCAGGTAAGAGGAGAGCATTTTCAGTTGGCAACAGTGGTGGCCGCAGTGTATAGATCATCGCTAGGATGCTGGACAATGTTGGTCAGGGGCAATTGACCACAGTGACCTGGGGCTGATTTAGTCTGTGTTTTGAATGAGGAAGAAGGTGGCAATTTTCAGCCACACAAAGACTAGTAAGTAGATACCCAGATTTGAGTCAGAGTGAGAACTGGAAATTTCTATGATATCAAAATAAGGACCAGAGAGAAAGAGAAGGAAAGAGGGAGGAAGGGAGAGAGAGAGAGAGACAGACAGACTGACTGACTGACTGACTATAATGTTACCAGTCTGATAGTAGCCAGGAAAAGACAAGTAAATTAATATTTCTTGTTTCTCTCCTTTGAAATGATTAGAACTTACATATTTCTATGAGTGAAATCTTAAAATCTTTTAGCAAAGTTTGATGGTGGTATTTAATAGTACTTCAGTATTTTCAAGGTTCTTTCTTGCTAGGTATACTACAGGGAAGTTGTTAGGAGTGAGCATTCTGGGAATAGCCTACCTACATTGGACTCTTGACTTGGTGTGAACAGGATCAATGCATTTAGATTGTTGAAGCCTCAGTTTCCTTATTTGTATTACAGATGACAATAGCACTGCCTTTGCAGATCTTTTTAATGAAAATTAAATGAGATAATAATATAATGAATTGAGTATACATCAGACAGTTATTGTCCATTTTAAATTCATAATAGTCACTTTAGACTGACCAGAGTTCTGCTTTTTAAAGTCAATTTCACACCAAACAGAAGACTTTTTAAAGCTGTCATGACAATGATAACTCTGGGGGCCTTAAAAAATTCTTCCTTTTCCAAGTGGTTAAATTATTTCACAGCTTATCAGCTGCGATCCAATTCCACAGTTCATACTCAGGCAAAACTGCCTTCTCAAATAATGGGAGCTGGGTACAGAAACTACAAAATCAGGACAAAGGATGCTAAATTGCTATTTCCAACATGCCTTACTTTGAACCTGACACGGAGGAATTTTGCCTTTTATAATAGTGCTCAATTCTTGTTTGGAATAATTTTGCATTTCCTCACATTTATTGAGCATTAGCTCGACTGACAATTTGACAATCAAATAGTCGAGACTAATGGCATTGTATCCATCTCTTAACTTGATTGGCCAATTGATGCAAGCAAACACTTCCCACATTTTATGCATTAGTTGTGTGCTAAAAACAATAGCAACAAAAATCAGTGGACACTTAGAACCAACTAACATCTGAACTATACTTCATCTTAGCCACTTTCTTTCCTGAAATCTCCAAAGATATTATATATATGGTCATCCCTCCATATCTGCTGTCTGTGTCAATGGATTCAATCAGACTCAATTTGAAAATAGTTGAAATAAATTTGCATTTATATTGAAAATATACATATTTTCTTGTGTTTATTCCCTAAATAATATAGTGTAACAGGTATTTAATAGCATTTACATTGTATTAGGTATTATAAGTAATCTAGAGAAGCTTTAATGTATAAGAGAGGACATGTGTAGGTTATATGCAAATATTATCCCATTTTATATAAAGGACTTGAGCATCTTCAGTTTCCTGCAGATACCAAGGGACAAATGCATACATAAACACATACATTCGGCCACACATATATGCATATATACAAACACAGAGACACACACAAAAAGGCAGAAGCACAAAGGCGACAAAGTGATATTTCATTCTATATTGGATTTTTGCTCTGGAACTCAATGTAAAACTCTAATAGAAAAGTCAGAATTCATGGAAAAGCTCTTTTTGTGTATGATAGGCTACCTCCCCCACAAGACTCCTATATGAATCAAGTATCTCACCAGTGATGGCAACAGAAGCTTTCAAAGATGAAGGGTGAGGGGATGGATGGAGGGAGAAGGAGATTTGCCTAGAATGAAATTGTTCTAAATTGCCCATCCTGATATTCTCCTGCTGGATAAAGGGTCCAGGACTACTTCCCAGGAAGAAGAGAGGGAGAAGAGAGAGAGCATTTCTTTGAGGGAAAATAAGTGCTGGCATTCTCTTAGACATGTGACTTGACTAGAAGAGAAAAAGTAGAAATAAAGAGTGAAGATTATGTGGACCTTCTCTGTGGCTATGACTCAACTCTCATCACCACTGAGGCTTCAAGGGAATTGTCTAATGGGGCCACACCTCTCTGTGCCAGACTTGTTAGACAATGGCTCCTCCTAAGCAGTTCAGCATCCTAAGTGCCCTTCATTCATGGTAGAGTGTTTTTCACCAAATTCTTTTTCCTTCTTGAGGTATAAAAAGGAGAGAGGAACTAAAGAGCAGAGTTTAATTTTTTCTTAATAAACTAAAATTATACTTGTTTTTGTTCTTAATACCATGAACTTTAGGTCTAAGTCTGTGATTAGCCAAGAGTGAAGCCATTCCTTCTGGGGGAAGATGGCGGCAAACATTAGCAGGCCCTATCTGCACCATTGGGATGATTGTTTCGAGTGCTTTTAGATGTATTCTATTTTGTACATTAGGGATTAATGATTCAAGCAGTTCAGTTTCTTGTTGTCTACTACGGGCTAACAAATTCTTCCAAAACTTAACATCTTAAACCAAAAACAAACAAAAAAAATCCATTTATTACTTCATAGAGTTTCTGAGAGACAGAAATCTGGGAATGGCTAAGCTGGGTGATTTCAGTTCTGAGTTTTTTCATAAGATTGCCCTTAAAATGTCAGCTGGTGCCAATGTCATTGGAAGGTCTGACAATGTCTCACTCAAGTGACTGTTGGCTGAAGGTCTGAGTTCCTCCAGTAGACCTGTCTCTGGAGCTCCTTGAATGTTGTATGACATGGCAGCTGCTTTGTGTGGAGCTATGATCCAAGAGTAGAAACCAAAGAGAAAGCCAGAATGTCTTCTGTGTGCTCATCTTGTATGCTACAAACCTCCATTTCTGCCATACATGATTGATTAGAAGTGAATCAATAAATCCAGAACATGTGCCAGATGAGGGAATTGAAACTCTGCCACTTAAGCTACTGAGTATATTGTGTGTCTCTGTGTGTTTAACCCACATCATTTTGCACAGAACTAATATAGAGTCTTTGCTGTGACCAAAGAAGGATTATTCTCACCATAACTGGAGTATATGGCTACATTAGTGACACTGATGAGGCATGACTAACCATCCATGCCAATGTATGTTCCCTTCCATATTGACTCTAGGATTTCCTCATAACTTACTTTGTCCTTTTTTTATGATTCTTTTCTTTTTTTCAAACATGATATCATTTTTTAATACCTTTGTTTATTTATTTATATGTGGTGCTGGGGATTGAACCCAGTGCTACATGCATGCTAGGCAAGCGCTCTGCTGCTGAGCCACAACCTCAGCCCACTTTGTCCTCTTAAGCATTAGCATATGTGAGAAAAGCAGAGGCTTGATGAAAATTTGTGCATTGGGCTGGGTTATATTGAAATCCAACTGCTGAGTAGGAAGTCTGAATGAGCTATAAGAGGTCTTGTGGAAAAGTAGTGGATTGCCTCTGCTAACAGTTCCAGCCAACTGCCATGCATGTGAGTGAGGCCATCTAGAACCAGTCCAACTCTGGCTTACTTGTCAACTGACCACACACATGAACGAGCCCAGCTGCTACCACATGAACAGAAATAAGCCATCCCAGCTAGCCCTGCCTAAATTGCCAAACCATAGTGTCACAGATAAAAAGAAGGTTCTTGGGAGTTGTTAGTCACATGGCAATAGTTAACTACTATAACCACACTTTAATGTATTTTAACTTTTTTAGTTTTCAGCACGTCAACACAAAATAGGACTATAGCATTGGAATAACACTTACGTGATTTAACTCTAAATATCTCCAGAATATAAGATCCCCAAATCTAGAAGTAACAACTTATACTCTAAATGCTGATTCTCTTATACAATAATAATTCTGGAGCAAGGAATTTTCACCAAATCATTACGTACTAAAATCTAAATCAAGACTGAAATTGATAGCTGAAGAGCACTAGTTATTTTTATTTGAAGAAATAGAGAAAACAAAAGGAACAGGAAAAAAAAGAGAGAGAGAGAGACAGACAGACACACACACACACACACCCGTATTTAGCTTTTTTAGGTGGTCACTCAATCTTCCAGATACTGATAGGCAGTTGAGCTCCCCCCAGCTGACTGGGCCCTCAGGGCCAAATCAGAAGCAAAATAGCCTCTGTTCCAATCTCAGGCTGTTGCCTTGATCTTTGGGTATCCTAAATGCTCTTGGGTTTAGAATAAACTTCACCACATTAGCTCATATTAGGTGTTAAGTAAATATTAGTTAAATAAATGAAAAAATGTTAACTAGAAAACAATTCTTTTTCTGGTATGTTTTGTCCCCCTAAGTGGAATGAAATCTGACTTTCCATGTGGAAATTTCTCGGTGATGATTAAAAAGAAATCACCAAGTAGGAAACATCAAAACAAAATAAGTCATATTAACAGAATTCCTGACATCAGTCAATGTCCATGTCCCCGACCAGGTGACCTTGAAGACCTCTTGACTCTAGAAAATCCCAACCTTCAACACTCACTTGCAATTTAACATCCAGAAGCTTTGTTGACTCCATGTGGAACTCATCATCAAAACAGTAGCTTCTGGGTCTGGGGTTATGGCACAGTGGTTGTGTGCTTGCCTAGCATGCGTGGGGCACTGGTTCGATCCTCAGCACCACATAAAAATAAGATATTCTGTCCACCTACAGCTAAAAAATAAATATTAAACAAAACAAAACAAAACAAACACAGTAGCTTCTGATGCTTAAGAATAAGCTCTGTATTTCCTTAAATCATAGTTCTGGCCATGGCAGATTCTTGTTCTTTCCAAGTGATAGTCATTCAGTGGGTTTTATAATTGAAAATCCCAGAATTGCTGGGCATGGTGTAATTCCAGCAACTCAGGAGGCTGAGGCAGGAGGATCACAAGTTCTAAGCAAATTAATGAGGCCCTAAGCAACTTAGACCCTAAGCAACTTAGTGAGACCCTATCAAAAAAAAAAAAAAGGACTGAGGATGTTAAGCACCATGTATTCAATCCTTGCTACCAAAAATAGAATAAAATGAATAATTAGGGGCTGAGGTTGTGGCTCAGCAGTAGAGCGCTCGCCTAACGCGGGTGAGGCACTGGATTCGATCCTCAGCACCACGTATAAATTAATAAATAAAAATAAAGTTAAAAAAATAGTTTAAAAATTCCAGATCTCCAATCCTATTAATATCAAAAACTCTTCATTTTAAAGTTTCCAAGCAGGTAGTCACTTCCAATACAAGGTTCTGTCCACATTGTAACTTGTTCCTGGGTGTTTGTCTTCTGGCTTTCTGCAACAGCACTTGGTACACATTTGGGCTGAATGTTATGATGGTATTCAGACTAGACACACTTTACCCCTGTTCTGCTTCCAAGAGAAATTCATATGTAAAGGAAACAAAGTAGGCAATTTAACATTTATTTTAACTGGATTTTTGTCTCTAAGTCTGTTCATTTTTGGTTGGACTATGTGAAAGAGTCCTTTTTCTTAACCTCATGGGTCCAGACAGCTTCAAGTCAAAACAGGCTATCAGCTCTGAGTGCAACATTTTCTTCATCTTCTCCGAATCTGTCGCTCCAAAGTGTTGAAAAGCCACTTAACACTGGTCCACAGGAAGACAATCCAGGAGAAACAGGATGTTAGCCTTTGCTGTAGTACCTGTGGGCTTGGACTTGGTTAGACCTCATACAAGCCTTCTCAGAGGCCACTTGGAAATATCTGAACAGAGCTCTTCAGTCCCAGTTCATTTATGGCAAATGGCACTTGTATAGCAAAGCTTCCTGTCCACTCAGTGGATGCCTTAACATGATACTAAAACTGTGTGGTTCAAATAGCCTAAGAAAATGAGCAAAAATTCTATAATTAAGTTAATAAACTGTTATAACTACAGAGAGTAAACAGACTTTTTGTTGAGTTTACATCACAAATATTTGCTAATGATTAAACACAAAGGTTTGCAGTTGGGAGGTTTTTAATCCTAATTTTTCTTTGGCATTCAAAGATTAATAATACAGATCTATAGTATTTGGAACCAAGTCACACATGACTTGAAGTGTCTTGGTGAGAAATGATGTAGAGTCTCTTTTAAGACTAAAGTAGTTAAGTTTTTTTTCAATCTCCACCTACCTCTAAGACTCTCAATATCACTATTGAGAAGATTTAACTTCAGCTATATTACAATTTCTAATGGTATCTTTAGCTAAAAATTGCTTTTTTTATGCTAAAAAAGTATTACCGTAAGTATTCACATACAACTTATAATAGAATATATACTTAGTATTCAATTCACATCAAAATGTATTTTTCTTATCCAGATTAACTTTACTTAAATCGTTTTTTGCTAGAAGTGGTACTTATACACCTAAATAAACCCAATGTTATTATAATTTCAAGTAGCTTTCATTCAAATATATAATACAAATTGGGATATGAGATGATATAAGATAAATATGTTACTTGCTGAATAATTGTTTTAAATGTCCTATGAGCAGATGTTACCAAGTTATACCCCATTAAATATAAAAATTTTAGTAAAAAATAAATCATACTTCTAGTTGAGAATCTCTATAAAAAGACATAAAAATAGCAAAATGATCTATTTGTCTTTGCATTTTGTTGGGAAGGAGGGTACATTCATACCTTATTTCTATGAATGTTTTTGAAAAAATACTTTCTTGTCTTATGCCAAAAGGAACAAAAGACTTTGTGCAATAAGATGATCCTACTTTTGCATCAATGTTTTGGTTGATTAGAATTTCAGGATATATCAAAATGTGTTTGCTTGGAATAAAGGGACATGTGTATTAAATTCAATGCAGCTTGTGTTATTGAATTTTCTTGTCTTTTGGGCTTTCTTCTCTCCACATTAAGCCCACTAGGAAGAAGAGACTCTTCTTTATTTAATATGGGTGCATTAAACCTTTTGGGATCCTAAGTTCTCGCCTCAATATGCATAAATACTTCAAAAGCCTGAATAAGATAATGTGGTTTTAAAAAGTAATTCCTTTACTCCCTTTTTACTAGAATATAATCCATAGTCAGATAATGCATAATGTCAGATAATGGACCCTGTTGCATAAGGCATGCCATGAAGTCCTTACACTGACCTGACAAATAATATTTTCCCAGGAAAAAAAATATTTTAAATCTTTAGGAAAAAAATCTCCTAAACATACTGTTTTGCTGCTTTTGCTTTTTAAGAGAAGAACATTGTCTCTTCATTATTTTTTATATTTTGATGGGCTTCAGGGGCCATAAAATTTTAATTTGTAATCAATAAGAATATATACAGCCAGGCATGGTGGTGCATGCCTGTAATCCCAGAGGCTTGGGAGGCTGAGACAAGAGAATCACGAGTTCAAAGCCAGCCTCAACAACGGCAAGGCACTAAGCAACTCAGTGAGACCCTGTCTCTACATAAAACACAAAATAGGGCTGGGGATGTGGCTCAGTGGTTGAGTGCCCGAGTTCAATCCCTGGTACCGAAAAAAAAAAATGTGTGTGTGTGTGTGTGTGTGTGTGTGTGTGTGTGTATGTACTTTATTAAAACAGAGGACACATGCCTGGGAACTTGTAGTATAAGAAGACAGCAGAACATTAAAAAGAAAGCAAATACAAATTCAAATGAAATAAATACTAACCATTTTTTAGCACTAAGAAAAATATTCCAAATACTTTTCCCAAAAGACAGTAAGCTCCTAATGGACTTATGTACCATGGGGATATTTTGTGGGACTCTTGCCTCTGTCAACCATTTAGAGTTGCACCCTATTTGATGTTGATATTGATATCATGGTGTTGATAATGATGTCTCAATATCAGGTTCACACTGGCATCTCACAGCCAGTAAGCCCCCTGCCCCTCTATTTCCCTTCACATCCTTTTTCTAGGCAAAGAGACAACTGGCTCCTTCTGTCCTTCTACATTTAGTACATAACTTCATGTCCTGAAGCAATAAAGGGGAACTGCATGGTGAATTCAAGTGTAGTAATACAGATTTCCCATGATGGTGTAAAGTTCTGGACTTTTGCCATCAATCTTTAGAGATTGTTTCAAGGCACTTTGGTTGGACATGTCCTTGTGCCTGACACAGTTCCCTATTTCATTTGGCTTAGAAAGTTATCCCATAAGAAAGGGGGGATTTTTTTTGAAAGAATTCATTAGCCTTTGGAGAAGAGCCCCTGGCTTTCTTCCCATTTGAAGCAGGTGTCTAGATAATATTTTGAGATTCTTTGCAATAGCATTTCCTAAATTGAAGTATACAACCTACAGATGGGTTGTGATATCAATTTAGTAAATCCAGACTAGCAATTAAAATTAAAATATAAGCTATATCAAGTAAAAGTGACCCAACTACCACAGAAGAAAGAATGTCAACTTTCATTGCATGGTAAGAGTCTATTTCAATTATGTATATATCTAAGCATATAAATATGTTTACTGGGTTGTGTTGAAAAAATGTATTTTTTAAACTAAATTTTATCAAAAAGGACTTGAAAAAACAGCCATTTACAGCACTATGTGTCCATAAATGTTAGGTTTAAAAAAGGTTCAAGGATTCAACTCCAGAAAATTGCCATCTTTATGGATAGACACACACCAATGTGGCAACAGAGTTGTAAATATTAATTTCCTATTTGTAAAGAATCTGGTACACCAAAGAGTGCTGTCAAAGTTAACAAGAAAGAAATAAGGAAATATATCATTATCTCAGAATACACACTCAGTCTTCTACAACCTGTTGATTACAACACGGTTTGTTCAAGATCTCACAGAGAGGGATTCTTTCAGACAAAGCACGTTCTATTCTAGAGATTGATCAGAAGTGTTGGAAGGCCAAATGAGAAGTTACGGCTACTTTCTCACATAAGAATTGAAACTACTGAGGGTTCACCAAAGAACCATTTTAATTTCTTGTTCACTTTTCTTGTAACTTTAAGACCTATTTTACCTAATGTAAGGTTTTAAAAATTCTACACAATCATTTTTTATTTTCAGCACAAATAATAAAACTTAAAGCATTTATTCTTCTGAAATAACTTTAGAATATATCTCATTCTTCCATGGGCATCCTATTTCTTTTACCATTTTAAAATTTGGATAGTTTCTTGGATTACTATGCATCTCATGCACTATCAGGAGCATTCATGACCACCTTTCATCATGGTGGTCACTCCTTGGCATAGTTGGAGACTTCTCCAAATTATCTATTTCTATCAGTAAACCAAGAAGTTTTCACACAAAACTCATCTCTGTGTAAATCCTGTTATCTGATAGAGAAATGATTACTGATGTGGGACATGAGTTCATCAGTGCATGCCTGGCATGCAAAATAATATTTTTTAATGTAAACTTAAAGAGAAGTATGAATGACTTCTATTTTTCTATCATAGTAAGTACATAACATGTTCTGCATTAAAATGCAGATATTTTAATATCTTAAGATTGTTTCACTTATTTTGGCAAGAGAATGAGAATTGTGATACTTTTTAATTCCATGTTATTTCAGTTTTGTTGAGATATATTTTAAAAATACCCTATGCCTTCCTCCTTGTTTCTACCTCCTACAACTTATCCGACTGATCTACATTGTCAGTTTTCATGGTACTTCACTGGGCGCAGATACAGATGCGCTCATTGTTTGTGGCCAGTGTTCTTCATAATCCTAACACGCATTCTCATGGATGGAGCCCAGGCTGTATTATCATATATTTTCAGTCTCTCCCTTTCCTATGCTTTCATTCTTACCACAAACTGTCTGAAAAGTAAAATGACTCATGAAAGGATATTTTACAATATTTTCAAAAGAAAAACTATTTTTTTAGAAACACATCACCAAATCATCTTTCTGAATAGTTCTGTTCTCATGAAGGTTTGCAGGAAACATATATAAATGTCCCATCAATAGAATGTAAATAAAATATGATTTAATGACATATGAGACAAATGAGGACATAGAATATCATCCCTAAGTATGACCAAAAATATTTTTTCTTGGTTAAAAGTCAAAACTTCTATGTGAAATCTAGTGATTGACAAACTTAGAAACTCTCTAAAAATACATAAAATCATAGCCCAATGTATTGTAAAAAGAAATCATTTTCCCTCTGAGATTACAAATTCAAAAAGGTGACTGAGACAGAATATAATTACTTTTATTTGACTCAAATCAAGCATTCAGGTAAGTAGTGCCAATCTCATGGAAATTGTCATGAAAGTTTTGATGATCACAGAAGGCTTGGATATTCCTTCACATTTTATTTAAAACATACTTTGCCAGTAGTGCTGGGAATGAATTATTAGAAGTTTAACACACTTATTTCCTTCACATACTTTACAGCATGGGAGAAATGGAGAATTTCATTAACTAGTTATATTGCTTAACAGAATAATGGGATAGTGAATAACAGGGATGGTTTTTATCACTGCCAGGTCTCTCCTAGATACAATCACCCTTCCTTTCTGATTGTCATTGTTTCTAGAGGATGATGATGTACCCTTGATTACAGTAAATAGATGTATTTGTAGAGAGGCCAGAAGAAGCTCAGCAGAGTTTCAGACATTGCGTCTTTTGTAGGTAGTATGCAGGCATCTATGGATTAAGAGCCCCTTAGATTAGTGATATGAATAGATAATGTGGTTAATCATATAAAAATCACGAAGTGAATGCTAAGATGTTGATAACCTATAGGTATCAGAAACCTCTAGGTCTGATGTCCCTAGGGTCTGTGACCTCCAAGTTCATACCTTATTGCCTCTTTTGCCTCAGGACTAGCCCCACAGGACTTTAATTTGTTGCCAATTTATCACTGTGGTAAAGCCCAGAAGCCTTACTTCCTTGAGGTCTGGACTTTGATTCTTAAGAACTGTGATCATCATCAATTGTGTTCACCAATATCCAGTTATTTTCTGTTTGAGGAAAATTCCCTCCTTTAATTCACCTGGACTTAGTAACTTGTTTCTAACCAGTAGAAAATACTGGAAATAACAGTTTATATGAATAGGAGTAGAAAACATCATGGATTACTCCTTGTTGTCTTTCTTGGATCTCTGGCTGTGGAGGAAGCTAGCTGCCATGTTGTATGAATGCCCAGGTGGTTCTATAGAGAGGTCTATGTGGCAAGGAACTGGGGCCTCCGACCGATAGCCACGTGAATCTGTCATTATGAAAGCAGATCTGTCTCCCCCTCCAGTAGGACCTTCAGATGACTCCAGCCCAACAATATCTTGACTGCAGCCTCATGAAAGGCTCTAATCTAGAATCACACAGCTAAGCTGCTTCTAAGCTGCTTCTGAATTTTTGATACTCAGAAAATATATGAGATAATAAATGCTTGTTACTTTAATCTTCTAATATTTTGGGATAATTTGCTGCACTGCAGTAGATAACTAATTCACCTTGTCTCAGAGATTGTCCCTGGGGTGCTTCAATATTGTGAAGCCCTCTTGTTATAGGGAAGATGTACTGAAACCAGACGCAAAACAGATCTCTATGATCTAAGCCTAGCTGAAAGTGGGGTCAGTGGGTTCATGGACAGACCTAGGATGATTTCTCTAATACCTATATACTTAAAAAGATGAGAATATTTATCAGCTGATGGAACTCTTATATTGATTTATTGACCTTTAGAAAAAATAGCCATTATAATCTGCAACCTACCATACAAAATAGTAAATTCAAAGCATCCTAGGTAGAATGGTAGAGACAAGGACCACTTTAAAAAATTTAAAAAAACACTGCTATTGCCCAGGTGGATCATAGGAAAAAATGATACACTTCTGAAAACTTGAAAAGATAGTAACCCCAATTACACTTACTATACTAGAAGTGATACTATTCTTAGAGTAGATGATGCAGTTTCTGGCACATGGCATAAAATGATTGATCTGATAAGAGTGTTTCCTTCAATTACAATCAAGAATGAGGATGAGAAGCAATTCACATCCACTTGAGATGACCCAAAATAGACATTCATGACTTTGCACTAGAGATGTATTGTCAAATTCTATAATGTGTGGTGTCTCTAGAGAGTCCCTACAGGAGAATTGCATTGTGGATCCTTAGTATTGTGAAGTAAGGTCATGCTACATGAATCAAGGAATTTTTTCCCATTCAAAGTCAGTTCCTAATGTAAAGCATTGAAAATGACTTCCATTTCATCTCTAACAACAAAAGCAAGTCATATAAACTACTATAAAATCAGTCTTTCAGAACTCTTCAAAGAGCTGACAATGTTCAGAAATCTAAATGAGTGAAATTATAGAAAGAAGTTAACCCTTTTTAGGAAAGAAAATATCTATGCCTGCTGTTATTCCTGAGCATACTAGGGAAAAGGGGAAGCCATTAACTAGATGGAGGTAGGAAGAAATAGTCAAACTTTTGATGAGTATATATAGATGACAATGATTATATTTCTGAGAATCAGTCACAGAGCAAGTCCACATATGGCTACAAATTCTTTTTTATGGGACCTTCACTGAATGCAGAGCAACACTGTGTAAAGGTTAGGGACAGGGAAGGAAAGTAAAAGGAACATCTGCAAGGTGCTGAGAATCCTTCTTTTTAAAAATTTTTCTTTGTTTGTTGGATACCATGAATTGAATCCAGGGGCACTTAAGCACTGAGCCACATCTCCAGCTCCTTTTATGTTTTTTATTTAGAGACAAAGTCTTACTGAGTTGCTTAGAGCCCCTGCCAAGTTGCTGAGGCTGGTTTTGAACTTTGATCCTCCTGCCTCTGCCTCCCAAACTGCTGGGATTATAGACATGTGCCACCATGCCTGGTCTATAATCCTTCTCAATGACAAAACAGCAGACCACTAAAGGCTGAGGGCAGAACAGGAGAATTTGAAGAGATAACTCTGAAGTGGATATAGCCTTCACTGAGGACAAGGATGGGGGAAAACTGGGGCCTGGGAAGGAAGGTGGAGAGTTAGAAAGCAAAGAAACATTCCCCAGCAATCCATAAGGCTGACAGTTGCACTGTAGAGAGAGATCTTTAGCATCTTCCTGTGCAAAAGACCTGATCTCACCATCAAAACTGGTGAATCCAATGGTGAATTGGATCCAACTAAAGCTGCAATAAAGCCAAGACAGATTTCACAACTAGTGACCTGTCTGTCTATTCCTAGTGTAATTTTATCTACATTCACTCCTGCTGTTCCTTTTAGACACAATATTTGGGATGTAATTAGAGATTAAATGAGAACCTTAAAAACTATAGCTCTAATTACAACTTCTGTGCCAGAATATATTTCAGAATATGTCAAGAGGCAGAATCACATCACCCACAGTCAAGAGAAGGATGCATCAGTTGAAGCAGACCCACAGAAGTCACAGATGTTGAAATTAGCTGATAAGGTCTTTAAAAGAACTATGATAAATACACTAATTTAAAGTCAAAAGTAGCAAGGTGGTTTGAAAGTATGGTCACAAAATTCTTTAGTACATTTCATTGAGACATCATGTCTATTTTACCTCCCGTGAATCTGTATAGGTCTTTTATCTGCTTCAGATGAGAGCATAAGATAGAAGTGGTCTTATGTGACTACTGAGGTTATATCTGAAAAAGCCATGCATCTTCCTTCTGGTTCTCTTGAACCAGATAAGAAGCTTGATTACTCTCAAACTCCTAAAGAGGAAACATATGGGTACTCAGGTCAATAGCCCCAGCTGACCTTGCAGGGGATACTCACTTTCAACTGTGGGTTGAGACTTCTTGATGTCCAGCCCAGTGGAGCCTTCAGAAGACTGCAGCCTCAGTTGACATCTTACTATGGCTACCTGAGAGACCAAAAGGCTGATCATTTCCTGAATTACCACAAAATCATGAGCAAATAGAATAGTTATTTTCAGCGTGTAAATATGTGACTAATTTGTTATGCAGCAACAGTATCCAAGACAGGTAAAGAAGAATTGTGGATAGATGGAGAATTTGAGCAGAGAAATTGAATCTGCAGGAAAGAACTAGGTAGAAATTCTAGAAATGAAACATAGTATCAGACATGAAAATTCATTTGATGAGTTTGGTAACTGAAAAATGAAAAATGAGACATGAAAAATGAGAGAATCAATTTGCTTGAAGATAGATTCATAGAAATTGTCCAAAGGAAGAAAAAAATATTTCATGAGGTATATGTTTTATACCATTCCTCAGACTTCCCCAAGAGGATTAAGCTCTAGTAAACCATGATAGTAATTTGCCTGATAAAGCACCTTTTATGACTTCCTTTTCACTTCTCTACCTTTTATTAAATTATTTGTATTTGATTTTTTTGTCCCAGAATCTATGTCTAAGGAAAGTAAACTATGAGTATTATCTCATATAAGGTATGCAAAAATCTTAGGAAGTTATATGTATTATTAAACCCTTTTGTAACTTTTTACATCTGAGGAAATGGAATTTCATTGATATAAAAATAATTTGGCCAAGTTCATCTAGCTAGGAAATATCTGAAGACACCAGGGGCTACAATTCACTTTGTTTCATAATAACTTCCAATGTGCAGCACCGTTTTCTTTACAGGGTGCTCCTGATATGTGATCTCCTTTGTCTTTAAAACAAATCAGTGGAGTTAGAAAAAACCTATGTTGCTGTTCAGAAAAAAAAATTCTCAAAAGAAGTAAATGACCAACAACAATGTGAAAAAAATGTTCAACATCTTTAGCCATTAGAACAAAGCAAATCAAAATTATACCGTGATTTTGAAATCTTACTCCAGTTAGAATGATAAGCATCAAAAATACAAGTAACAATAAACGCTGGTGAGGATGCAGGGGAAAGAAACTCTCACTACACTGCTGGAGGGAATGTAAATTAGTACAACCACTATGGAAATCAGGGTGGAGTTGCTTCAAAATCTAAAAATAGATCTACCATATGATTTAGCTATACCACTCCTTGATATTTATCCAAAGAACTGAAGTCAGCACATTTCAGAGATACGTGCATACCCATATTTATTGCAACACAATTCAAATAAAATGGTATTTTATTTGGCCATAAAGTAAAAGGAAATTATGTAATTTACAGGAAAATAGATGGAATCAGAGACCATAATTTTGAGTAAAATAAGTCAGACTCAGAAAGAAAAGTATTGTATACTTTTTCTCCTATGTGGAAAAAACTAGAAGGAAAAAATAGTGACAAAAAAGGACTCCATGAAATTAGAAGGGAGACCAGTAGGGTAAGGGAAGAGGAGCAGAGAGAGGAAGGAGGGGATGGTGAGGGAGGAATTGAGGAGTGAAACTGTTTTTATGTCTATAAAAATATGGCACAATGAAACTCACCATTGTATAGTAATATATACAAATAAAAAATTAAAAGAAAAAAATTGACACATTTAAAAAGTCATTTATAAGCAGACAGTTAGATACAGATGATAGTGTTGGAAACTGGAAACTCACACTGGGAACACAGGGCTTTATCATTGTATTAAATGGTATTAAATTATTAAAATCCATTAAAAGTAAAAAAAAAAAAAGGGTATAGTAGCACATGCCTATAATCCCAGTGGCTCTGGAGGTTGAAGCAGGAGGATCACAAATTCCAATCCAGCCTCAATAACTTGGCAAGACCCTAAGCAATTTAGTGAGAAACTGTTTGTTTTTTTAGTAAAAAAACTAGAGCTGACTTCTAATTCCTAGTCTCTTGTACCATGTAGTAGGGATACAATTAAATAAAAATATACCATACCATACTTTGACAATTGAAATGATCTCCTCTCAAATACTTTATAAGTTGAAATACAAGTGTTATCCTGATAATTCTTTTTAAAATCTAAAATATTGAAAATACATTGTCCAACTTTTTTTAGTTTAAGATTTTTAGAAAATTCTGTTAGCATTGCTTACATTTAAGCTACTTTCAAATATGACTAAGTCCTGTGGATGTTTGTGTTAGAAAGCAAATAAAAGCCAGGCACTGTGGTGAATGCCTGTAATCCCAGCAGCTCAGGAGGCTGAGACAGGAGTTCAAAGCCAGCCTCAGCAAAAGCGAGGCGCTAAGCAACTCAGTGAGATCCTGAATCTAAATAAAATACAAAATAGGACTGGGGATGTTGCTCACTGGTCAAGTGCCCAGAGTTCAATCCCCAGTACCTATGCCCCCTTGCCCCCCCAAAAAAGAAAGCAAATAAAAGGTCAGCCATGCTGATTGTGTGAAGAAGTGATGTGTGCTGTGACCAGCTCCACAGACGCTGAGGCCAGATTTCCTGAGTTGGCAAAGTGGTCTAACCAGTCTCTGCTGGGAGAATGAATGGGATTCATAGCAGTATCTGTGTCATTGGGTTTTGCGAATACTGGAAAAATTAAAATAGGTGTAAATCAGCTGGATAGTTTTTAATAATAGTTGCTCTTTTGTGTCTCATCTTGTTGAGCTCTCTACTCCTCAGAAACGGTGTTGGGAAAATGCCCTTTTAAAATGATCCACTCTTGGGTTTGTATCTTGTCTGAACACATTTGGGGAGGAATTTTTTCTTCTGCAATTTGTTTCTTAAACATGGCATAAAGATTTGCAGTGGAACTTGAATCAGACTCTAGATGGGACGTGAAATGCAGGGCCAGAAAATGTGCGACACCATTGGATGAGAAGATGGTGGCAAAGAGCAGATAAGACAGTGCAGGGAAGCTGTGCTTGTGGGTATAGATTTCTCTAAGTAAAAACAAGATCAGAAAAAAAATGCACTCATGGGCTTTGAGCAGAATGAAGCAAAGAGGTCTGTCTGATGAAAACTATTTTCATTATACACCTACCATGGAGCCAGGAATATTCACAATTCTGTGACAGCTACCTAAAATGAATCTGGACAAGGCATAAATGAAAAAAATTTAGTATTACTGGTGAGATTGTGGAAGATTATTTTTCTTGGGACTCTTCTAAGGTGCTCTAATGTGTCATGTATAATTCTAATAGTCAAGATCACAAAGAATATTTAAGACAAAATTGGATTTAATTATGTTTAATTCATTTACCTTAAAGAGGAATACATATTACAATTAATCTAATGTAAATGATCACAGAGTCACCAATCCCTAAGCCTCCCTCCAAGTAAAAAGTATTAAACATTCACAAAAATATATTGGACCCTACTTACTTAGAAGTAATCTGTAATGTTATCCAGACACTAGTCACTAAGCCTTATCATAATAAAGGAGGTGGGGATATGCATTTATATTGGTATTAAGGTAAGGCTCATGAATAAGAAAATTTATTAAGTCAGTTTATTAAAAAATTACTTTTCAGGGATGCCCGACATCATTTACATTTCTAAAATGTTTATATAAATTAACATGACAAACTTATTTTAAAGTGTGAATACATTTGTTTAAAATTATTGTCAAGTTTTTGGTTTGTTTCGTTTTCTTTGTACTGGGGACTGAACTCAGGGTCACTCAACCACTGAGCCACATCCTCAGCCCTGTTTTAGAGAGAGGGTCTCACTGAGTTGCTAAGCACCTTGCAATTGCTGAGGCTGGCTTTGAACTCACGATCCTCCTAACTCAGCCTCCTGAGCTGCTGGGATTATAGGTGTGCACAACAGTGCCCGGCTATTGTAGAGATTTGTTAGTACTATATTTGGCAAAGTTAGAGAACTTCAAAAGATTAAGAAGATTTTTAAAAAGATTCCCAAATAATTAGGACAAATGCATGGAGAGTTTTTGAAGTTACTAATTTTTTAAGAATAAAATGACAAGTAAATTAGGTGTTTAGTCTTAATAATATATCATGGGGAACTATTGACTATACCTGTGAAGTTTAATAAGCAAGAGTTGAAGGGATGAATATAAAATATTTATTTTGACAGGCACTGATTAGCAAACACAGTCCATGAAGTATTACAAGAGAGCACAAGGAACACAGTGAGGGCAATGTATGATATTCCTAAAATTATTCAGGACTTACGCATTAGAAACTAACACTATGTTGGTGGAGTTTATGCATAGCTTTTTAAGAGATATTTTAAAAAAAAAAACCCAGATACTGTATTTTTTAAAAATTCCTTTTAAAAAAATTGGTTCTAGAGTATATTTTGACACATTATACATACAGAGTATATCTTATTCTAATTAGGATTGCATTCTTGTGGTTGTACAGGATGTGGAGTTTCACTGGTCATGTATTCATATATAAGCATAAGAAAGTTATGTACAATTTGTTCTACTGTCTTTCCTATTCCCAACCCCCGTCCTTTCCTTTCATTCCTCTTTGTCTAATTGAATAAACCTCTATTTTTCCCCTACCGACCCTCCCTTGTTTTGGGTTAGTATCTACATATCAGAAAGAACATTCGGCCTTTGATTTTTTGGGATTGGCTTATTTCATTTAGCATGATATTCTCTAGTTTCATCCATTACTAGCAAATATCATAATTTCATTCATTTTTATGGCTTAGTAATATACCATTGTGTATGTATGCCACATTTTCTTTACCATTTATCTGTTGAAGGACACCGAGGTTGGTTCCATAGCTTAGCTCTTGTGAATTGAGCTGCTATAAACATTGATATGCTGTGTCACCGTAATATGCTGATTTTAAGTCCTCTGGGTATAAACTGAGGAGTGGAATAACTGGATCAAATGGTGGTTCTGTTCCAAGTTTTCTAAGGAATCTCCAAAGTGCTTTCCATAAAGGATGCACCAATTTGCCATCCCACCAGCAATGTATGAGTGAATCTTTTTTCCCCCCACATCTTTGCCAGCATTTATTGTTACTTGTATTCTTGATAACTGCTAATTTAAAAAGTGATTTCAGAAATGTGTTTCTTCTATATACTATTTAAATAGTATTTATATTTTAATCATTTTGTTATATTAAGGTTTACCTTTCTGTTTATATGGTTTAACCTGCTTATCTCTTCTTTTAGAGACTGAAAACATTTGAGAGAACACTGTGAATATGTTGATTATTTAATAAGTGAAGGCATGAGAAAATCTAAATCTGTCCAAATTATTTTCATGACCGAATCCATTAGTAACTAGAAAGAAAAAATTCATGCATTTTAGTTTCTATTTATCAACTACATGCATTTAACAAAAGGACAAAAGGTGTCCTGATTTAAAAGAATAATGTTGCAAGACATCTTCTAGAAAACTTCATCCTGTCCATTTTGTCATCTCCAATTCTAAAGCATACCTGCACAAATCTACTATGGTCCAGGGGAAATAAAGTGCCAGCAATGGCCACACTTCCAAGTCTCGTTTCCTATCTCAAAATAGAAATGATTATTTCACAGATTGAATCATCAAGGTCTGTACGTGGCTTCAAAGAGATGGAACCCTTTACTGTCATTTCCAGGAGTCTCCTCAAGCCATCCCCAGGGAAACCGATGTCTGCTAAGAGTATACTATTGATCGTCAAAAGAATTTCTTTAAAAATAAAACATTTTGTTCCACCCTAGGACAGAAAAAGAAGCTATCTCTGAAGTATACAAAAGAACATTTAAGTATCAGATTCCTCTATGGTAACTGCTTTTACCCCACATCCTAGGGACAGGAAGGTGTATAGTTGTTAAACGTGCCACATGCAATTTCACAGGTTGTGCCCTAGAGTACCACTCAAATTACCAGGCATACAGCTCCCTTGGCATATGCAGTGTAACTACTGGGTTAATTCAGGTTATTGACTTAGTTAAAATAAGACAAAGACAAAAGCGAATAACAATTTTTACAAAGTTGTCTCTGGGTGGGCTGTAGGAATACAGGCAACTCTGTCAATACAGTGCTTTCTAGGAATTCTTAAGAGCCTTGGCCGCCACAAGCCTCAATTTTGTTGTTCTGTCATCAGAAATTATATTAACTTATTTTAATTAAAAGTAAAACAGACTTTCTTGGTATTAACTAAACAAAACTAATGAAAATAATATTTCCCCTCCACTGTATAGACAAAAAAGTAAATTACAACACAGTGCAAGGTATTTGTGTAAAACTGACATTTTCTTAAGCAGTGGCAGGTATTATTACCAATGCTCCACAAGCATTATCTTAACTTGTACCCACATATCTTTCTCTTAGTAATCATAACTTATACTCACTCTATAGACCAAGAACTGGAACAGAAGCCATTCAGTAATTTGATGACTCACAGGTAGTAAGTGACAGGACTAGATTTAGACTCACATGACTTAAATCTGAGGTCCCTTGACAGTTATGGTATAATGCCTCTTAAAAAGGGATTTACTTAAAAATACATGATACCAAGTGTGGTTATAAAATACCACCTTTGTGATAAAAGGCTTGAACTTGCTCATATGAGGCCACAAAAGCATCTTACAGTCCTGTCACTCAATGAAGAGTAGGTGACAAAGAGTTTGTGGCTGAAATAAAACTTCATAACTCAAATCGCCTTAGTCTCTGACATTGTAGACTATCCCCAAATTTCCATTTTGTGTTGAGGCTCATACAATTATTCAAGAAAATAAGAATTGAAAAGTAATTGGCAATGCAAATCTCTTAATTAAAGCCATTCTCTACCTGAAACTTGAGTATCCATGGATGAACATTATAAATGTCAACTTTGCTTCTTGTGAATCTATGATAGATAGGTCTACGTTTTTAAAGCAAACAGTAAAAGAAAAGTGCTATGACTAACCATGAGATGTTCATCCATCATACTATGGGCCTCATATGCTAGCTTTTCTCATGACCAGAACCCAAAATACAATGACAACATTATTAAGGAGCCCATCACACCAAATCCAGGAATCTTTGCTCAGAGATATAAATTTCATAAGTAAAATCAATGAGCTGAGGGGAATATGGCTACCATAATGTATTTGAACAATTGCTCAAAACTACTATTTGTGGGAATTATCTATGATTTATTTTTAAACCTTAACCTCTGACATTGAAGAGTCAAGAAGAGGAAAGGCAGGTTTTACTAAAGGTAAAACCACCTTGAGAGAACATTCCATGCAACATTTGTTACAACAAAGCCCAGCATCTGTCAAAATTGTTCTCATCGCTTGGCTTTGAGGAGCCTTGATTATAAACATGACGGTAAAAGCTAGGCATTATGGTGTATGCATGGCTGTCAGAAGACACCTTGCTGGCACAGTGTCTTTTGTCATCCTCCTGCAACAGTCTGCCATACTAGATACAAGTCATTCTGTACATTAGCAATTTACAAACACACATTTGATGTTTCTCTCTTCAAAATGTTCCTTTTAAGTTTGTCTCAATAGGACTACGTGTTCTTCAAGATCATAAGATAGTTTTTCTTTCTTTCTTTCTTTTTTTTTTTTTTGGCAGGGGGTTACTGGGGATTGAACTCATGGGCACTCAACCACTGAGCCACATCCCCAGACCTATTTTGTATTTTATTTAGAGACAGGGTCTCACTGAGTTGTTTAGTGCCTCAAGGAGTTTCATATTTTTAACTGGAAATTGTGCTTTACATTTTTTGGAATGACTCTGAGTTTACTTACTATCAGGGTAGATTCAAAAGCCTCTTGAGAAGAAATTGGCTTAAACCAGTTGTATCAGGGTCCACAATAATGACATCCAACATGGATTTCCAGAGAATATTCAGAACCTTCAATAGCACGTGGTGAGGAAGGGGTGAGGGAGAACATCAGGGAGTAATTTATTCCAACTTTAGCCATTGAACCAATACCTCTAGAGATGAAAACATGATTTTCTTTTGCTCAAAAACTGAGTTTTTCAAGTTGGGACTGTTTCCTTGGTGACATATGGCAGGGCTTCAGTAGCAACCAAAGCTGCTTGATAAACAGCGTACAACATATAATATCTGCTACTAAAATGTTTTGGGGTAAATATTTTAGTCATAGTACAAATAATACAAATATGTATAAACTCATAACTGGAATACAAAATACTTGTGCCTAAGGAGAGCCACTTTGAGCTGGGCTGTCAGAGCTAACAAAGAGAATAGGTATGTGTGTCTCTGCATTTGCATTAATTCCATTGAAATGTTTTAGAAAACATTTACTAAGGAAAACAGGAATTTGATGAGGAATTCAAGTAGTAACACCCTGTGATCACTAAGGCTAATAGTTAAAAATTGTTGATATTCTAGATATAGAAGGTCAGTGGGAAAAACCCTAATGAATTGATATTTATTTACTCTTTAGTCATAAAAGAAAACTGCTCAGTAGATCTTTATAACCTTATTCTTCCGCCCACAACACTAAATATCAAGTCAAGTTCATTATCACTATTGACTTGACTCTGGCTACTTAGTTCTAGTACCTGGATTTTCACATTGTTTTTAGATTTTTAAACATAGTTACAACAGGTTCTTGTTTTACTTCCAATTGCTTGGAATTTAAAGCATTCTCCATTTCCTAGCTCCTAAAAGATAGTTCCCATGCATTTTACTTTCTGATTGCCTTTCTCCCCTTTTCCAGGTTCTACATGTATATCTTTTTCTCTGCTATCTCATTTCTCCTTTATTCCTGTTCCCAAAGGCCATGTGCCAGAGGTTTGATTTCCAGCCCATGTTTCTGTCAGAGGTGATAGAACCTTTAAAAGTTGGGGCATAGTGGGAGGAAGTTAGGTAATTGGGGTATGCCATGTCTTGAAGAGAATATTTGGATCCTGATCCCTCCTTTCCTCTCTCTCAGCTTCCCTGCTCCATGTGGTGGGCAGCTTTGCTCTGACATGCCTTCCCTGCCATGATTTTCTGCCTTATCACAGAAATGGAACCAACTGACAATGGATTGAAATCTGTGAAACCATGAACTAAAATTAATCTTTCCTCCTTTTAAGTCGCCTATCTTAGTTATTTTGTCACAGCAACAGAAAGTACACTGACACAGTGCCATGAACTTTCGCTTATTCTACTATTAAAAATTCCTATCCCTATCTCTGTCAATGTATAATATATATGTATAATACATAATGTATAGTATATATGTACTGTATATACTATACATGTACATAGTACATAATATATATGTACTATTGGTATATTCCTGGTGATGACCCATATCTTACTATATAATAAGCTTTCAATAGACATTTTTTTCAAATGAATTTGTCACACATTGAATCATTTATGATATTATTCCATCTGAGACCAGGGAATTGTCTTGTTTCAAATAAAGTAATGATATAGGAGACAGAAATTTATATCAGAACTGGTTAAGATGAAAAAGTCAATATAATAACAAGGTGAAAAAGGAAAAATTTTCAAGATGCTAAAATCACAACCAAAAAAGAAATATTTCTATACACTCTGTTCTAGTGCCTTTACTCATTACATAGCCAGGGGACTGGTAGAATTAATTTCATTTAGTGGGGCAGACTGAGAGGGATGAGTCTTTCTAGAACTCATCATGTAGTTCAGTGGGCAGTGGTAGAGAAGTATAAGGAAAATGGAATTAGAACTTGTTGGATATTGGTAAGAAATTCCAGTCTATTAATTATAATTGTTGTAATGAAAGCCTTTTTATTGGCTACTATGGCTTTTAATGCCTTCTATGTGCTGGGTGCATTGCATGCCTTATCTCTATTCCTTGGAACAAGTCTGAAAGTGTTAATGATTTTATTCTACAAGGAGAAAATTGAAGCTTAAAAGGTAACCACAGAGTTAAGAATTAGGAATAGAGTTTGAATATTGATCTGAATTCCAAAACCCAGAGTTTTCCCCCACTACACCAACCTTCTCTCTTGAAACAGGGAGAACAAAGTGCAATGACTGAAATGATGAAATACATTTATTTCATCAAGTTCTAGTAGAAAACACCAGTGGGGAAAGAAAAATAATTGAAATGGAAATCCTTCTTCTGGGTATCTTCTTATATTAAAATAATGTGTCCACTACATGGTGAACAGTATGGTGTCTTAGTTTAGGGACTAGACCTTGGAGACATGCTCCCTACATTCAGAGGGTGACTCGTTCATTTGCTGGTTGTGACATCATGGTTAAACTCTTTAACTTCTTTGTGTTTCCATTTCCCCATTTTTAAAGTGAGTCTATTCGTAATATATATACCTCTTTGGATTGTTAATGTTTGAAAGACTCTTTGAAGAGCACTGGAGATGTAGTAAGAACTATGCAACTGTTTATTTTCTACACAAAGTTTATTAAATAAATATGATGAATGTTGTGGTAAATCACAGTATTGTGTATTTTTATCTTTGATTAGTTCCTCTAGGTCAATATTTCTCATTTGACAGTATTTTCATTAGGGATTGGATTATGCTTTGTTGGGAGGTCTGTGCTGTGTGCTTCGTAGGATGTTTAGCAGCATCCCTGGCCTCTACCACTAGAGGTCAGTAGCACTTCCTCAGTCGTGATAACTAAAAGTGTCTCTTGACATTGCCAAATTCTCCTTTGGGCAGGAGGGTGGGAGGGCAAAATTGCACTCTTTGAGAAGCATCGTCGTCGTAGGTAATAAGAATTAGTGGTCCAGAGATCTTGGATTTATGCACAATTACTAGAGGTTACACAATTATAAAGTGGAGCCAATTGCTACGCGTCATTACAAAATACACACATCTCAAAGTCGAACTCCGCAAAACGTTAGAAAAGTTCTCGAAGGAGAGAAATGTAGTTATCATTTCGCTATTGTCTTAGTTTCACCCACCCATTTCTAAACATCATAATTCTCTCTTCAGTCTACTCTGGCTTTTTCATTTCCCCTCGGTGCCCTTCTCCGTGTAGCAACGCTGTATGTCTACCAGCAGGTGGTATACATGAATAATGTGATCTACATCTTTTCCCTTGTGGGCGTCATCCGATCACTTCTCTTGCACTGCTGTGTCGTAGCTAGCTTAGATGCTGAAAGATCTATAAGGATGTTCTGCATCTTTCCTCTAACTTGGAAAAAAAAATATCTTGAAATAGGATCTTGCCTTTATAATTCTGAAGCCTGCTTACTACATTTTACATTTTGCAGCAGACATCATGTATAACTCTACTACATATCTAATGGCATTAAAGCAGAATATTAGAGGCATTTTCTGGGCTGGGTATTCAGAGTTCTGCTATGTTGAACACCCATATTATTTCACTTTCTTTTACTGATCCGCTAATTACTGTATTCCACAATTTCATGTGACAATGTGGGAACTGGCTCAAGAAGATAATAAAACCAGAATACCAGACTGCATATTAAATGCCTACAAAACAGTGTCACCTCTGGTCACATAACACAGTCATATTTTTGATGCATCAAATTCTATTAATGAATCAAAATCACACGGAAATAAATTAATATTTTCTCTCCCACCGGGTATTTAAAGGTACCCATTCATTATAAAAGTTTTTAAATTTCAGAAGATGCATATTAGATAATATTATAATATTTGTTTTAAAATTTCAAATACATTACAATCTTTTTCCTTCTCATTTGGTAAACTGAGTCTACCAATTCTCCTCTGGATTTTACATTCTGATTCTTAATTCAGCATAGGGGGAGCCCTTTCCCCACTATAGTATTGCCCAAATAGTTCACACTTGCTTTTAGAATTGGATACAGGAAAACTTTAGAAATAATACAGTCATTTCTGAGTCTCAAAAGGGCAGAATTCAAAGCAAAACTTTTCCCAGGAAGTAAATTAGAGAACTCATAACCAAAGAAAAGTGGAATGATTGTATACTAAATTAATTTAATACATCTGACACCTTGGAAGGCTTTGACTGTTTCACGTCCCATAAAACACAGGAGTCTGTAACTGGCTATAAAATCAGGTTGGGCCAGTCATTTCTTCCACCTTCACAATCCATATCTGGCCTTGTAGACCAATCAATATCACAGTGATCAGTATTGATCTTGTAGAGAGTTGGTATGACAGGTTCTACTGTGCCTTGGTTTGATCAATTCTTAGGTATAGATTCAGTTTTAAAGTTCTGTTTCTCATGAAATTATGATCAAACAAACTATACCTAATAGAACTTTGACAGCTTAGTAATAGTTTACCCTTAATCAATAAAATAAAGCGAGGTTTTATTACTCAATCTGTACCAGATCCTTTCAGGCATATTTCTATTTTAAAAAAGTATTACTAGTAGAAGTTTGAAAAGTACATTTTTATATTTTAGGTTTTTCACATTACAAGAGATTTGAGCTCTATTCATCTGTCTTTTGAACTCCAACAGTCTGCCTGTCTGTCTATCTACCTATCTTCCCATCTCTCTACCATCATTCATTCTTCCTTCAGGTTTTCAGTCACAATATTTTGCCATATTACTTTGGTTATTTTTCTTTATTTGTTCTCTAGAAGTCAATCCTTATTGTTCCTTGAAAATTTTAATTTTTTTATTACAAATGTTGTTTTTATGTTTTGCAAAAAATTTTCTCATATTCTTTTTTCCTCACAACTTATTTTTCATTCAGTTTAAATTCTGTGAGATGCATCCCTGTTGATGCAATTCTTATGCAGATGAGTGTAGTAAAAATTATTTATCCAGCCATCATCTGAAAGGCATGCAGGTGTTTGTACTTTGTCTTTACTATAAACAATGCTGCAATGATCATTTGTGCACATAACCTCATGTGCATGTGTGTGAGAGGATTTCTGATAGTAGATTATAGGAAATGCATGTTCAAATTCATCAGAATTTGAGGATTCAAATTCTTCTTCAATGTATACTTTTTCCAGCCATTTATAAGAGAGTTCTTATTATTTCACAATCTCTTCAACACTTGGTATTACTAGACTTTCTTTATTTGCCAATCTAGGAGTATTTGGTGATATCTTATTCTGATTTATTTTACCTTTGTACTATGACTAGCATGTTTTCCTGTGCTTATTTGCCATTGGATTTTATTTTTTCTGAAATTTTTTGTTTTGTATTTTTTTTAGCAGGTTTTTGTCTTTGGTTACTTGACCTTGTTCTTACTGACTTATGGAATATCTCTTTCTCCATTGTAACTACCCCATACTCCAATTTTTTTTTGTTATTTGTGATATTATTTATGTTATTTGTGTGTGCCTTATTCTATTGTTATATTTTACACAAATATATTTAAAATTTATTTTCCTCACAGGAAAAATTGTTCCATTTTATTCAGTATTAAATAAATACTGCATTTCTACATAAAATATTCAAATAATACATAAAAATATAAGACAATTGAGATCTGTACAAATCTCCCCATTCCTTAATAACCACCCTTAAAATTTTGGTGCATTTTAAGTGAATCTATTAGGCATTCACCCACACCCTGGACACATAATTTTATACACAATTGGATGATATACTGACAATTTTCACATCATCCTCATTTCAATCTCCTATATAAGAAAATTTCAAAAGGGTGCTTAAGTATTTTTCTCCATGCTAACATAACCACATAAGGCCTTTTTCATTAAATTTTATTAATGATTGTATTTTATTGCATTATTATATGCTAAGCATTTTATGTATAATCTTATTTTTCTTCATTATAGAGTTATACCTATAATAAATTCATCCATTGTTAGGGTTCAGTGAGTTTTGGCCAATCAATATCTGTGTAACAATCATGATTTAGAATATTTACTTTATTTTATATATTTATTTTATTTTACATATTTTTTTAGTTGTAGATGGACACAATATCTTTATTTTTATTTATTTTATGTGGTGCTGAGGATTGAACCCCATGCCTCATGCATGCGAGGCAAGCGCTCTACCACTGAGCCACAATCCCAGCCCCTAGAATATTTACTTTACACCAAAATATTACCTGTGTCCTGTTGCAGGCATTCCTCTACTGAGTAAAAGTATCTTAGCTTTAATTTGTATTCTCTTGATGCATATCATATTGAACATCTTTTCATGTACTTCTTAGACAATTATGCTTCTTCTTTTGTAAAGAGTCAATTAAAACTCTTGTTCAAGCTGGGCACTATGATGTATGCCTGTCATCCAGCAGCTCATGGGGCTGAGGCAGGAAGATTGCAAGTTGGAGGCTAGCCTGGACAACTTAGTGAATCCCTCTCTCAAAATTAAAAAAAAAAAAAGGACTGGGGATGAAGTCAGTAGTAGAGAGCCCCTGGGTTCAATTCCAGTTCCAAGTAACCCTTAAAAAAGAAAAAAATCTTTTACTCAATTTTAAATTGAGTTGTTTGCCTACTTCTATTAAAGTTGTAATAGTTCTTTATATATTATGCATTCAAGTTCATGGTCCAACATATGTATTGAGAATGTTTCTTTGAATCTAATAGGCTTGCCTTTTCTTTTTCTTAATGATGTCTTTCAAGAGCAGAAGGTAACAATTTTTATGAAGTTCAGGCCATCATTTTTCTTTATGGTTTATGTTTTTCATATTCTTTGTAAAAATAGCCATGAAACTTTTTCTCCTGTTTCCTTCTAAACATTTTTTACTACTACATTTTACATTTAGGTTAGTGAATAATTTTGGATTAACCTCCCAAGCACACTGTGTGAGTTCAATGTTGAGATTTATTTTTTATATAGATATACATTATAAGTTATTGAAAATGCTTCATTTCCTTCACTGAATTCCCTTGACTCTGTTATAAAAAAAAAACAAAACTGACTCTGTGTGTGTGAATGCCCATTTTTATTTTAGATGCTATTTTGTTCTATGTATATGCTTAGCCTTGCGCCAACATTGCACTCTTCTAATTACCATATTTGTATGGAAAGACATAAAATCAGGTGATATAAGTCTTCCAACTATATTTTTTCAAAATTGTTTTGGACGTATTTTTTCCTGTAAAAATTTAGAATCAGCTGGTTGGTTTCTAGGAAATTACTGCTAGAATTTTGAGCTGGACTGTTTGAGCATACAGATCAACTTGGAAAATAATTACCATCTGAAAAGCATTGACTGATTAAATCTTAACTATGTATTAAACTATGTATCTTAACTATGTATTAAAATGGCTTATCTCCACTTATTCAGGTTTCCTTTTATTTCTCTCATTAACGTTTTGTAGTATTGGTTTACAGTTCTTGCACATAATTTAGTAAATATTTCTCTAAGTATGTAATATTTTGTTATTTCTTTAAATGGAATTATTACTTAAGTCTCTTTTCCAATTGATGTGCATAGAAATGCAATTTATTTTCACATATTCAATTTGTTATATAACCTTGCTAAGCTCACTTTTTTCTTCTAATCACTTTTTATTGATTCTTTAGGATTTTTGATATAATCATTTAATCTATAAATATAGGTATATTCTTTCATTTTCTGTCTATATTTCTTTTACTTCCCTATTATAATGACCACAACATTCTATGTAATGTTGCATATTGGCAGTAATATCTGAGATTCTTGCCTTGTTTGTGTTTTTAGATATATTAATTATTATTTTGCTACGAAGTATGACATTGACTATAGTTTATCTTTTTATAGATGTTCTTTATCACAGGAAAAAAAAGAAAAAGAAAAAAAAAGAATTTTCCTTCTATTCTTACTATTCCTTGTTTCCTGCAGATTTTCTTTTTTTAAATATCATGACTGGATGTTTAATGTTGTCAATTTTTTTCCTTAATTTTTTCTCCTTTTGTCTATTAATATGGTAAACATTGTTGATTTTGTCCTTTTCAAATATTAAGCAAACTTTGAATATGCAGGATTAACTCATTTGATCATAATGTAATGATCTTTTATTATCTGGCCATGTCATGCTATACTTTTTATGTTTTTGAAGTTAGTTTGCCAAAATATTTTAGAGATCTGTATTCATTTCTATAGGAATTTTTTTTAAATACCCATTTATTAACTCACAGTTTTGTTAAGTCAGAAGTCTATTGTGACATGCCTGAGTTCTCTGCTTGGAACATCACTAGACTGAAATCAGAGTTTCAGCTGGATTCTAGAGATTCTATAGAAAAATCTGCTTCAGATCTCATTCAGCTTGTTGACATGTCAAATCTTTTGAAAATATGCTGCTTCTTTGTTCAGCTGAGAAAGACTCTGTTCTTTTAAATATTCGTGTGATTTGTTCAGGCCCACCTAGATATTCTTCCTATTTTAAAGTCAACTCTACCTATACTATAACCTAACTGCTGAAATAAAATCCATCATATTCAAGATCCCAGGGATTATGAGGAGCATGTACCAGAGAGGTGGTAATTCTTGGGATTTATCTTAAAATTCTGCCTACCACAGTCTGCCATTTGGCCCCTAAATTCATTTTTTCCCTCCCCAAAGTTCCAGGGGTCTCCCCATATAGCACTGGCTCAAATCTAGAAGCTCATCTAAATCTTATTAGCTCAAAAATCCAAATTCTCAACAACTAAATAATCTAAATCATATGCATATGAAGGTCCTGGGTGTAATTAAGTGCATTTCCTGGGGCACAATTACTCTTTGCTTTGAAAAGAAAGAAACAACTTCTCTGATCCCAACACTCCCTATGTTCAATGGTAGGACAGCACAGGCTATCACTTATAGGTATTCCAAATTCAAAGAGGTAACAATGGAAGGTAAATAGGAACCACTGGTCCAAAGCAATTCTGAAATTCAGCCAGGCAAACCCTAATCTCAAATCCTTGCCTGGATTTCAAGGCTTGAAAATCATTCTTTACGGTTCTCTTCTCTTCCCTTAGCATTCATTTGTGCCCTTTCTGATACTGGTTTCAACTTCTTTTAGTCATTTCTTTTTCCATAAAATATAACGTGTGTGTGACTAATTTTATCAGCCTGTTTCCTTTCAGTTGGACATCCAACTCCCTCCTTTCATTTTATATTCTCTCTGGTCCTTTCAGTCTAAACTAGCAATGTTTCTGCTGGATTAATTTTGTCAAGAGATCTCATATTTATGTTTCCCATGCATTTTGTTCTTCAGTTCTCATTTCTTGTGATAACTTTGTTTTTAGTATTAAAACAAGGATGACTTCATAAAATAAGTAGACCTCATACCTTTTCCTTTTCAGTCTTCTGGAAGATTGCATATGTAATTGGTTTGTCTTCCTTAAGTATTTTGTAGAATTTATCAAAAACCTCAGTTCTCTGGGCCTGAAGTTTTCACTGTGAGAAGGTTCTGAGTATGGATTCTATTTCCTGAATAGGTATAGATTTATTAAGGCTCTATATTTTTTCTTTAGTGAGCTTTGGTAATTTGTGTCTTTCAAGGGATTTTAAAGTTTCATCTTTGTTTTCTAATCGATTTGCATGAAGTTGTTCATGTTATCTATAAGATTTGTAGCAATTTCCTTTTTTGCATGCCTAGTGCTATTATTTACATTTTCTTTTTCCTGACTAGCTATAACATTTTCCTTTCCTAGAGGTTTTTTAGTTTTGTTGATCTTTTCAAAGAACAAATTTTAGTTTCATTGATTTTCTTTGGTTGATTTTCTGTTTTTAATTTCATTGATTTCTGCCTTTATATTACTTTCTACTGCTTTTGAGTGTAATTAGCTGATTTTTTTTTGTTTATTTTTGCTATACTGGGATTGAATCCAGGGGTATTCTACCACTGAGCTGTGTTCTTAGCCCTTTTAATTTTGTTTTGAGAAATGGTCTTACTAAGTTGCCCAGGCTGGCCTTGAACTTGCCATCTTCTGCCTTCCAGGGCAGTGGGAATTACAGGCATGTACCATTGAGGCCTGCTGGCTGTTCTTTTACTAGTTTCTAATTGAGAAGATTAGATCACTAATTGGAGAAAGTCTTTTTAAATATGCACATTTCAAAACTAAAATTTCCTTCTAAGTTTTGCTTTTAATTGCACCCCAAAAAACATCAATGTATTGTGCTTGTTATCATTAGTTCAAAATATTTCCTAATTTTTCTGTGATTTTTTTCTTTGGCTCATAAGTTATTTAAATGTAGATTGTTAGACATCTGAAGGGCTTTTCTACCTGTATTATTTTGGTGATTTGTAATTTAATTACATTTTGGTTAGGGAACATTAAAATTTCAGTTTTTTTCCCAAATATTTATAATATTTATTTTATAATATATCCTCTGACTTTATCTTTATGTACATTTCATGAATACATGAAAAGAATATTTGTCTTTAGCTATTTGGGGTAGTACTATATATATAACTGGCAATTTGGTTAAAGTAGTTAATAATGTCATTCAATACTCAGTATCTTTCCAATGTATATACAGAACTCTACCATTTTTAAAAACAAATTTTTCTGTATATTCAAGTTGCCCTCTAAAGTATTTTTTCCTTTAGCATTTCTTATAGTGCAATTATGTGGACAATAAGTTTAGTTTTGGATTATATGAAGATGTATTAATTTTATTTTCCTCTCTAGCTCTCTTCACTGGACAAAGAATTCTTGTAGACATCCTTTTCCCTTCAAGCCTTAGGAAGATGGCATTTCAATGTCTTCTGGCTTACAGAGTTTCTGAGAAGTCATCTGTTATTCAATCATTGTTAGTCTGTATATTAGGCACCATTTTCCTCTGGCTGCTTTCAAGATTTTCCCTTTTATCATTGTCTTTCAGCAGTTTGAGTATGATGTGTCTCGATGAGAGGTTTTGTTGTGTTTTAAATCTTGCTTGGAGTTGGTTGAGATTCTTAGATTTGGAACACGGTCAAGAAAAGCATTGAACTCACAGAACTGGCTTCATGTCACTCCTACTGTTGAGAGCAGATTTCCTTGTGATCTCTGCAGCCTTTCCTCGTGTCCCCTGGGTTCTTTTCCTTACAAGCATCATGTGCTTGTCAGCAGTGATTTGAGAAGTTTATACACTGAATTTTGGTCTCACTTTTCCTTGGTTCTTACATTGATGTCCCTGGTATCTCTGGCTTCTTTCCCTGATCTGAACTCTGTTTCTAGAACTTTTACCTGGAAAGACTTTTGTTTGGTTTGTTTTATTTTTTCCCCCTGACTGCCAATTTTCATAGCCATAGCCATTCAGACTGGGCAATGTCTCTGTCCTCTTTTGGACACTTTCCAGTGTCTGTCAATAGTTTTGTTTTCAGTTACACATTTTTTGTATCATTGTTCTCTGTAGGAAGTTAGTGTGACCACATCGAACCTCCATCATATCCAGAAAGTAGGTCTTGACTTTCTTCATTTTTTCTGTACCTCAAATTAGTAAATACTATCTATCCTTGTAATTTTATATAATTCTTTAGTTCTTTCATCCTTAGAGAGTACTTTTTTTTTCTTTCCTGAACTGTATCTCCTAGTAGTTCTTTCAGTAAAAGGATATTATCATTACAATCTCTTACTCTTTTTTTCTTAAAATGTTATTATTTCATTATTATATTGAATGATAATTTTGGTTAATACAGGATTTCAGGCTGACTGTTATTTTCTCTGGGTAGTGTGTCTCTGGCTGCTTTTAAAATCTCTCTTCTTTTGAAGTTCTAATATAATGCACTCTTTCACTCTAGTGGGGATTTATTAACATTTGTTCTGCCCAGAACCTGTTGAGTTAGGTTCCTTAAACTGATTCTGAGTATTCATGAGTTTTATAGATTCTGAAAATTCTCATTCTTTTGAGATGTTATCTCATCACTTTCTCTTCTTTCTCTCTTGGTGGAACTCCTACTAGCTTACAATAACTTTTCTTTTTATACAGTCTAGATTCCTTAATTCTTCTTTTGGCTTCCATGTTTGACTAACAATATCTAGCTTCTAATATAATAGCTCTTGTTTTAGCTGTACCTATTGGTGGTTTGCTTTTATGTTTTTAATTTTTGTTACATTTTTATTTCCTGTTTTGATTTTTATTTTCTATATTTAACATGCTATAAATATATATATATATATTGTAGTCTCAATTCAATAGTTGAAAGATCTGAAGGCTCAGGGAGGAAGGGTCTTATTCCATTGTTGTGACAAGTGACTCATCTTTCTTCATAGCCCTCAGCTGCAACTTCCTTTTTGGAATGGTGCAAAAGCCTTATCCCTCCTCTTCCTTTGAATATAAACTCCTTGATGACAAAATATAGCATTGATCCATTCTGTAAATGAATATGAGTGTTTTTCTTTTTTTTTACTTTGGTACCAGGGATTAAACTCAAGAGTTCTCAACCACTGAGCCATATCTCCAGCCCTATTTTGTGTTTTATGTAGAGACAGGGTCTCACTGAGTTGCTTAGCGCCTCATCATTGCTGAGGCTGGCTTTGAACTCACGATTCTCCTGTCTCAGTCCACCCAAAGTTTTGGGATTATAGGCGTGCACCACTGCGCCCAGCTCAAGTGTTTTTGAAGAGATTCAAGGTAGGACTTATTTCTCTGTTTGAATCACACATAGAATTCTGGATAAATATATATGTTTTAAATTGTATTATTGGTGGTGGCAGGTGATTTGATTAAGCCTAGATTATGTAGTCATACTAAAGTGGTTATTACGTTTATTCAGAGTTAAACAGAAACAAATGACAGTCTCATTTGTAGTCAGAACAAAATAAAGGAAATTAGCTCCTCATCTAAAATTTAGGAAATGAAGCCAAGTAATTATTATGGAGATAGGGATGAAGTACCAGCCTTGTATTCTCTAGTAGTTCTTTTCCTGCATAATTATTCTGATCTAGAATGATCAGTGAGCTGCAGACACAAATATTTCTTGTAAGGAACAAGCTTTAATTAGTTTGTGGATCATTTTGGTTCCCACTCTGGGAAAGAAAAATGTATTGATTTGTATTTTCAAATTTCAAGTCTCACTTATCTGTAAATGTATTATAATCAATATAAGTAGTATTATGGTCTTCATCATTTGCCTTCTTTTCTGTACAATTAACATCAAAATTCACCTTTAGCTTTTTTAATAAATAACAAATTAAAATCTATATGCTGTATATCCATCCGAAAAGGTGCATTATAAAAATCTTTTTAATCATTAAGGTATTTTCTTCAATTTAAAGGATTACATTAAGCAATGTACTTAGATTTAAGAAACCTGGGTCATTTTTTTTGCTTATGTTTCTTGGTGACCCTTCACAGTATTTTAACTTTTCTTAGTTTCTGTTTCCTTACTGTGTGGGGAAAGATCAAGATAGAAAATCACTAGTATACTGATTGTAAACCACCTATGATTGTTCTCAGTTTCATTCTAGTTCCCCATATACTTTCTCTTTCTTTCTCAGGGCCCCAGAGATCCAACTTGTTCTTATTTCTTTTCTGAACTCTTGGTCACCTTGACCAGTGACTCTCAATTATATACTTCAAATCTGAGAGTCCATAGTGTCATTGAATTTATAAAGAAACTGTAAATCCCTAAGTCCAAATATTTTCTGTAGATTAAAAGTGGCTCATATATATGCACTGTAATATTTTAAGGATCACAGATGTTTTGTGATTAATAGAATTAAAATAATTAATTTTAAATGTCATTAAATTCACAAATGTTATTTTTTTATCATTCTGAATTTTCCAATCTTGTATTATTAACGTAAAACTGCTCTCCTATAGGGATACTTAGAAATCTTGTGGTTTTTTTTGAAAATGTTAGGAATAACTGATCTTACACTATGTATTTCCGTTTCTTCTGTTTAAATATGGTTTCCTCTGACAGTAAATCTAGATGTCAGTTTGAGGTAGGCTTGTTGGCAAATTACTATTGAAAGAAATAGGATTACAGTTTTATACCTTTCTGTGTCCCATAGAATGTCGTATGTACCTTTGAAAAAATGTGTTACTTTGATAGTATATTTTAATTGATGATTTCCTAAATTTTTCTAATATTACTCAAGTAATATTATATCATAACAGTTGCTTACTTACCTTTCATTTCTCCTACAGTGTTTACCATGTCATGCTGTATAGATAGTAGAATATTAATAAAATTTCTTTGACTCTAAAACCCTACCAGCAGACAGGAATAGATCTGCAAGAGCAGGAAGTCCCTTGTCAACAGGAAAGTAGAAGTGATCCAATGATAAGTCTCCTAATTAAAAAATCATTCAACAAAGACATGTGGCTACCTCAAAGCCCATCCATCCTGGTACTCAGGAACGTCAAAAGACATTGGATGGGCTAATCTTATTCCCTGGAATTTATGTGACCCTGTGATCAGGTGAGGATGGGTTAGATTTGCCTAGGTTAGGCACCAGGAATTTGTTATATTTAATTTTTATTTTATACTTTTCATAATGCTTTAGCTTATATGTATTTTAGTTATGTATTGATTTTCTGTGGAAGTTATATTCTATTTGCATATTTGATGGCTAGGTTGAAGAAATCTAAATCTAAAAAACTAAAAGTGGGATAATTCCAGAAGATTACTAGCACCTTTGATGATGCTGATGTCCTAGAAACAAGCCATAAATGTAGTTCCAAAAAGAGTGTGTAAGGGGATGATTATTGAGTGACTAAGTAGTGGTTTAATGAAAATCAATATGACTGAGTTAAAATTTTGTTAGATATCCAGAATGTTGCTAGAATCTCTCTCTCTTCTTCCAGGATACTCACTCACTTCATAGCCTGGTCGTTCCACCTTTTCTGTACATTCTTTCATCAAATCCATTCCCCCCTCATTGTGGTTATTTATCCTTTTAAATACTTACCCCATCATGTCTGTCACCTCTCTGGAAACCTCCAGTGGTTTCTCTTCCCTGGAGAATAAAGTGCAGCCTGTTAGCCTAGTGTGATGAGATGTGGTCAGGATGTCTCTGGTGATAAACAATGGATGATCTTTCTGGGTTGCTTGAACAAGGTCTTCCTGAGCTGACCAATCACAAGGGTCATTCGGTCCAAGGACTTTCTTGAGCCGGTTGCAGAATAGGAGGTCAGAGATTGGGAGTACAAGAAAGATTTGTTGTGCCATTGATGGCTTGAAAAGGAGGGCAACAACACAGAAAGGAATGAAGACAGCCTCTGGCTGTGAGGAGCAGTTGCTAGCTGACAGGAACTTTCTAGAAGGCCCTCAATCCACGAACGGCAAGGGACTTAATTCTTCCAACAAGAAGACTGATCTTAGAATTAGATATTCCCCTAGAGCCTGTAGATAAGAACTTATTCTATCTGATAACCTTGATTTCAACCTTTCGATGCTCTGAGTAGTGAACTTGGCAACGCTATGCTCTAAGCCAGACTCAACCTACAAAACTCTGAGCTAATGAGTTGTGCTCTTCTATGACAATAAGTTCGTGGTTATTGGTATCTTGACAGTAGAAAACTAATACAGAAGATTTTTCAGTTATTGGAGTGGGAGGTAATGGCACTTTGAATTGTGGTAGTGGCAAATAATCCCTTTAAGGAGACAAGTAGCTGGCTGTGTAAGTGAAACAGTGTTTTGTCGTGGAAGCCAAGAGAATAGTGTTTCAAAAAAGAACAAGGATGGAAGGTAGGGGCAGAAATAAGAAAGACAGTGGAATGAATCTGACATAACTTTCCTATGTACATATATGAATATACCACAGTGAATCTCCACATCATGTATAACTACAAGACTGGGATCCTGATTAGAATAAGATGTACTCCATGTTTGTATAAACACGTCAAAAGATACTCTACTTTCATGTATAACTAAAAAGAACAAATAAAAAAATTTTAAAAAAGAACATGGGCAATGTGACATTATACTCCTGAGATGTCAAGTAATAAATATTTCTCTTGGAGTTAAACCATCTCATGGAATGAGATGGAGAGTGAAGGTGAGAAAAAGAAGACAAAACACTAAGTACAATGAGCTCTGTAGAAGCTTCTTTTGAAGGAAAGAAGACTGGAAAATTTATTTAATTTTCTATGGGAGACACTTAACATATTCAAAAGCCAAATGAAAGGATCCAGTTAAGAAGTTGTTGTTGAATATACACAAAAAGAAAGAAGAGATAATGTAGTTTCCAAAAAGATGGGGGAGGTGAGAGTCAAAGTATAGGTTGGCATTAATTTTCTTTAGTGTAACAAGAATGAAGAGAGAGAGGTTCTGGCATAGACCAATTTGCATAGTAGGAAAAGTGAAATTAATGAAGTCCTAGTCTGATGGCTTCTCTTTTCTCCAAAACTGTGAAACACTGTCATGTGTTGAGAATGTGGGAAGGAGAGGAGACATTATAAATGTGAAGAGGGTAGGATGAAGTCTAAAATAGTCATTGTGAAAAATGGGAGACTCAACTGAGCAGACCTATACAGGTAGTTAATGAGGAAGCCTAAATGTCATAACATTAAAGGAGATTTTCTTGTCATCTTTCCAGCAGCTGCCTCTTTACCTTCTCTCGCTCTGAGAGAGAACTAATCTATAATATCTTCTTCCCTTGAAATACCACAGCACATTTTTCACACCATGATAGAGATTATCTCACTATATTATACCATCCATTAGCATGTCTTGTTCCTAATGATAGGCTATGAACTGCACAAGATTGTTTCTGATGTCTTCATTTATCTTTGTACTTAATTTATCTTTGTACTTACAAACTTTATATCATTATTATTATGACATGACAAAAATAATAAAGGAAATGATATTAATTTTTAAAAATTAAATTTTGTTGAACACTTGTGTGTCATTCACTTTGCTAAATACATTTTTATTTTCACATTTATAACTTAATTTTGTCTTTATAATCACCCCTATTTTTTCTATTTAATAGATTTGGAAAGTAAAGCTTAGAGGGGTTAAATGTCTCAGTGGAGATATTGCAACCAGCTGAAAAATTATTGGAACCAGGTCTATCTGGTTCAGAACCCATACTTTTGACCAAGAGAATAGTGTTTCTCTTGGTTTAATATATCTCCTGATTAAATATTTATTTAATAAGAGGCTCATGTTGCAGAAGATGTTTTTACTAAATATTTAGAATTTTCTGCTTAATCTATTAAGGAGATAAAGACATTACAGAACAAAAATTTCTTTCTTTATTTTTACATATGAAAAATAAATAAAATATATATTTATTTAAAATATATATAAACTATTATATTTTTAATATAAAATATATATTTAAAAATATATAAAAAATATTTTTTTCATTGTTGAAGATTAAACCCAGGGTCTAGCTCATGATAGATAATTAAGTGCCCTAATACTGAGCTACATTCCTTGGCTTAAGTTCATGTAATTACAATGTATAGATGGACTTTATGTAGAAAGCTCTAATTATAAAAGTGCTTCAAAAGAAAATTAATGTGGCATATCCCAATACTCAATTAGCACTGAATATTATCATACTACATCATACAAACAGAATATAAAACAACTTAGTTTAGCCAGGCATGAGTATCTTCTTAGTTTAATCATCAATAAAAAAAGAAAAAGAAGCACCTTTGACTTCAGAACAGAAAATGATCCAATATTTTTCAGATAAAAACAGGGTCATCTTGGAAAGAAGCTCTAAGGTTAATGTGGAAAGTGGTTTAATGTATCGATGAAATGTAAGCACCTACCAAATCCATAAGAAATGACAAAATGAAAGCCTATTACAATTCCCTGATGTCCTGACTTTTAGGAAAACATACAGGGAAAGAGAGACACAAGGATAAAGGGCACAATTAAGGAAACACCCTATATGTAAATCATTCCTGGGATGATCATGGAATGTGGATTTTATGGGCTATTCTATTTATTTCTTTAAGGTATTCATTGATAGCTAAGAATACCAAATAAAAAAATGAAAAGGGAGAAAGCTCCAGTCATTACATTTGTGTTTAGTAACCCATGAATGTGACTGTTTTCAAAACAACACTATTAAATAAATATTTCTCAAATCTAGAAGAAAGTTTATCCAAAAGATATATCTATTTATCTATCAGTCATTTATCTAACTAAAATCTCTTTTATGTATTAGAAATTTTTGAACTAGTTTTAATATTTTGGAATATTTAAATCCAAAATACCTTACAGATGTATTGGGGTTGTAGCTCAGAGGTACAGCACTTGGTGAGCATGCACAACAGTTTGATCTCCAGCACCACAAAAAAACTAAAATAAATAAATAAATAATATATATTACATAATTTCAGATAAGAATGTCATAAAATCCACAATATATCTGTATATGTATGTATGTTTGAATTAAACATGCAATAATAATTATAGGAAAATTTTATATATATACTCTTTGAGAAAGATTGAATTTTAGATTTAATTTTTTGGAAAAGAACATAATTTGATCCCATAAAGTGATCAATAAATAAATTTTAAATTGACTTGTATGAAGGAAGTAAAAAAATCAATCAAAATCAGTTTGACAATAAGATTTATTTACTCACATAAATAGAAGAAAGTAG
Organism: Xerus rutilus; assembly: GCA_028644305.1. NCBI lineage: Eukaryota > Metazoa > Chordata > Mammalia > Rodentia > Sciuridae > Xerus > Xerus rutilus. Next base: position 43,218,001 of record CM053407.1, on the reverse strand, counting down.
CTACAGCTTACTATTTTGCAAATCTACTTTTGTGAAATATAATTTTTATTCAGTAAAATATCCATGTTCTAAATGCCCCCATTCTAATGGTGGGCTTTCAGGAGCCATGGATTCTGCCATCCCTCTTTCCATTTCCCAAGGTTCAACACCCTTCTTTCCTCAAAGGATTGGAAGATTGGTCAAGAGATGGGATGATTTTGGAAGGGAAGAACATAAATGATTCTACATAATGTTCCTATAGTGTGGTCACATGCTGTGAGGGACAAATTTAATTAGAAGAATCTTGAAGCTCTACTTTATTGTCAAAGTACTGAAGTGTCCATCTGTACGACTTGGATTTCATGTGCCATCCTAGGAGAAGAGAAGACTCCTGAACTCTGAGGCAATGTTCTGAGAACATAAAAAGGCTACAGATCAAACATTGAACTAGCATTGGAAATTTGAACTTGGTTTTTCCATAACATTTCCTGTTACCATATGCACTGCCCATAACATTGGAGCAACTCAATTTTCTCTCGTTAGTGCAAATTGAATTCCTTTCCAAACATAGGTATGTCTCTGTCCACCAAGTTACTTCTCAAATACTCTTCAGAAATAAATTGTTCATTGAGTAAAAATACACAAAGGAATTTACTCAACTTAATAAACATTTTTCTGTTTTTTAAGTGAAATTACTTCAGAGATTGAATTTTCTTCCCAGTTAACTTCCAATTACCTGAAAATGAGATAAATAAAAAAGAAAAAGAGACAGAAATTCTTTTAGAGATTCCCTTTGTCAGATGTTCAAGCAAATCCCTTGTACTGCACTGAAAAAACAAACTGCTCCCTAACTGACGTTAATATACCTATTTAACTAGAAAAAGAGATTTTCCACATTATGTGAAGGTTTTGATTTAAAAGATTATTGTTTTCTGTGCATTTGTTGGTAATTATCTCAGATGGCAGAATATGAAGTGAATGACTTTACTTCCCCATTTACTTTAGGACAAACACAAGGAAATTATTACTTAATTAGCTTCTTTTGCTGGGCATTCTCTCTTTCTGGTTCTTGTCTTTGCATATGCTGTGATGGAGCTACATGACTGACTTTCCCCTCATTTACTCTTAATTCTTTTTTTTAAAATTTTTAATTTTTCTTAGTTGTTGATGGACCTTTATTTTATTTATTTATATATGGTGCTGAGAATCGAACTCAGGGCCTCATACATGCTAAGCAAGCACTCTACCACTGAGCCACAACCCCAGCCCTTACTCTTAATTCTTGATAGTAGCTCTTTGCATAGTTTAGCAGTTTTTTCTGTAGATTTTTTTCTTTTTACTAATATTAGTGCTAGCTACCTTATAATATTATTTTTCCATATCTCAGCTCTTTGGTACTCCTATTTCTCGTTTTCCCTCACACATAGAGTACCCAAGTTAAGGAGACAATACAGCCAAACAACAGGAAATAGGCAGTTTCAAAACAAGGACTATTAGAGATAAAAGGGACTTGCCGATCAGCTGCTATAGAATCTTTGTCTTATAGGTAAGTAGACTGAGGTCCAAAGACTCAGTATGCCTTTCCCAATCACATCACCTAAGTGACAGTAAATTCTAGATCATCACTTATGTCTATGGTAGGCTCTTTGGATATTGCTGTCAATAGAAGACATTGATGGAAATGTTCAAGTACAGATAGCAGCAGTGTGTTCAGATCTGTTTTCCACTTACCCATTTTAGTAGACATTTAGTTTATCATTGGATTAATAACTCTGCTATACATTGGTAGATTACCAAAGAAGCTGTGGGCCTTGGTAGGACATCAGGTTACTTCTGACTGTGCATACAGGGATCGTACAAACAAAGAACAAATTTCAGCTTGCTATTGTTATTATAGAAAGCTTCAATTTTGAGTTTCTAAGTAAGACACAGCAACGTCACTCAGGACAGTTCTAGATGTTTGTATCAAAGGCTCAGGTACTCAAGGGCTTATTTTGGTGCAAAGGGCTAAAGTGAAACTATCAAGTCCTGAATTTCAGTTGGTTCAACAAAGTTTGTTCTGGTTTATCTCAAGACAGAGAAAAGACATACTGTTTCAGAAAAGCATTATTTTTTAATAATACATTAATAATGTAAAAATTAGATTAATAGAACTGGCTAATTTATTAATGAAACCACAGAGAGAAAAAGATGTTTCTTTAGCTGACTCATTTTTCAAAGTATGACTACTCTCTTTGGAAACACTACTTGAGATGAATATTGTCCTTAAGCAAGGACATATGTTTAGTTCATTTTATTTAAGGCAAGACTCACACTGGCTACTAATTAAGTGGTAATTTGTGCTAAACATATCAATTAAATGGCCTGGCAGCTCCAACCAGAAATCAAAATATGCCTAAAAAAATTCAAATAAGGAGGAAACACTGACCACAGCAAGATCAGTGCTCATCTGAAGACAGCTTCCATTGCCATCAGGAATGAGGCAACAAGACTTCGGTAGTGCTGCTAACTGCTGTCATCACAACTTGAATGAGCAAGACAGGAATAAAAAGGATTTTCACAAATTGTTTATTTTCTGAGAAGTTTTCCCTCCTACATTTCAAGCTTTTGAAAGTGTATTTCTGCAACATATGGGCACTGAGTCATACTAGCTGATTACTTTAAAAGGGTGGTTAATGTGTGAATCAGCCAACATCCAACAAGAAAAGGCACCTTTGGATAAAATGATCATGTTAGAAGATACCTCCAAAAATAATCATTACTATGTGTGCAATTTTATTTACCAGGCTAAGTTCTTATGTAGAATATTTGTCCTTCTATGTATTTAGAAGTATTAATAGAATTGGTTAATTTATTAATGAAACCATAGAGGGAAAAAGATGTTTCTTTAGTTGACTCATCTTTCAAAATATGACTACTCTCTTTGGAATATTTGATATATTGATATATTGAAAAGTAGAAGCAATAGAATAAAACATTTTATAAATAGCTGTTAAAAACTGATGGGAAATACTGTGTTTGGAGTTGTTAAACCACTTGTGAACAGTGTGCTGTCTGTCCTGATTCACTGGGTGTGTGCAAAAGGTTCTTTGTTAGAGTGTGCTAGAAAACCTCAGCTTACCCATACCCCTGTAATGGGCATTTCAATTATCTTTGCTTTACAGTATGTATTGTGCATAAATTGGACAAAGGCCTGCTAATTTTATAATATCTAGTCTCTAGGTAGTAAAGAGGTCACCAAAGTATGACAAGTGACAATTCAAATTACAAACAACATTTATCAGTTGGTACGTTAAAGTACAATGGAACACTCTCAGCTTTAATTTTTTTTTTTAAATATTCTTTTAGTTGTTGATGGATCTTTATTTTATTCAATTATTATTTTTATTGGTGCTGAGGATCGAACCCAGTGCCCCACACACGCTAGGCAAGCGCTCCACCACCGAGCCACAGCCCCAGCCCCTCTCAGCTTTAATTTTGTGTTAAAAGATTTTACCTAAATGTTCTAGTCTTGTTTTCATTATATTTCTAATGAATACTAAGAATTCCTACAGGTAATAACTATGTTCTTATATTTATGTTGATATTTAAGAGATTGGTTCCAATCATTACGATAGCATAACCTATACAGGTTACATCAAGTAATAGAAGTGATAGAATCGGCAACAATTTAGTCATAAGTTAACACAATTTCCATTTTTTTTAGTCATGATTATTGGGCTGTTTATTTACTTGCAAAGACCTTATGCTAAAGAATTGAAGACAAGAACTTTATTTTCATTCAATCAGCAATTATATATCTCTGTGTGACTACAAATATGAGTAATAAGACAAATGACAGCCTTGGCATTTATCCTTAAGAGACAGTAAAACAAAAAAGAGTGTATTAAAGCGTTAAGTGGTACTGACCAAAACAAAGGACATGATTAACTGCTGTATAATGGGTTTAGAAGCACAGTCTTACTTAGACAATGCTGGCCACGTTTGTTTTTGGTAGTATAACACTCTACCAATTGTTTCTGAGCCTTAAATTTATTGTAATAAGGGTGGGAATATTATCTATCTTGTGGTTGTTATGAGAAATGATTAAGCACATAAACTAGCACAGGATACGGAATGAAAAAATCCCTGATGAATGGCAATTACTGGTAGTAATTTCAATATTAATATTGTCAAGAATAATAGAACTGGGCTTTGAAGGATCATAAGAATTTGGATAGGTTGATAAGAGTAAAAATCCAGAAAATATATGTGTATATATAAAATGGGTTTGAGGAGATACATGTAGGGCTAGAGTTTAGGGGAAAACTAAGCATAAGAAGAATATCAAATCTCTGAAAATGTCAAGTAAGGCAATGATAGGGTCAACCTCTCTTCTAAATGCTGAATAAAAATAAAGATGGTATACTGTTTAAGTTCTTCTGTTTTTAAAATTGAGATGCAGTGAACATGAAATAAAATGAACACATCTTATTCACACATGTACATACAGTGAAATAGAGACCATTTCCTGTCCAGCAGAAATTTCCCTATGCACCCTTCAATCCCATCTCCCTCTCCCCACCACCTTCCTGCCTTTCTAGTATCTATCACTAGTAATACATTTTATCCGTTCTTGACTTCATGTGAATGGGATTTTTGAGTATGTATTCTTTTGTGCCTGTATTCATTGATTTAACATGGTATTTTTGAAATCTGTCCATTTGTTGCTTCCTATGTATTTGTCCACGTTTTATTTTATGGTTCACATGCCTTATTTCAATGTTTTTGTTTCTGATATTAATTTATTTTTCCTTTATATTTTTCTTGATAATTTAGGCTAGATTTATCTTTAAAAAAGTTATTGGCCTTCTTGGTGTTCTGTATTTTTTTTTTTTTGACCCAGGTCTTGCTATGCTGCCCAGATAAGTCTCATGTTCCTCCTACCTGAACCTGGACTACAGCATATACCGCTGTATTTGGCTGATTGTCTTTCCTTTTTGTTCATTTCTATATTCCTGATTTCCACTTAGATTTTTTTTTCTAGTTGACATATAATTTGTTCTCTTTCCAGTATTCTCTAGTGGGATCTTGGGTTATTGATTTTAGGAATTTTTACTTTAAAAAAATCTGTTATTTCAAGGTATTTATTTCCATTTCAGTAGGTTTTCTGTATTTTTTACTGGTACATTATAGTCGTATACAATTGTGGGATTTATTGTTACATATCCATACGTGCATACAGTATAACAATATAATTTGGGCAATGTCATTCCCCAGTATCTCCCCTTTCCCTTCCTGCATCCTTCCCTCTGGTCCCTTTCCTCTAATGATCTCCCTTGGAGTTTTATGAGATGCCCCCCACCTTTCTTTTTCTTTCCTTTTCAGCATTGTTTCAACTGCATCCCACACATTTTTATATATTGGAGTTTTATTATTATGTACTCCAATATATTCTATAACTAATCTATATATTTTTTGAGCCATGGACTATTTGGGAATACTTTAAATTCAATATTTTTTATATATTTATAATTTCCATATATTTATGTACACTTATTTCTATGTATTTCTATGTACTTATGTATTCTATTAATCTTATGTTTTATTACTTATTCAAGAGTGTATTTATTTACATATATACTTTCTCCATATTGAAATTGCTGTATGTTCTAAATGTATTTCTAGATTTATTGATTCTAATTTAATACTTTTTGTATTACAAGAATGTGTTCTTTGTGAATACAATTATTTGATATTTATTGCAATTTGTTTAAATCCTACTATATGATCTTAGTGAAAATTTCAGGCAAACTTGAAAAGAATGTATATTCTGCATTTGGAATTCATATTTTATAACTGTCACTTGGGTCAATTTATTTGATAGCATTTTTGAGATCGCAATGTTACTGATATTTTGGTGTACTGATTCTAAGAGTTAACTGAAAAATGTTTGCTAAGTCTTCACTTATGTTTATGGATTTATTTATCTCTTCCGTTAGTTTTCTCAAATTTGATGAAAGTGTTTTGAAACTTTGCTATGACGAAGTGCATACATTTTTGGTGTTTGTTTTTTTTGATGAATTGTTTACTTTGTCACAAATTCTTTTGTTTCTAGAAATACTCTTGTCTTGAAGTTTTCTGTGTCTGAAATGTGTATTGCCATATAAGCTTTCTTATGCTTAGTGTTTGCATGAGAATATTTCGATACTTTTATTTTCAATCTCTCTGTGCCTTTATAACCAAGTTTGTTTCTTATAAACAGCAGATAGTTGAATCTTGTTTACTTATTCAGTATTTTAACGTCTTGTAATTGGATGTTATTCCATTTATAATTAATTAAATTATTGATGTGATTGACTTTCATATTCTGTTCTCGTATTGGTTGTAGCATTTGCACTTTTTTTCTGTCCCTCCTCTCTTGCCTTCTTTTGGTAAGTCACATTTTTCTGGGGGGTGATTATCCCATTTGATCTCTTATATTGACTTTTCAGCTATATCTCTTTAATTTCTTGCGGGGGGTACCAGGGATTGAACTCAGGGGTACTGAACCACTGAGCCACATCCTCAGCCCTATTTTGCGTTTTATGTAGAAACAGGATCTCACTGAGTTGCTTAGTGCCTTGCTGTTGTTGAGGTTGGCTTTGAACTTGTGATTCTCCTATATCAGCCTCCCAAAGTGCTGAGATTACAGGCGTGCACCACCTTGCCAGGCTTGTCTCTTTAATTTTTTATGAGTTGCTCTAGAAATTACAACAGGCTTTATGAAGTTACCACAGCCTAGCTTTAAATAATGATAGTAGTAATAACAATAATAATAATATAGTAATAACAACAATAACACCTCAAAACCTACATAAGAACCTGATAAAACTTGTGATAGCATAATACCATTTTTATACTTTCTTTCTTCGATTATTATTAATTACTCTACATATATTCTAATCTCCAAATATCTTTGTTTTTTAATTAAAAATGCAAAAATTATAACTAAATATAAAATAAATATAATGGCAATTTCAAAAGTCTTTCGCTTTTATTTAGCTGTTTACTTTTTCTGATAGTCTTAATTCATTTCTAAAGAATTTGGTTTCTTCTTGTATCCTTTTCTATCAGCTTAAATAACCTTTCTCTTTGTCGTTCTTTTTTTCTTTGTGAAATGTAGGTTTACTGGAGACAAATTAGCTTTGAGCTATCTGATGACATCTTTATGTGGCTTTCATAGTTGAAGGATATTTGCCCTGGAGATAGAATTCTAGATTTGACAGCTTTTATCTTTTTTTTTTCTTTTGACACTTTAAAAACATTAAAGGCCATATTGACCTGGACTTTATTATTTCTGGTAAAATGGTAGCCATCATTTATATTATTTTCCTCCTGTAAGTAATAAGTCTTTTGAACCCTAGCAATTTTTAAGAATTATTATTTTTATTTTTAGGAATTTGATTATGCTAAACATAGGCATAGTTTTCTTTGTATTTATCCTGCCTGCTTTGCTGAGCATTTTGGGTTAATCGGTTGATGTCTGTCACTTGTATTCTTTAAAGTTTCTGCTATTATCTCATTGAAATATTCCTTTCGCCTCATCTTTTCTTTATTTCCTTCTTTTTTTTAAGACTACAATTACACATAGTTGTTTTGTTATGTTCACTATTGAAAAAAATCTTTGAGCTTAACTTGGGATTCTTTCTATTTAAATTGTCTTCCAGTTTTGAATATTGTTCTCTATATGTTTTACACTTTGGACATATGGCATTTTTCATTACAAGCATTTCCATTTAGTTCTTTATTAAAGGTTTTATCCCTCTGATACATTTAGCCATTTATTTACACATTTCATCAAACTTTTCTACTAGAATCACTAGCATTTTAGTCATGATCATTTTAAAGCCCCTATCAATTATATCATCATCTTAAAATTCTGTGGGTATACATTTATTAACTGTTTCTTCTCTTGAGCAAGTGTCTCATTTTCTTACTTTTTCACATGTCCATACTTTAAAGTTACACACTGATAATTTTGTGTAAGACATCAGTAGAAGCCAGGCGTGGTGGTGCATGCCTGTAATCCCAGAGGCTCAAGAGGCTGAGGCAGGACGATTGCAAATTCAAGGCCAGCCTCAGCAATTTACTGACACTCTAAGCAACTTAGTGAGACTCTGTCTCAAAATAAAATAATAAAGAATGAGCTAGGGATGTGGCTGAGTAGTTAAGCACTTCTGGGTTCAGTCTCTAGTAACAAAAAACAAAAAACAAAAAAAGAAAAGAAAAGGCATCTGTAAAAATAGATGTAAATATTATTTACTTTCAAAAATAGTGTACCCAAGCCGGACATGGTGGCACACACCTGTAATCCCAGTAGTTTGGGAGGCTGAGTCAGGAGAATTAAGAGTTCAAAGCCAGCCTCAGCAAGAGCGAGGTGCTAAGCAACTCAGTGAGACCCTGTCTCTACATAAAACACAAAATAGGGCTGGGATGTGGCTCAGTAGTTGAGTACCCCTGAGTTCAATCCCTGGCACCAAAAAAATAGTGTACCACTTTATGCAGACATCAGAGAGGTGACTAATTCAATCTGATTGGTGGATGAGTTGGATCTAGGGTTTGTTGTGGCTTTAACTTATTTCACCAATGACTTTAAACATTTTTAAGCTGAATCAACATACTCTTTTGTAGGATCTTGGATATAGGCAATAAAAACATTCTGGAAATCTATTAGACTTGCAGTTGAACTACCTGTTTTTGTAAATATGGGAAATTATTTTCTGATTTACATCCCAGCTGCTAGGATTTGGAGCAATATCAAAATTTTAGTTGGGTTTACTTCCACTTTCTAGTACTAAACCTTAGTTGCTGGGTCTTAGTATAATTTTTTGAGCCATAAGGACTCAATGACATTAAGAGAACAGCTGTTCTCCATTCTGTGAAGGCCTAGAACACCCTAGATGTCTTTCTCTCAGTTCTACTGGCGTTTCCTCAGTCTATGATATTTGAAAGCCTAAAATGCCATTGGAAATCTAATCTTTTTTTTTAATCTTTCTTTTCCTGACCTTCCACCTGCTAAGATTGCTACTTTTTAAAAAATTTTTTTTTAGTTGTAGATGGACACAATTTCTTTATTTCTTTATTTTTATGTGGTGCTGAAGATTGAACCCAGTTCCTCATACATGAGGGGCAAACACTCTACCATTGAGCTACAATCCCAGCCGCAGGTTGCTACTTTTAATATGCAGAAAGCCCTACATATCTGAGGGAGGATTTCTCTGAGCTCTCCTTCTCCCACTGCCTCCAGGGTTTGATGTGGTATTGTGGAATAAGAGTTAAATTTTTGGAGAAAATAGTTGGCAGGTAAGAACTTATTCATTCTGTACCTGAGATTCCTTAGGATGTCGATTTGCCCTTGTTAGAAGTTCAGCTGTTTCTTTTCACCTCTTCTATGTCATATTCTTCTTCCTCTTATTATCTTATTCTGTGGATAGCAATGCCTTGTAACTTCCTGTGATGGACTTCATTTATGTTTCTTTAATTCTGTATGATTTTTAAACTTGTCCAGTTTGTTTTGTTTTGGATTTTGGGGCAAGTGTGACAGTCTCTTGATTTGATTAAGTCTGAATGGGAAGAAGCATCTAGGGAGCACTATATTTCAAATTAAATAAATCTCACAGTAAAGGTGAAATGAATTAATGAAATTCAGGATATAAAGACTAAAACATATTTGTACATATTAAAGGGATTTAAGTGTACAAGGAAGTCTAGAAGTATTTTCTGACCTTTTGCAATCATTCCCCTAAATTATGCTGCTAGATAGTACTGATCAGAAGGGAAGTCTATTGGACAGGACGGAAGAAATGTAGTAGGTTTAGTCAGTAAAGATGTAAAATCATAAGTTATTGAAATAGAGGAGTCAATGAAAAAAATAAAGATATAGAATGCTCAATTTTTAGCAATTATAAGAGCAGGACAAGGCACAGTGTGGTGGTGTTTTCATCAATGAGTAGTACTTCTTTTTTTTTTTTATATTTATCAATTCATTTACTAGATTTGCATTGCCAATTCTACACAAATTTATATTCTTCCAGAAAAAAGGAAGAGGAGGAAGTAATTCCCATGCACTTTGTGAGGCCAACATTATTCTGACAGCAAAGTCAACAAAGACATTACAAGAAATTAAAGCCACAGACCAATAACTTTGTATATGCTTACCTTTTTAAAAAACTGGTTGTACCTTTTTTATAGTTCCATCAGCAGTATATGAAATTTTCAGTTGCTCACATCCTTACTAACATTTTTGTCAATTTTAAAATTTTATGCATTCCAAGAAGTGTGCAGTATTATGTTTTGAGTTCCAAATTTACATATCCCTAAGACAAATGATGAACATTTTTATCTGTGTACTTTCCATCTGTATACTTTGGCAAAATATCTGTTCAAATCTTTTGTTCACTTTTAAAATGGGGTGATTTTTTTCCCCTTTGCCTGATTGTACCTTCAGTATGGTGCTGAACAGAACGTGTGAAAGCAGACATTTCTGCCTTTTTTCTGATCTTAAGGAAACAGCATTCCTGTTTTTCAAAATTAAGCATACCTTTTTTTGTTGAGTAGTACTTCTATTTCAGGCAAAATATTGGGCCAAGCTATTTATATTAAATCTCGGCTTGAAAAATTCTCAGAATATTAGGTAAGATATAAATATGTATTTTAAAATGCATTGAAGAACAACATTTAAAGGAAAAAATATGCATAGCTACATATGATATCAAGAAAAATAATAGCTGAATATGAAGGAACTAAAAATCTTTAAAGCCAGGCATGGTGGCGCACGCCCTGTAAACCTAGTACTTTGGGAAGCTGAGACGGGAGGATCGCCAGTTCAAAGCCAGCCTCAGCAATGGCGAGGCGCTGAGCAATTCAGTGAGACCCTGTCTCTAAATAAAACACAAAATAGGGCTGGAGATGTGGCTCAGTGGTCGAGTACCCCTGGGTTCAATCCTAGTACCAAAAAATAAATAAATAAATAAATAAATAAATAAATAAATAAATAACTTTAACATGTAAGAATAAAAACTAAAAAATAGTAACTAAACAAATTAAAACAAGAAATGAGTACAATAGAAAATATGCAATAGATGAGAAAGGACAAATTGACTCTGGAAAAAAATAACATAACTGAGAAACTTTCAATAATACTTGTGGTGGTGCACACCGGTAATCCCAGCGGCTGGGGAGGCTAAGACAGGAAGATCATGAGTTCAACTCAGTGAGGCTCTAAGATCCTGTATCAAAATAAAAATTTTAAAAAAGTAAAGAAAGAAAGAAAGAAGAAAACAAAAAGGGCTGGGTATATAGCTCAATGGTAAAGTGCCCCTGGGTTAAATCTCTAGTACACCCTTCCAAAAAAAAAAAAAAATGCCCAATCCCCCTGAAGAAGAAACAAACAGAAAGGTGAGATTGTTACATATAATACAAGCATCAGTAGATGCAGCAAAGTTTTACGGAAAACCTGTACTAACAAATTTGAAGTTCTGAGTAAAGTGAATCAATTTTTAGAAGAGCATAGCTACTGGTTATGGTCTGAACATCTGTGTCTCTCAATAATCTATATGTTAAAATCCTAACACCAAAGGTGATGAAATTAGAATTTTGGGAAGAGGGGTAATTACACTGTGGGATCAGTGCACTTGTTAAAGAAATCCTAGAGGGACCCTTCATCCCTTTTATCCTCTGAGACCACAGAGGGAAGCTGCCACTTATGAACAAGAAAACAAACCCTAGCCAGATAACTAATTTTGTTGGTGTCTTGATCTTGGACTTGTTAGACTTTAACAAAGTGAGAAATAAATTTCTGCTATTTATAAGTCACAGTTTATGGCACATTGTTACAGTATTCCAAACAGACTAAGACACTGCCATAAGTAACTAAGAATAAAAAGAAAACTGAATTGGAATTGAAAGAATTGAGTCAGCAATCAAAAACTGCTTCACAAGAGGAATCCAGAGTTCAGCTGTTACTAAGTTTCATGAAATTCACAGTGAAGTATTCCAGTATTACACAGAATCTTCCAGGTAGTGTGATAAAACTTTTCAAGTCATTTTATGAATCTAGTATGACACCGATGCTACCATTACCTGAAAATAGTAGAATGAAGAAGGAAAATTGTAGGCCAATTTCAATCCTGAATAGTGATGCAAATTCCAAACAAAATATTAGCAAATATACTCCAACAAAACAGAAAAGGATAAGAAATTATGGCCATGTTGACTTGATTTAAGAAACCTAAATGTGGATTTATGATATTAATATTAGAAAATCAATATAAATCAACACAGAGAGTATACAGCATAATTGTATTAATCAATATATGCATAAATCTTCAACATTTGTATTAGATAGAAATCTGTGAAAAAAAGCAAGCCTTCTTAATCTAGTAGAGTTTATATGAAACTAACAACTTTATACCTAGCAGCAAAAACAATGTTTGCTTTGAGATTGGCCATAAGCAAGAAAGTTTGCTTTGAATACTGCTATTAAACATCATGTTGCAGGTCCTAATGAGACAAAATAAATAAAGAATGGGAGAGAAAAAACAAAATTGTAATTATTTACCAATGATAGGTATATATATAAAGATGCAGTGAAATGATATGATTATTAGAATTAATAGGCAAGTTATTCACTAAATATTTTAAAAATTTATTCATCAGAGTGTTGTCAGCGGGAATGACAGCATAAGGACCTCCATAAATCCTTTAATTCATAAAAATAATACACCACCAAAAAATACTCGCTTAATGAACCTTTTCAGAAACTCTGAAAATTAAAAAGAGACTGCAATGAAAGTATTTATTAAAGTATTTATTAAAAAAAAACAGATTAATCTCTGTAAGAGCAGTGAATTTGGTATCATTTTAAACTTGCCCTGTTTACTAAATATCAAGGTAATTATTGGGGCTGGGGCTGTAGCTCAGTGGTAGAGCACTTGCCTGGCATGTGTGAAGCACTGGGTTCGATCCTCAGCACCACATATAAATAAATTAAAACTAAAGGTCCATCAACAACAATAATTATTAACCTTAGTAAACTAATGTACCATGCTTCAGTGATACACATATAGAAGCATGGGTAGAACAAGAGTCCCCCCAAAATTATGTGTAAATGGAGAGTGATAGACTAACAGGTAGGTGGAGAACTGTAGACTTTTCAACAACAAAATGTATAGAGACAATTGGAGTTCATATGAAAAAATAAAATCAGGCCAACACTTCTTCATATTATACTCCCCCAGACACAAATGCCAAGTGGATTAAAGACCTGATTGTCTTTAAACAACACTTCGAAAAACTAGCATTAAAAAAAAAATAGTACAGAGGAATATTTTGTGAGTTTTGAGGTAGGGAAGAACTTCTTTAAAAATATATTCACTAAAAATTGATAAATTCAATCATGTTAAAATGGAACCTGCATTATAAGAAAGTACAGACAAGCTACTTTGAGAGAAGTGAGAGAAGATAGGTGCAAGAGATAGAGTAAACAATTGATGTGATTTTCGAATATTTCCATAACACTTCCATGCACTAAAAAAATGAAATCCATCTGTCTGAAAAAAACATGAAAATTGTTATGGTTTGGATGTGAGATGTCCCCCAAAAGCTCATGTGTGAGACAATGCAAGAAGGTTTAGAAGAGAAATAAGATGGAGTAATGAGAGTCTTTATACAACCAGTGAATTCATCCTCTGATAGGGATTAACTGTGTGGTAACTGAAGGTGGGTAGGGTGTGGCTGTTGGAGGTGGGCATTGGAGGTGTGGCTTTAGGGGTTTTTTTTTTTTAGGTGTAGATGGACAGGATACTTTTCTTCTTTTATTTATTTATTTTTAATTTGGGGATGAAGATCGAACCCAATGCCTCACATGTGCTAGACAAGTGCTCTACCACTGACCCACAACCCCATCCTTATATATTTCGTATATTGCAAATGGAATCTCTGCCTCTACTGTCTGATCATCATGTGAGCTGCTTCCTTCCGCCACACTCTTCCACCACGATGTTCTGCCTTACCTCAAGCCCCAAGGAATGGAGCTGGCTGTCTATGGACTGAGATTTCTGAAACAGCAAGCCCAAAAGTGAACTTTTCCTCCTCTAAATTTGTTCTTGTCTGGTCTTTTAGTTGCAGCAACAAAAAAGCTGACTAAAACAGAAACATTTACTAACCAAGAATGTACAAAATAATAACAATAGCATAACACTACTAATTCTAAGGATTTTCAAAAAATTCAAAAGTAAGAAAATACCAATTGTGTTTGATTGAATTATTACTTGTCATGTTTTATTGCACATATACATTCTGGCCAGGGGCTCCTACTATGTAAGATGAATATTCTACCTCCCTGATTTTGGCCTTGTTAGTTAGGATTTGCTTTGATGAATAAAATCTAAGTGAACATGACATAAACTGTGCCTTTGATTGTTCTTTTATTGTTAAGTTTGTTACTAAGTTTTTCTATGTAGTCCCTGTAAATTCCTGTGCACGTACATAATAGCCCATGATATTCATGATATTAATAATCTGTAATTTGATTGTTTGCTTTATCTGTGATAAATTTCTGAGCATTATGAGGTATCCATAAATAGGCACACACACAACACACACATACACACACACTTTGGCCTTTGCACATTGTTTGCAACTTTGTTTTCAGCAGTGGGTCATGATCACTCAATGGCTATTTTCTTGGAAAAGTAAAGGAGTCCATTATGTTGTTCCTGATTAGCTGTCTTTTCTTCAACACCATTTTCTACCTCTTGCCTTTTGAAAGACAACCAAATTGGCCCATTTGGCTTTGTACAGTAGTCTAGAGAATGACTTTTACTCTGCAGCTTTTGAGATTGTACAGTGATGGCCTTTGCAACCATCTCTGTTTTGGGTATAACACCAGTCCAGTGTCTTTTGTGTGCAAAATACTTTTATGGGAGCCATTTTATCTTTGCTTTTGTTTCCAACCTCCCTCCCTGCAGGACTCTGGCCAGTCTTGGTAAGGCAGAATTCATTCAACCAACATTTATTAAGCACCTGCTGTGTTCTAGGAATTGAGGATATAACAGTGAATGACTATGTCTCTGCTCCCCTGCAGCTTATGCCCTATTGAGAAATATAAAATCTAATGCTGTAACATTAAATACCTCAGTTCACAGTTCTCACTAAAACCTGGAATCACGTCACTCCCTTTCCAATTTCTCTGTCATTGCTTGCCATATTAGTCTTCTCAGACTGCCATAACAAAGTTCCATATACTTGGTGGCTTAAACAATAGAGAAATTTATTCTCTCATAGTTCTGGAGACAGTGAAGTCCAAGACCAAAGTTCCAGAACGTCTGGTGTCTGGGGAGGGCTCTTCGTTGGGGTTGTGATGGCTGTCTTCTCACTGTGTGCTCAGTACTCCCTCCTCCCATGTGTATGCGTATGTGTGTGCGCGCTTGGTGTCTCTTCTCAGACACTAACCCTATCAAATCAGGGCCTATTTTTATGATGTCATTTAATCTTAATTACTTACTTACTCCAAATAAGAGTTAAAGCTTCAACTTACAAATTTTGGGGGCACACATACATTCAGTCCCTAACACTCACTGACCTCCTAGTTCCAGACCCTCTCTAGACTCAGAGATTCCACTGCCAGAACCTTCTGAATTAACCTTCATCCTACCTGGAGGCAGGGACTCTTTCCTGAATCACATACCTCAGCCTCTTGAGTGGTTCTGCCTGCAAAGTTTATTATCTTCAACTCACATTGTTTAAGTGTCTACTTATTTTCAGGTCCCTTACTTGGTCACTATGCAACTTGCCCTTATCAGACTGTTAGAGCCTAAACCCAAGCCTGTGGCTTTTGCCTTGTTACCTCTTCATCTGCCCTTTCTAAGGCTTCTGCACTTCTGCTACGTTTCACATCTATAGACTGATGCTATTTACTCCTCATTGTATGAAAAATGACCTGTCATTTCTAGAAATGCTGCCTAATGACTTTGTACCATGGATATTTCCCCAACAGGCTTTGTGGGGCCACCCATGACCTCACGGGGGCTTGCTGCAATCTCATGCCCTGTATTGTAGCATTCGTTAGCACTAAAACCAGAGGCTGTCTCAAGAATTTAATCAAAATTAAGAAAATTAAATGCATGAATTATAGTTGTTTTTATCTCAATTGCCTCCGAGGAGCATGTAACTGGGTTTGCTACTTATTTCAAGAAGAAAAAACGGGGTGTAAATCCATTTGGGATAAAGAAAATAAATCACAGTGACAGAGCCTGTAGAGAACCATGGATACCTGTCCCAGCTGTGTCTTCTAAGGTGGATTCTATATTGAAAAAGTGAAATATTTGTAAAACCAAGTGGTTCAAAACTGACCATTGTGTCCTAATTGTGGCTTATTTTCCCATCACAAAAACAAACATGACCCCATGGGATCTTCTCTGTTTGAATGGAATGAATTGTTCAAGGGATAGCAGAGATATTTTAAAATGCTTCATCAGGAAAACTAATACAGGCCCATTTTCTTATCCACAATAAGGTTTTCTAAAGAACTTTTCCTAGAAGATCCTTGCACAGGAATATTGCCAGAAATATTTTCTCGTTTTTGAAAGATGGCTCAATATTTCAGTCACAACATCAGCCATTTCCATAGGATCCCATGTGATTGGGGATGTACTGTATTCTATTGAAAATATCCCAATAGGCACAGAGAAAATCATAAAAGTAGTTCTTTAGGGGACTCCTTAAATTATTCGCTTGTTGCTTGGTCAGTCAGAGACTCAATGCAGGCTCGTCCCTCTGTTTAGTGCTAGATAATGGAACATGTTGTCTTTCACAAACACCCCCTTCATCCCCGACATTATTCTAACTGCTCCGGGATTCAGGCATTTTTTTTCTCTCCTGCTCCCCACCCTGAAAACACTGTGATAACCAGGGAAATGCTAAGGTGATCATTCATATGGTGATAATTAATACCAATCATTTACACTTGCTTTGTTAAAGCATTTCACAGACATAAAGATAAATCACTTTTATGTACAAGCTGAGTCAGGTAAAGCCCACTTCTATAAGATTTTTAAGTAAAATTCAGGTAGAAAAATATGTATTATATAAAATCTACATAAGAAAAGTTTTAAAAGTTTAGGCATTAAAACGAATTCTCTTTTTCATCCTTTACATCCGTTGCAGGTTATATATGCTCCTATCATTTCAGCTGCTGTATTTTATAACATTCATCTGTGTGTCCATTTCTCTGACTTGAATATACCCATCTAAAAGCAGGACCGACTCTTTTTCTTCTTTGTATAAACAGCACCAAGCACAGAGGCCAGCACTCACTGCTCACTTGACATGAGCGAAATGAGTGAACACTTTATGCACAAATGCCCTTCCTTGTTCCCTAAAAACAATATATAGAATAGTTTTGCTATATTATTACTGTAAGGTTAGCAAAAAGAAAAAAGTCAAAATAAAATATCTGTATCCTGCCTTTAATAGATCTGTTTAAAAATAACAAAATTGATTTTCCTCTCTATGGTACTGTATAAGATAATATAGAGTACTGCAGACTGAATGGTTTAAAGATTTAAAGACAAGGTAGTTAATGATACCTCTGCCCCAGCCTGAAGCTCTAGGTATTTGGAATTTATATTCTGAGAATAAGGCCAATATCTAAAGAAATATATCTTAGTTTTCTTTCTTAGCTTCTATTTGTATCATTGAATAAATAAAAAGTTTCATATTCTATTCATAAAAATTTTAGAAAGCCTATGCACTTGTTTTAGTTATACTACCTACTTCCAAGGAAATGACATTTTGGCTCTCTTTATTTTTCTATCAAGTAGAAATAATAATGGTAGTTTTATTTCTCCAAAAAGGATAATTATGAGCATAAATAAAGTGACAATATGTAGAAATATTTTGAAGAGTATAAAGTGCTAAGCAACTGCAGGGAGTGTGGGAGCACAGGCAGATACAGGAATATCAGTGTGCAAGAGAAGGACTTGATTAATTTCTCTCTTGTTCATTATTTGAAATTCTTTAAAAAATGTCAGTCCCATGGAGGTTGGATTGGGACGGCCAGGTCCTGAAGTACAGTAGCACCATAACTTCTATCTCTCTGGCTAACAATTCCATATGTTTCTGACCTCCTTCCACCTTGGACTCAGTCCTTTCAGTGAGTAAGTACCTTCTCTATTTTTGTTTCCTTCCAATGAATGGAACCCTATAGTAGGACCTGCATCTTTCTCCTATGCTTTGCTGTGTCTGTCCTGGGGAAGTAGAATAATTTATCTAAATGGTTAACTTTGGCAGAATAACTGGACAGGATTGACTCAGATCCCCTTGGCTCTATCTGGGAGCAAACCTGCTTATCATAAGACAAGGTCTGTTCTTTGCACTGTGAGCCCCACCTGGGTAGACCTCCAGGATGCAGGGAGGCCTTCCCTGGACCAACACTGTCTGCAGCTGGTTGCCTGAGTGTCTAATTCAGGAGCCCAGTACTGGCAGGTGATCCCACTTCAGCACTGCACTTCAAGTCAGGTCTTTCAACCTTTTCACTTGATAATAAGAGTGATAATTTGTTTTCCATAATTACTGTTTATTTCTCTCTTTTTTGATACTGGGGATTGAACTCAGGGGCACTCGACCACTGAGCCACATCCCCAGCCCTATTTTGTGTTTTATGTAGAGATAGGGTCTCACTGAGTTGCTTAGCGCCTCGCCATTGCTGGGGCTGGCTTTGAACTCGCGATTCTCCTGTCTTAGCCTTCCAAAGTGCTAGGATTACAGGCGTGCGCCACCATGCCCAGCTTACTGTTTACTTCTTAACTTGTTTAGAGCCTGAGCAGCTCTTGCTTTCATTGTTTCCTCACTCCAGAGTTCTGCACACATGTCCTAGCTGTGTAAAAAGTTCTCTCATAAACAATGGGAATTTGTTCACATTTCCTTGTCTTTTCTCCATTTAAGTGTTCTTCATTA
>CM053407.1:43177669-43198944 GCA_028644305.1 Xerus rutilus | reverse complement strand
GCCTTCCAAAGTGCTGGGATTACAGGCGTGCGCCACCATGCCCAGCTTACTGTTTACTTCTTAACTTGTTTAGAGCCTGGGCAGCTCTTGCTTTCATTGTTTCCTCACTCCAGAGTTCTGCACACATGTCCTAGCTGTGTAAAAAGTTCTCTCATAAACAATGGGAATTTGTTCACATTTCCTTGTCTTTTCTCCATTTAAGTGTTCTTCATTACTGTACTCCTGATTTTCTCACCCTCACTTTTGTCTTTACCTTGGCACTCAGTGTACATTTCAAGTACCCCTTGTTATTATAACCCATTTGGTAGATCAAGTTGGTACTTTTTAACTTTGGGAAGAAAGCACCCACCTCAGGACCTGCCAGGAGGGAGCCCAGATTGTCAGCCTAGTTCTGACCCAAACTTCTTACTGATAAAAGAAGGTTGGTATACATGTCACAAATGCAGGCCAGCATCCGCTGCTCTGCTTTCTCTCTTAGCCTCTTCTGTTTTAGCAGTCTTTTTTGTTAGTCCAAAGATTTCCCAACAATAGAGCTACTTGGATGCTAGAGGGAAACTTTGCTTTTCTGTAGTCCTGCAAATAAACTGCTTAGTCTTCGCCCATGCAGGGGATTGAAATTGCCTGGGAGAAGTCTGAAACTACAAAACATTTCTATTTATATTCTTAATGGAATGCAATTCAGAATATTATTCATTGGTCCTCTTTTTTTGTTTTTATTTGTTGGTATTTAGCTCAAATATCTTGTTTCATGATCTTGACAGTGTTGTGATATGATATTACTTTGCAACCAGCATGGTGCTACTGTTTTAAAGGTCACTGCAATGTTCAGCATGTTGATACTCCATTTCCCACTTGGAACACTGTGCTTAAAGTTTCCACGGACTCCACCATGTTGCCAAGGTTTGGAAGTCCTCTTCACTGAGAACGCAGAGATTTCAAAAAGTGTAAAAAAAATGTCTTAGAGACTAGAAATGTGAACTATAACAGAATCAAACTCAAAGTCCCTTAAACTCTGAGTTTAAAAAGAAAATGAACCAATATGAGACAGCTTAATTGATCTGTCTAATAGAAACTACACTAGATGTAAAGGTGAGAATTATGACAAAGTTGGCATTCTGCCTGATCTAGGGTTTTATCCCCACTTTACATCACTGTTTTTTTTATTATATGAGAACTATAAAAATGTTGCATCAAACACATTCCCATTCAAACAACTCAAAGAGTTTACTTGTTCTGTAGACTTATCATCGGAAAAATTTCTCCCTCCTTTGGGTGCTTTGTACTCTCTCCTCAGAGCAAAGACAGTCATTTAATTTTGGCTTTGTGAAACTGATAGCTAAGAGTGATTCTTCTATAGGTTATAGTCTCATGCAGATTAAAACTGCCCTGAACCTTGAGAGGGATGTGCAAGATTTGAAACTCTGATCTAAAATTGTGGGTATGTAACCACAAAACCACTATGGTCCCATTTTTGGAGGCAGAATCTGCTTTCACATAATGGTAAGTTTTCTCTGCCTGCATTGAGTTCCTGTCAAGGGTATAGCTCCATAATTTTATTAGAGTGAGATGAAGAATTGAGAACCATAATTCAATTAAATACACTCAATATGTTCTAATATTTAAATTTTTTTTTTTTTTTTTTTTTTTTTTTTGGTACTGGGGATTGAACTCAGGGGCACTCGACCACTGAGCCACACTCCCAGCCCCATTTTGTGTTTTATGTAGAGACAGGGTCTCACTGAGTTGCTTACCACCTCGCCATTGCTGGGGCTGGCTTTGAACTCGTGATTCTCCTGTCTCAGCCTCCCTAAGTGCTGGGATTACAGGCTTGAGCCACCGCGCCCGGCCTAATATTTAAATTTTTGACAGTATTTTGTGTGAATAATAGTATCTTATTATGTTAGTATTTTACACATTGCTAATTGTGAGGAGAATAACTACATTTTCATATGCTTGTGATTCAGGTAGTTTTCTTTTTATCAGCCTACTTTTCTATTGCATTGACTACTTTTTAAAACTTTTTCTCAATATGTGAATTTTTCTTAAAATGTATTTTCAAATCAAGTGTGTTGTGTTTTATTTTCTCATATTTTTCCTATTGTCTACTGAGAACCAGATAAGAATGATAATTTGTCCTCCATAATTACTGTTTATTCCTTTATTTAACTTTAATATAGTTAAACTTATCAAATACTCTTTAAAGTACATGACTCTTGCAGCCATTTGAAAAGTGAACTGACATCACTCACCTGTTGGCTGCGATGATGGGAAAATGATTTCTTATCAACCTACAAGCTATCCTAGGCTATATTACCTGGAAGCTGGTTGGGTTACAAAAGCAAGAAGGATGTGTGCAGGGCCTCAGAAGCCAAGCTTAGAATGGCCACAATGTTGTGTCTTTGCATTCTTTCGGACAGAGAAAATTAATAGCCCAGACTTAAGGAGTGGAGCTCAGACCACCTCTATGGTGAAAGTGCTGCAAAGTCTAAGAATTCTTGCAATATATTCAAGTTCTTTTACTTTGCATAAGCTCTCAAGCTAGCAGAAACCACCACCTTAGGCTAAAAATCATTGTAAGCACCTTTATCACCAGTGTCTAAATGAAAGAGCTACTTGCTCTCCCCTGACCTTGGACTCCATCAGCATTTCATTCCATGCTTCCCTGATGTTAATATGAATACTGCAGATGCTACTAAAAGCCCTAGAATTCCATTCATCCTCCCACCCACATAGGGGTCAGTGTACCCATCCAACAGGAGAACAGCCCAGCTACAGAACTGCATTTTAAAAGTCTTTTTCAGGAACCAGTCATAATTAAAATGGGACAGGAAATCAATAGCGAAAATATAACAAGGTCATAAGGGATGGTTGAAGACAGGTTTCTAAACCATTTGTTGTTGTTATTGTTTTTCTTTTAACAAAGATGTGGTAAGGCTTAAGGAAAATTGGCAAAACACCCAATTGCTAGCAAATCCAGAAAGTTCTTCTCACCTGTAGGCTTGAAAGGACAAGGAAGTGAACATGTCCTGAAATATTCTAAGACTTCCAGTTATAGGAGAAATGTATCTGAAAAAAGTTCTAATTTTGGTAGAGAAACACAGCCTTATCCTCCAGAAAGGAAGAACGGCCAGGGTGAATATCCTGAACTATTTCCACCTTAAACTTTCAGACAGTGCCTTACATTGTCTGAACAAATGAAAAGGTAGAGAGAGAACAAGGGAACCCAGTTCATATGAGTTGGTCCTGAACTACATACTAGAGTAGACAAGAAAGTAAGTCTCTCTTGATGGGCAGCCAGATAACGTCCAGCTATGTGCATAATAAGAATTTGTTAAATGAATGCATGGGTTCTTTATTGAAAAAGATGCCTCCAGTTGGACCACCTCTATTTGCTTCTTCTGCAGAAATGTTCACTGGTTCCTAATTATTTCCCAATATTAATGCAAATTCTTATACTCATTTTTAATCATTACAGAATTTTCTTCCAAAACAATCTCAAACACAAAACTGAGTTCTTAGATATATGCATTAAGAAAGTTAATAAATGAGGCTGGGATTGTGGCTTAATGTCAGAGCACTTGCCTAGCAAGTGTGACACACTGGGTTCAATCCCCAGTACTACACAAAGATAAATAAATAAAAATAAAGGTATTGTGTCCATCTAAAATAAAAAATAAAAAAATAAGAAAGTCAATAAGTGATCTGTTTCTCTTTATTTTGATTTTTGTGTCTTTTCTATTTTTTAAATCTTGATTTGAGTTTTTAAGTGGTTGATATCAACAGAGACATACTTGCTAATACTGTTTCCTTAACAGAAGACCAAGAAATACAAGACAATGCTCCCTTTAACTAGTTAGAGAAACTAGCATGTGCAGGACCCTGGCTCCATCACATCCAGCAGCTTGAAGAAAATGTCTGAATTTTCCTGGAGAATTAAAGGCAATGGTATTTGTAGCTATAGAAATTCCCAACTTCAAGAAATTTTATTATACAAAACCATAATTATTCTCTGAAGACTTGAAAGGGGAATGTTTTAGTCTCACACAAGGTTCATTTATCTAAAAAGACCTAAGAAAACAATGATTTTAACAACACAACAACTACTATTAATAATAATCAGAAATACTGTTTTTAAGGACTTTACACTATCCCAGGCACTCTAATAAAATATTTAGCTATATTTTATTTCATCTTCACAATTCTGCAAGTTAGATATAATTCTCATATTGTATTAAAAAATTCCAGAAATGAAGTAATTGGCTGCATTACCTATACATTTATCCTGTGAGTGTGAGTTTCTCTCATCCCTGTATTCAACATGTATAGTATTGATAGTAATCGAGTAACCATATTTATATAAGGAGGGAATGAATTGAAACTTAGCAACAGAGGAAGAAGACTTAGTTGTGTGTTTGATTAAAGAGCTTAAAGGTTACAAAATTTATGTTTAATATAATATTAGCCAAGAAACTAGAAAGGTGAAAGAAAAAATATGTATAATGATTTTGTTCCCCAACTGACCAGTGAAATTAAAGGCAAAAGAATCATGCTAGCAATGAGATTTTGTAGGATGTGGGGGCAGCCATAGAATTGATAATACATATATAAAAACAAAGCGCTCACATTCCACTTTACAATGTTTTAAAGTTACAGTGACAGTGCTCTAGGGCATTGCAGAGCCATAGTGAAATTGTTCTAAGGTACTAAGGATGGAAACGGTAACTATGGCTTCACATCTGTAGTCAAGGTGACTTTATTGTTTCACATCTCAATTGCAGAAAAGGGGAGGAGTCTTATATTAATTCAATCAAGGACTACAAATGTGAACCGCAAAGGACCGAAGAGTGCAGATTACAGTCCCAAGGAAATATCTGAATGCAAAAGTGTTACCTGAACAACCATTGGCAGCCACTGTGAGGAAAGTAAATAACACGTTCCCGAGGAGTCCCAGAGGGAAAAAGAGCCCTTGCTGGTAGTTAACATTTAGTTTGCCACCTCAACAGGAAGGAGGTACTCAATTCTCTGAGGGAAGTGGTTCATTGCCTGGGATAAATTAAGTAAATGCTATAAATATTGGTGCAAAATGGTTGACTCTTTGGCATGAAGGCTGGCAGTCATCAGATTTTCTTGTTGAAGTGAGTACTTTGTGCAACTAGCATCAGTAGCTTTGCCTCTATTTCATTATGCTTGTGAAAGACTACAGAAGAGGGATCTGTCATGGGCCCAGTTCTAGTGCTTGTTCAGTTCTGAGCCCACCGACAGATGATTTATTTCAGAACAGGTAAATTCTCACACAATCTCACTCCAGCTTTCAGCTGGGCACACTGGTGAGAAAGTGTTCTGAATAGAACCCATGGGAAAGGAAAAAGCAAAGAAGGGTCCCCTGCTTTCATGATGCTCTGACATCAGGAACTAAGAGCAACTGATCTTTCATGATTTTTTTTTTATTATATGATCTCTTCAGCCACTGTGCTTTGTTCCTATCAACCTATTGTTATCTTCTGTTAATTCAGGGACACTTGCTGTCTTTAAAACCTAAGAGCCTTTTTCAGTTGAAAACAATTAGAATCCAGAAGCATGAGAGATCAGATTCTAAGAAACCTGTGAGTTCAGATTTTTTTAAGTGAACAAATAAAAGTCATTAGGCTAAATTCAATGGACTTGTCCAAGGTCACATATTAAAGTGCTCTTCAGGAGGATTAGAATACCTGTTTTCAGTTCTTGCTTTTACATCCAACCCTTCTACCTTTCTATGAGCTAAGACAAATTGGTCTGCTGGGAGACATGAAGTTTAGTCCGTGGGAAGATGAACTAAAGTGATTCTGTGCTTGGATTGGCAGAGTCAAACTTTCCAGCAGCACAGTGCCCAGGGCCCAAGAAGATATCTGTAAGTTCTAATCTTGGAGACAACACAGATGAAGGGGAGTTAGATGACACTTACCCATGTTGTCCATGTTGTTGGCAGAACTGAGAGAGAAACCAGCCACATCTTCACAGGAATCTCAAGGTAGCAGCTCTGGGGAAATAGAATAAAATGTGATGTTCATATAGTAATCCCTATACCCACAATTTTGCTGTCTGCAGTTGTCATTCTCAGTCAACAGCAGTCTAAAAATATCTGTATTCACAAAATTTTATTACTGCATATTGTTATAATTCTTTTATTATTGCTTATAATTATTTTATTTTATTATTACTTATTGATAGTAATCTCTTTCTGTACCTAATTTATGAATGAAACCTTATCATAGGTATGAAAATGAAAAAAACATACAGAGTTCAGTACTATTCAGATTTAGGCATCGACAGTCCATGTTTTTGTTTTTCTTCATTTTTTCTTTTTGGCCTTATAATCTTTTAATGAGAATTATAAAAGACCAAAAGCATATATTTTTGCAAAATGCTTTTTTTTTTTTTTGTACCAGGGCTTGAACCCAGGGGCACTTAACCACTGAGCCATATCCCAGCCCTTTTTGAGACAGGGTCTCACTAGGTTGCTTACAGTCTCACTAAGTTGCTGAGTCTGATTTGGAACTTGTGATCCTCCTGCCTTAGCCTCCCAAGGCACTGGGATTGCAGGCATGCACTACCATGCTTGGCAATGCCTTTTTTAAACAAATGATTTGCTCTTAATTACAAATATTGTGCATGAAGATGCCTTCCTCTGCAAAACCAATAAACAAAAGAACAATTTTTTAACCATGTGACTTGTCCAAGATATTTGAGAAAGAAAATAAAAAGCCTGATCAGTATTTACATTAATCAGAATATATTCTCTAACTTCTCAGAATAAATCTGAAGGTATGATTCAACTGTATAAGAAAGAATGAGAGTGAGAGAGGAGAGAGTGATCACCTTATAGCTGCTCTAAATAGCTTTTGATATATTTTTTTCTGATGTAACCCTTCCTTTCACAAAATAGCTGAATTTAAAATATTTATAATGAACTGATTGAGAAAAAAGAAAATATGTATTGAACACATAAATTTACCATAAATAATTATGTATATCAAAAAGACACTAACTTTAAAAAGGTACAAAAAAAGTGAAAATAAACCTTAAATTACAGAAAAGAAAGTCAAATTTATTTGATGAAAAACTAGAATTAATCAAAATTATCAAATACACATATACACCAAAAAAAAAAAAACAACCCTAGCAGCACTTTGTGTTGACTAAAAAAGGACAAAAGCAGTGATCCAAGACCATTCATGTGGCTTGTCAGTTAATGGAAATAAAACAAGCACACACACACATACACATACACACAAACACACATGCATACAAAACCAATATTTTCAACAATACAATCAGTATTAAACAAAAAAATCAGAATTATTTTACAATGCTTACTCTTTTAATCAAAAGATGCCCATCTTAGGTGTGTGCATATATTTTTTTTCAGGAGTTTACTATTGACTTATTTTTAAATATATTAGTGTTACTGCATGCAACTGTTTCCTGTATTTAACAGCCTTTCTTTTTATTTACTTCATGTGTCTAGCTTCCACAGACTAGATTTTCAGGTTGGCAGACAGATGTGTGCTTTATTCTCCTGTGAAACTGGATGCAATAATTTAAAACACTGGCCAGAAAATGTTTAACTGCTGTTTGAACACATGGAAATAGTTATACTGATGCCTAAATTTCCATTTTCTACAAAAAAGCTGTGAAAGCTGGTGTCAAAGATAAGGCAGTTGTAGCATGAAGAGTGGAGAGAGTAGGGTTGGGTTGTCTCATGAATTTGAAGAATAAACCATGGACACAAGGGTGAGAGCAAAGCAACAGGATTTATTAAAGAAATAGAAAGTAGAACTCCAAAAGAGGGAGGGGTACCAAGAGAGGTATACCAGAGTGGCTATTGTCTAGGGGTTTATATAGATCTATAGGTTTAAGGAAGTCAGTATCCTGCCCAATCCTAGGTAAGGCATTCAGTGTCCATGGAGTATTCATGTAGCCTTTAGTCCAGTCAAAATATCAAACAGGCATTTTTCCTTCTTTGGAGAAGCATGGACCCCAGTGACGTAGGTCTTGATTTAAAAATAGCCTTTTGTAAGTTTCTTGGCAAATATCTGCAGATGCTGTTTGTGCTCTACTGCCCAGAAAGTTATCCAGGGGCCCATCTCCCTATCCTCCCAGTCTTATCTCTTCCTTCTGACATCACAGTCACCATTGCAATTCCCTCATGTATAGAACAAGTCAGTCATTGCCTATGACCATTTAGCCTAAGTTGATAAGCAAAATTTTTGGCTTGCTTTCATATTCCTATCAGCTGCACAACTGTGAAGAACTTCTGGTGACCATCATATTTTTCCTGTTTCTCCAAGACAAATATGATGGGAAGCCAAAACAGGAATGTATCATCACCCAGTCAACAACACCAGGAAGATTAATATCTGTAGCAAGGAAAACTATATCCTCTCCCTGTAGGGTTGTAATGGACTTGTGCTGGTGAATCAGATGGGGCATTAAAGCATCCAAAGAGCCTTGCCATCTACAGGAAGCACCAGGGCATAGACAGGAATAAGGCCTGAGCTCACTGAGCTCTTTGTGGTCTACTTTTATTGTATGTGGCAGAATTATTTCATATCCAGAAGAGGCATATTTGCAAAGGAAAAATACTGAACTGACCTGTTTCTCCATGGGCAAGTTGCAAATGAATCCCTATGGGCCCTAGTGAATTGGACAACATGAGCTTTGGGTGACAGTTGCTACACACAAGATGGCAACCCTGACATTGAAGAGTGGGTGCTAACATAATCAAAGCAGACAGGACACTAAAAATGACTTGCCCAGTGGTTGTTGGGTGCAGTTGTGCCAGTCATGGTGGGCACCCTCTGGAATGGTGGATACTTTGAGGTACAAGTAGGTAATGCTGTAGCAGTCTGATGGCTCATTTCTTGTAAGCAGATTCTTCAAAGCTGCAGGGGTGCCTGGGACACAGAGTTCCCACCAACACCCAATGGCCAGTCCAGTATCTCAGCGTCAGAGCTTTAAGTCAGTCACCCAGAAGCAACTTCTGCCTCTGGAATTCTTGGGCTTGGTTTTCTTGGCTTGATTTGTGGCTGCTGTCTTCTAGAAAAGTCAAAATTACTTCCTACTGGGGGTTTTTGGAAGAGAGGGAATACTATACTTTCCTTATGGTGAAAATGTATAAAGTGGCTTTAATATAGATTGCAATTTCATAGGGAACCATTAATCAAGGGCTAAGATAACAACAAGAAGGGAACTTAGGGTTTTACTTTCTTTTTGCCTTTGCTGGGTTTTCAACATAGATCATCATGTCATCTGTGAATAATTACTGTCTTACTTTTTCCTTTTTTTGGTCTGAATCCTCTATATTTCTATTTCCTGATTATTACACTGGCTAGAATCTCCAGTACATTGTTGAATAAAGTAGCAGTATTAACATCCTCATTTTGTTCCTGATCTTAAGACAAAAGCATTGATTCTTATACCCTAATCAGGTTGTTAGCTGTAGATTTTTCTTAGATGCTCCTTATGTGTTGGAGAAGTTCCCTTCTATTCCCAGCTCCATGGACATTTTTATTAGGTTTATAAGATAGATATTGTCCATTGAAATGATTTATGATTTTTACTTTTAAGTTACTTAAGATGATGAATTGCATAGACAAATTTTTGAATGTTAAACCAACTTTTCATGCTTGAGATGATACTTTGTCTGATGTATCATCACTTTTTTCCAACACTAGTTTTTAGGGAAGTTTTAGGCTTACATCAACATTGACAAGAAGTTCAGAGATTTTCCACCTAACTGTATGCATAGTTTCCACATTATTGTTATTTCTTACCAGAGTGGCATATTTTTATAATTGTTTTATAGCCAAACTTGTGTTCCTGAGATAAATGGCATATGGTCCTGTGTATTATTATTATTATTATTATTATTTTCATATATTGTTGTTTTTAATTAGTTTATTTAGTTGCATTTCAAGTCATAGTACATATATAGAGCTCAGTTTTTCCATTTCTCTGGTTGCAAACCAGATAAAGTCACACCATTTGTGTCTTCATACATGCACCAAGGGTAGTGATGACAATCTCAATCAACCATCTTTACCCATTTCCCTTTCCCTCCCCCCACCTCCCCCCTGCCTTGTCCAGAGTTCCTCCATTTCTCCTGTGTTCCCCATTCCCACCTCATTTATGTATCAGCATCCACTAATCAGAGAGAACATTCAGCATTTGGTTTTTTGGGATTGGATTACTTCACTTAGCATAATGCTTTCCAATTCCATCCATTTGCCTGCAAATGCCATAATTTTATTCTCTTTTATTGCTGAATAATATTCCATTGTGTATATGTACCACAGTTTCTTTATCCATTCATCTATTGAAGGGCATCCGGGTTGCCTCCACAGTTTTGCAATTGTGAATTGTGCTGCTATAAACATTGAAGTGGCTGCTTTACTGTAGTGTGCTGTTTTTAAGTCTTTAGGGTGTAGGCCAAGGAGTGGGATGGCTGAGTCAAATGGTGGTTCCATTCCAAGTTTTTTAAGAAATCTCCATACTGCTTTCCAGATTGGTTGCACCAGTTTGTAATCCCACCAGCAATGTTTAAGTGTACCTTTTTCACCACATCCTCGCCAGCACGTATTGTTGCTGGTTTTTTGGATAGCTGCCATTCTGACTGGGGCGAGATGAAATTTGAGGGTAGTTTTGATTTGCATTTCTCTAATGGCTAGAGATGTTGAACATTTCTTCATATATATGTTTATTGATTGTATATCTTCTTCTGAGAGGTTTCTATTCAGCTCCTTAGCTTATTGATTGGGTTGTTTGTTTTTTTGGTGTTAAGTTTTTTTGAGTTCTTTATATATCCTGGAGATCAGTGCTCTATCTGATGTGCGTGTGGCAAAAATTTGCTCCCAGAATGTAGGCTCTCTGTTCACCTCATTGATAGTTTCTTTTGCTGAGAAGAAGCTTTTTAGTTTAAACCCATCTTTACTCTCTTTTTAAAAATATTTTCTTCTTCCTATGACAGAATATCATGTAAGATATGCATATTATATAATGCTTTAGTGGTTCTCTAGAAAATTTTAGCACCCATATTACATTAACCATAATTCAAAACTAATATCCTGTTCTTCTTCCAAAACAGAGAATTTTAAATATCTTAATTGTCAATTGTCTCTGTCCTGAGAAGATTTTCTGGTTTGCTACTTTAGTTCCATTTTGCTTGTTTGATTCTTCAATATGTTAGTTATTATTATTTCTATTTCAAATTTATTTTCATTTAGAACATACTTATTTTACTTTTTCATTATTCCTTCTTGCATCTCAAATTCTCCTAATGGTAACATGTTTCTTTAGGTGATATTTTCTTTAGACTTTTTTTTTCTTTTGTGGTACTGGGGATTAAACTTAGGGTCTCACTTACATTCAGCAAGTGGTGAAGTGCTTTCCCCCTGAGCTGTACTCCCAGCTCTTTGTTAGACATTTTAAAGAAGAATATATTCTAATATTTTCTAGGTTTTTGCTTTTTCTAAAACAGTAGTACTTAAAATAGAGACACTACAATCCTGGGGATTCTGAGGTGCTTTCATAAGATTTATAAATTTTATTTTCATAAAAATTCTAAGATGCTATTTGTATTTCTACCCTATCCATATTTACAGTGATAAATGTGAAATGGTTGGCAAAATTGCTGGTTCTTTAAGGATGTTTGGATGAAGCAGTAAGAACTATGAACTTTATCATCGTTTGAAACTTTTCTGAATACATGTCTTTTTTTCTTATTCTGTTTCAAGAAGGAAAATATACATAAAGCATACTGCAATGGTAAAAGTACGTTGGCTATCTCATAGAGAAATACTTATTCAACAGTTTAAATTGTAAAATGAATTAACTACTTTCTCATGGAACACCTTCCCACACCCCAAAAAAGAACAGCTCCCAGAAAAACTATAGTTATTCAAATCTAGAGCATTTGGCAGAGAAGTTCTCTTCAACAAAATGTAAGTCTGTCATTTTAAGGAAAACAATGTTTTGCTGGTAAATGTTTAACAACTAGCCCTCTGGGGTTTAAAACAAACAAACAAAAAAAGTTCTGATTTGCAGATTTGTAGCCAATTTCTGTGATATAAAAACTTCCAGAATGGCTGATTTCAAAGCAGTAAATACAGATTGGGGAACAGATCATCAGGACTCAAGCCATTGCAAAACAACTACAGCACACTACTGAAAACATTGCCAATGATAAGAGATTCTGAGTGAAAATGAGAACTTGAGAAAATTTATATCCATGAATATAAGCCTGACAGCATTTCAATACATAAAGACTTTTCCAAAAGATTACTAGAGATATTAACTAACGTAAGTTTAAAAATTATATAATGAGATATATTAACATGTGGAAGATCTGCATAAATATGTTCCAAATAACCAATGTGTGATGTTTCTAAATATTCATGATTCATGGGGGCAAAAAAGATGGTGGAATGAGATGGACATCATTGCCCTAGGTACATGTGTGACATATGGTGTGACTATACATTGTGTACAACCAGAGAAATGAAAAGTTGTGCTCGATTTGTGTACAACGAATCAAAATGCATTCTGTCATGTATACCTTATTAGAATAAATAAATAAAAATATTCATGATAAAAGTTTTACTCAAAATTCAAGATAGACAAGTCAATTTAATGTGAAAGAGCATGGATTGGTTATATATGGTTTCAGACTCCATAGTGCAGTTACCTTCAATTAACTATCATTTATCAAGTTTTGGTGTAGTGTCAATTTATCTTCAAAGGCTATTAAAATACCCTTGCAGAGAGTATTTTGCAGAGGAGATGCACTTGCCTGAGGAGCTGAAACAGCTATGGGTGTCCATAGCCACAACTTCTTGCAATCCCACAGGAAGAATTTCAAACAAGACACACAGTGTTTACTGGAAAGAGTGAGGGTATACACAATCAGAACAGGGATTGCAAATGTCGCTTCCAGGTAAGAGGATGCGGCCCTTCCAGAGTCTGGGTAATTTTTTTTTTTTTTTTTTTGTGGTGCTGGGGATTGAACCCAGGGCCTTCTTGCATGCGAGGCAAGCACTCTACCAATTGAGCTATATCCCCAGCCCAAGAGTCTGGGATTTATAAGAATTTGGGGTCCCATTGT
Organism: Xerus rutilus; assembly: GCA_028644305.1. Lineage (NCBI taxonomy): Eukaryota > Metazoa > Chordata > Mammalia > Rodentia > Sciuridae > Xerus > Xerus rutilus. Next base: position 43,185,806 of record CM053407.1, on the reverse strand, counting down.
TCTCCTTTTCCCCCATGCCCCTTTAAGCAGTATATTACCCCTTTATTGAACCCCTATATTACCCCTTTATTGAACAGAAAATTTTGTGAGGGTCATGATAACCTCATCACAAGGGCTGAGTGTGACATGATCTTGAAACAATAATTCCTTTAAGGGGTTAAAATGAACTATGGGAGGGTAGGTTTGGCATGCCAGCTCCCATTTTGCAGATGCTTGTTTGTTTTGATAGGGTTCCCTGTGATGCGCAGTTCTGGGACATTTAAACTCTGATATATGTCTGATGTCCTCCCATAAGTGACTGACAGCTCTTCCATGTTCTTCCCAACTCACTTGTTCATGGATGACTAGTTACTTAACACTCCCTTTTCCAGTTAAATATTGATGTGAGACCAGATTTTTTATTCCTCTACTTCAATCAAATCCACACATCACAACAGGAGGAATTCCTTATTTTCAAAGTATAAGGTAAAGCTTCAGGTCTGGAAAAACTATAGAGAATAAAAAGGGTGTCAGATTGGAGTTGCAGTCTCCTTATAAGTGCAGAGTTAAGATGGAGATGGAACCTGTGATTTTTCCAGATGCTCCTGATGCACGAAAAAGTCATCCATAGTTTTGGAAATGAGCAAAGTGCCTTAGGGGTGAAAAACACCAGCACAGCTTATGCTGTTGACAAGGGAATCATTGTAACCATTTAAAATGATTTGAGGGCAATCTTTTGAGAAGATCAACTCTCATTTAATTCAATTTATTTCATGACTGATGAATACATCTTATTTGTGTTTCCTGAACCTGTATGGATTTATTAAAATGGTTTATGTTTGATTTTAAGTGCCTAGAGGGAAGAGACTAGATCTGCTTAGTTCCTTTTGAAATGGCCAAGAATAGATCGCAGCTAAATTTGTATGTAATGAACACCTTGATGATGATTATGGAGCAAAGTAGATATTTTGTTGTCCTTATTTACAAAGTAAAAGGTTTAGCTTTATCCCAAGTGCCCAGAAATTTATAGTAATGAAGAAAACAATGCAGATGATATCAACCTGAAATTCCTACCTGTGATGGTACTTATTTAAAAGTTTAATGATAATTTATTATTCAGAAATTGAAAGACTTTTTGGGGGTTGGAGTACTCAGGCTTGAACGCAGGGGCACTCGACCACTGAGCCACATCTCCAGCCCTATTTTGTGTTTTATGTAGAGACAGGGTCTCACTGAGTTGCTTAGCACCTTGCTGTTGCTGAGGCTGGCTTTGAACTCATGATCCTCCTGTCTCAGCCTCCTATGCTATTGGGATTACAGGCTTGTGCCACCATTTTATTTGAGGGAAAATTATTATAAAGGAGACTTGTATTTCTTGGTGAGGTCATCAAGCCATAGAGTAGCTGAGGTATAGTGATGTATTAACATTACAACACTAACAAGGATTTAGACTCTTCATTTGTGCCTGAAGATATCCATTGGGTTACTAAAAGCAGGATTAAAGACTTGGCAACTCTGCCTCCATTTTGCATCCATCTCCTTTGGATGCACCTTGGGTTCTAGGTACAAGGCCTGATCAAGGTGATGAACACCTTGTGGTGAGTGCAAAATTAGCCCTGGAGAAACTTCCTTATTGGGCAGGGGGACAAGGCCCCACTAGAACTATCCTGAGAACACAATGATAGACTATGCCTGATAAAAATCACCTGCTTTTGGTTGCTATGAAAAGCTCCCCACTATGCAAACCCCTGTTCCTTGCCTTCAAAGTCATTGCCATCCCCTTGAAGACAGGGCTAAGAACATGGGTCCCCTCATCTTCCTAGTGTAGCTACACTGAATAAAGTTCCTTTCATACTTTCCACCATTACATTTCAGCTTGGTTTTTGTGGTGGCTGGACCTGGCTTGTTGGATCCTCTGAGTCAGGCTTCTGTCCTAGGACACTAGTAACAATACTACATTGTTTTTCTCAGAAACATATATTCAAACTTAGATCCCAAAGAAATGTCTCACTCTAGTAGGGAAAGGTTTGACTCTGCTCCATTTATGTACCACCTGCTGGATAGGAAAACCAGAGATTGCTTGATATCTGAGTCCTGGTAAAATTCTGGTACAGGCCATTGAACTGATAGGGCATGGGGACAAGGTTATGGGGAAGGAGGGGCAGGAGTGGAGACTGTGTGATGAGAAGATGGCTGGAGAAAGAGCAGTGAAATTCACAATGAATTCCTGAAGTAGAGGGACACAGGAGTTGTAGACGAGTTTCCTATTAGGATGATATCATAACAGACACTGAGTTCTAGGTTGGCCACTTGATTTCCTCATTTATACTTTTCTACAGGACTCAAGGATTGACCTTTTCTCTCATTCCATGATTGTGACTACCTACATTTGCTTCCTGTGTGGTTTACACACGCATACCTTCTCTCCCTTGACCTCTGCATCTCAAGCGCTAATATTCATTGTAAGCTTGAGTTTTATATATTTGAGGCTGTCCTCAGTAAATCAGTAAAAGCAGAAAAGGGCATATGGTTGAACTTTTAATAAGCCATATTGACTCATCAACACTTAATTTAGAGTTAAGCACTTAGACATTCAGAAAATTACTCAAATAACATTTGTCATTTGCCTCTAGAGAATTTGTGTTTAAATGGAGAGGTGTAAATTAACAGAGAGTGATCTGATGCAGAGCAAAGACATTATGCACCTGCACATACATTTATACGTAAAGTCAATGTTTTAATTATTGCTCCATCAATTCTTCTTGTTTCTACCATTTCCATGGTCACAGCAACACTATAGCCTGGGTATGGGGGACAACAATGATTGAGAACAGAAAATCAATCATAAGGAAACAGCTGGATATTATTTCTATATGTCTACTTGGATGATTTTTTTTCTTTGACTAACTAGTTTTAGGCATAGCTGTCAAGCTGATTAAGACTGATGGACTTGTTCGTTGTACTAAGACTGATGATTTTTAGGAAGAATTGGCAAAAGCCATAAGACGCCTTAAGTGAAAGCATTTTATTTTCTTCTACTGGACAGAATGAAGGAGCATAAATAGAGGATAATGTAGATAATGGAAATTTTAACAAAGAAATACTGTGAAATTCAAAGTGCTATTTCAGATATGTTTAAAGGATCATATCAATCTGATCCCTAAATCATTGCAATAACCAGACTTCCCACCCAAACAAAAACACACATAACCTGTATATTATTTATTAAATTTTATTTTTTTATCACCATGCAGACATAACTAGGATCCTAAGAGCAATGAGGGGGGGCTACAGAGAATGAGTCACATAATATATGGTTTTCTTTTTTTTTTACTCAGTTTATTCTTAGAGTCTATATTTTTCACTGTTAATAAAGATAGTGGCATTCTGTGTTTCCATGCTCATTAATCAGCCAGTAGCTTCATTGATTCTTCCTGTTAGACAACTCTATTCAGAAAACTACCAAGACAGCAATTCCCTTGCTTATAGGGTAACCACATATGTAGCAGCAAAGATTTATCAAAGAGCCTACAAACTCTTTCTTCCCACCTCCATCCCTTTGACAGAGCATTTTGGCCACACTTCTGAGTGCACCGATGTTCTTGTAATAGGAAGGTGAGAGTTTTATTTCTTTCCTTTGGTAAAATGAAGTGCAAGGATAATGAAGAGTGTTATAGATAGTGAATTTTAATTCTCTCTTAAGAAAAAGCTTATTCATTAATCTGTTATTCAGACTTAGAAATCATGGAGGTGTTTTAAATTAAAAATATTATCTTTATACACAGTAAAAGCCAATCTTTATGTCCCATAGTTCTATGAGTTTTGATGAATGTACACATTCTTTGGCCACAATCATAATCAAGACACGGAGCAGTTCCTTCAGTCTCCTCCCACTCAGAAATAACTCAGCCACCACTTTATCACCAGATCTACTTTCTTAACCCTTGAGAGCATGACCTGTTCTCAATCCATATGGTTTTGCCTTTTCTAGAACCTCAAATGTGAAGAATCATTCATGCATAAACCTTTGCACCTACATTCTTTCATCCATTGTGCTATATTTGAAACACGTGCATGTTGTGGGCACCAGTAGTTCATGATTTTTTTTTAGCAATATTTTTAAATGGAGTTAACACAATTTAATTTTGTATTCCATGGATAAGGGATGTTTGGGTTGCTTCTAGGTTTAGCACATGAATCTGTATAAACACATTTCTCAAAAAGTTTCTCTGTGAATATTTAAGTTTTTATTTTACTGGGATAAATACCTATGAGTGGGACTCCTGGGTGGAAAGTCATTGTATGTTTAGCTTTATAAGAAATTATCAAAATGTTTTCCTTGACAGCTCTACCACTTTGCATTGCTACCAGGAATGTGTGAGAATCCTATCTCTTCTGTGTCTTTGTTAACTTAATATTGTCAGGTGTTTTTCATGGTAGGTATTTGTTTGTGGTTATTCTAATAGGTGGGTAGGGAAACCTTATTCTGCTTTTAATTTGTATTTCCTTAATGACTAGTGCTGTTGGATATATTTTCATGCACTGTTTGCCATCTGCATTTTCTCTTTGCTGGGTGTTTGTTCAAATATTCTGACTTTTTGATTGGGTTTTCTTATTGTTGAGTTTTGTAAGTGAATCATATATTCTGGGTACAAGTCCTTTGTCTTATATGCAATTTTCAAATATTTTCTCTGAGTCTTTGGCTTATTTTTTCATTCTCTTAACATCTTTCATAGACAAAACATTTTTAATTTTGATGAAACCAAGTGATCTCACTTTTCTTTTATGGGTTACACTTTTGGTGTTTTATCTAAGTAGTTATTGCCTAACTGAAGATCACAAGGATTTTAGATTTTACACTCACGTTCATGGCCAATTTGGAGTCCATCTTTGCATAAGATATGCAGTTTATGTTAGCATGTATTTCATTTAATAGGGATGATCAAAGGCTTGGCACCATTGTGGCAAAGACTACCCCTTCTCCATTGAATTGGCTTTGCACTTTCCTCAAAAACCATTTTGGGTTGTGGATGTATATCCGTGGTAGAGCACTTGCCTAGCATGTGAGGGATTCTGGGTTCTATTCCAAACCACAAAGCTACACTGTCTTAATTATTATGACTCTGTGAATCTCCTGACTTTTCCCCCGAAATTTTAGTTTTTCTACTTTTTTTGACTTTCTACATAAATGGTGCATATTTTCCCATCCTTTTACTTTTAATCAATTTATATCATTCTATTTAAGGAGTATTTTGGTAGGCAACTGATAATCGTATGTTCTTTTAATCCAACAACCTGATTTTTATAATTACGTTAATATAATTATGTTATGATCAGATAATTCAATCATTTTATTATTATCATTTTCTTCTCTGAGTTTTGATACTTTGTTTCCCCTTTTCTTCCTATTTTTGGACATTTGAATTTTTAAAGTATTACTTTGCAATTTATCAGTTGGTTTTGGCTAATATAACAGTATTTTTTAAAAGTTTCTCTGGGGATTTAAATATACATACCTAAGTTTTCACCATCTTCTTAGATTGAATATTTTAACACTTCATGTAAAGCACAGAGGCTTTACAACATCAGAGTAATGTCATCTCCTCACTTACATCAGAGTTTACAATGTATATTTGTTGACAGTATTATAATTTTTTATTGCAACTATGAAACATGTATTAAAGAATTTACAGAAGAAATAGAATCTATTATACTTTCCAGATGTTTACGATTTCTGTTGCTCCTCCTTCATTTCTGAAGTTTTATTTCCTTCAGCCTGCAAAACTTTATTTTTAGAATTTTTTTTTATGGAAGATCTATAGAGACAATGTCCTAAATTTATTTTTCCAAAAATGTCTTTATTTCCTTCCGTTATCTTCCATATAACTGCTTTCAAGTGTTTGAAAACTTTTGCCTTCAGTTTTCAGTATTTGGATTATGAAGTTTTGAGGTATGGTTTTCTTTTAATTATCCTGCTTGGGGTTTTCCTTATTCTTGAGTCTGTAAAGTTATTTCTTTTCCCATGTTATATCTATGGAAGATTTCCTAGAGACTGCATGTATTCATTCCTCCTATCAGGAAAATTACTGACTAATAGATTGACATCTACTTACTTCTGAACCTCTAGTGGGGATTGGCAAGTGACCTCAGAAATCCCATCTATTAAGCCTCAAAGTGGCTACAGCCAATAGCTAATCAGACATTGCACACAAGAGGAGACTAATTGCCACACCATAATCTAGGCATTCAAAAATTCCCCCTGTATTGGACAATCCACCATGAGATATGGATGTGGACCATATAATTTTGGTTCTGAATAGTATTACTTTGACAGATTTTGGTGCTATGTAAAACTTACACGGGCATTTAATATATGAACCCAGCATTTGTTGCTCGAGTCAGAGTAAGGATGTCTTTGCAGATGGTTGTTATAATTCAGAACCCTCTTCAGCCCCACACGGGGAGAAATAAATCTCTGATTTCAGAAATTGTTTTTATCTTAGGGAAACAGTTACACTCCTCTCTGATATTTTCTCCAAAGTTTAAATGCAGACTTGTGCATTCTCTGTGCTCAGTGCACAGAAGCAGTTGTAGTGCATTTTGTGTTCTGAGCTCACTTTTAATTACATCCAAGGCTTTGTTTTCCTCCTTGTTTCTTGCCCTATTTTATTCTTCTAGTTATTGAAGTTTTGTAATTTATGAGTTGATATAATCTACCTCAAGTCCTATGGAAACAAATCAAGGAGGTAAATAAATAAAATATAACATCTTCTTTGATAAAATACTTGAAAAGCCTAAAGGTATTGATTTTTACAAAATAATTTATAGTTTTAATGGAATTCTAATCAAAGTCCTATTTTAGAAGTAGACAACAAATTCCAAATTAGCTTTTGGGATAAAGCGATGAAAATACCTAAGAAAAGATTTAGAAGAAGGATGAGGAATTAACTTGCCCTATCATGTATTTCAATATTTGTAGAACTGCAATCATTAAAGATTGTGGGCTTTGCAGAATTCTGGCCAGAGAAATGAATACATTGACACATGTTAATATAGGACAAAACATGTGATCCAACTTCATGTAGAATGGATCAATTAGTTACCAAATGCGTTGAAGGAAATATTTAACCTCACACTGCATTGCAAAATAGATTCTAGATGCATTAAAGGATGAATTTTCAAAGAATAATATAAAAACATAAAAGGTATTTGTTCAGTTAATCTTTCTGAGAAGAATATTTTTAAACACAAGCAATGGAGAAACATACACATTCTACATGTCCTAGTCAGAAGCGATAGAAAAGAAAGAATAATAATATGATGAATAAAAATTAATGGAAGGAAGGCAGTATTTCTGGGGCAACAAGAGAGAATGAATAGGACCCTTTCAATTGTGAACAGGTAAAGTTTTACTGAGAAGCTGACATTTGTGGAAAAAACCTTAAGGAGATAAGAGAGCAATTCGCATGGGCTCTCCTGGGAAAGAATATTCTAGGCAAAAGCATCAGCAAGTACAAATGTCCTGAGGTGAACTCGAGGAACAGAAAGGCAGCCACTGTGATAGGAGTCAGTGGATGAGGAGAAGAAAGGGAGAGCCGAAAGCTATAACGGAGAGGCAGATTCCCTTAAGGTCTCTGGCTCTTATTCTGGGTCAGATGAGGGCCACTGGAAGACTTCTAACAAAGAGAATGCTTGATAGTCCTTATGTTCTGAAACCTTACCTCTGGCTATTTGATGGGAAACTGACTTAGACAAGCAAGGCAAAAGCAGGAAAACAGATGGGAGGCTTTCAAAATAATTCAGGAAAAGCATGATGGCACCTCAGACTAAGCAATGGTAAGAAAGTGGAGAGAAGTTGTACAATTCTGAATATATTTTGAAGATAAAACTGACAGGAATGCTTACAAAGGGTGGACTATATAATAATTGGTTGTATAAACTCTGGAGCTGGCCTAAGCTCAAATCTCAACTTTAGAATTTGCTAGTTATTTACGCTGGACAAGTTAACATCCCTCTGTCTTAGTTTCAAAATCGTTGAAGAGAGGATAAAACAGTGTTTATATCATGTGATTGGTTTGAGACTTAATGGGATAATCTATGTCCTAACCACACAGGGGCGTGGCCACACCAACCTTATTCGTGGGGGTATGTTCCAAGA
>CM053407.1:43134583-43177169 GCA_028644305.1 Xerus rutilus | reverse complement strand
TTTTTTTTTATCAAATTTGAAAATATCTTTTAGCAAACTATGTTTACATTATTGACACTTAAAGTGATTATTGATAGCTGAATTAGAATGTGCCGTCTTGCTGTTTTCTACATGTTACATTTATGTTTCTTATTTGTCTTTTTTTGAGTCTTTTCATCTGAATATTTTTTATAATTTTATCATTAATACTTCATTTTAACATTTTAAATATTTTTGTAAATATAAGTGGTATATTTTACAGTATTCATTTTAAAAGAAGCCAAATCAACCTCCAGACTGGGCAGTACTCTTCATTTGCAGTGTAACGAACTTATAATATTCCCAACTAGTTTCCATATTCAGTAAAAACAAACAAAAACTCCTTGCATTTGCCAAGACTATCATCTGAAAAAACCACAATGAAATGTAACACTATTCCTCATATTCTATAAAAAGACTGCTTCAATTAAGAGGCTTATTTTACATTAGTTGCTATTCAGTTTGAAAATGGAGAAAATAGAATATTATACCACATTCAAAAGCTCATTTTTATAAGTGGCTATAATCAGTGAAAATATTAGCTCAATTTTATCTAATAAATTATGGTGTAAAGAATCCAAATGATCCTGTATGTGTAGTGCTGGCTCCTTAACTATGCCCTATGTATCATTGCATTACCAATGTCCATAACAATGAATAGATCATAATCATCAGAGCATGTTCCATTTACATTTTTTGTATGAAAGATAAATCAATTTCTCTTCTATAATATAAATCAAAGCAATAAGCACAGGAATAAACCTAACAAAAATGATTTGCAATATAAAGTAGTCTAGTTACACTGAAGGAGAATTTAATAATATTTTTAAAACTGAAAATGTATACACCCTACAGCCCATACATCTTGATTTCATGTGTACATAATGAGATATATAGGAAGATGTTCTGTTTCTATGGTGGTATAAAATCAGAAATAGTCTAAATGTCTACCAACAGGGAATGGGCACTGTGTGTATATAGTAATTGAAACAGAATAGATAAAAGTGCTGTATTCATATGAAGAGATACTATATGGATGTTACAAGGAATGAACTATGTATCAACAGAAATATATAACTAAACTCTTTTACAGAGAGACACATATCTGAAACAAGCAAGCTAACCATTACACTTGATAAAGAAGTAGGAAAAATTCCAAGAAGACTCACAAAGTTATAATCATCATTAAATGACTCAGCAGAAAAAAGGGAAGTAGAGTTGTTTGATATTACTATAAAACTTTAATTTCATTACAATGTTTTAATTATTTATAAGCTGTTTCAGTAAGAAGTCCAAATTATACTACAATATACACACTTATACACAAATAATACACAAGCAACACCCTACTTCACTTATCAGGGGTTTAAAGTGATAATGGTTTATTTTATATTTTTGTTCCATGTCCATCATGATTTGGCAAAGAAGTGTATTTATTTAATTTACTCAGAAATTTAGGCTTATCTTAAATTCTAAAGGGGAAACTCTAATATTATATTTTACAATGACAATTAAATGTTTGACTTGAAAGTCACATGTAACAAACAGTTCTACTCACTATAAGCGAAAAACAATCACATGATACCATTTACTACAAGTAGATCAAGAAGTGCAGTCCTACCACAGGCCAGGAACATGAAGATGCAGAAATATTGAGAGCAGAACTAATGCCTATAACACAAGAAGAATGTTTTATATATTATTCCTGTAACTGATCACTTAAGAAGGAAATGAAATAATGATATGATCATTTAATGAAAAACACATGGTTAGGTGCAAATGCATAGATTAATATGATAATTAGATATATATTCAAAAGAAAAATTTTGAGTAATGGATTAAGGCAGGTTTTGAAAGAGCATTATTTTTCCTGACAAATACAAGGATTTTTCCCTGGTCCTTAATTTTTCTGCATTTCTATAAAGAACTGGATGAAAATGAATTATGTAGATTCCCTAGATTATTATTCCCTTAAAGATGAAGGACATTTTATTACATCTTTAAATCACTACTAGTAAGTCAGGAGTCCTTCTGATTCCAACCAAGATGCAGTATCAGGGAACAGATTCCCTTTCCTGTCTGCAGCAACTAGAAAACTATATAATGAAAAGCAATTTTCAAAGCGACAGGAAGTTTTTTGTTGTTGTTGTTTGTTTTTTAACAAGGTTACTGGTAAGTAGATATTTATAAGGACTCTGCCCAAGGGTAGGAAACAACTATCACAAAATATTAGAGGGAACAATACACAGAAATTGCATGTGGCCAAGACTGATATCTTTCTCTGTTAGCCATGCTGGGGAAGGTCATAATTCACAAGATATTAGGTAGGAGAATCTTGCCTAAGTAATGGTGATTAATTATCTCTAGATAAGTCTAGATTCTACCTACCAAATCTCAAATGTGAAGTTTAAAGTAATCAGATTATTTCAAGATAACTGCATTCCAGAAAAAAACACAAGTATAGAAATGGAAATACATTCAATATCTAATAAGGTAAAATGTGTAATACTTGGCATCTGCTATTAGTCAGGTTTTTGTTACTACAGAAAAATAATGGAGGCAAATACCTTATAAAGATAAAAGATTTCTTAGCTCACAATTCGGAGGTTCTCATTCCAAGATTGGGCAGCCCACTGATTTGGCCTCTGATGACAAGGATGAAGTTGCAGGTTGGAGTGGTCACATCATCGTAAGCCAAGAAGTAGGAAAAGACAGAACAAGTCGGGTCCCACAGTTCTCTTTGAGGGTATGTTCCCAATGAGATAGAGACTTCCAACTAAGCCTCACATCTTAAAGGTCCACAGAACCTTCTAGGACCACCACCCTGGGGACCAGGCCTTTAGATATGGACCTATGGGGCACTCATTCAAGCCACAGGAGCCTCTAACGAAAAAGTGCCAGGTATGCCAACAGGCAAGAAAATTCAATCCATAATGAGGAAAGAAAAGCCATCCATGAATCCAACCTAGAAGTGACTCAGATGTCAGATACAACAAACAAGGATATTAAAACAGCTACTCTCATTGTGCTGTGTATATTCAAAAAGCCAGAGGAAAGATTGGACGTGTTAATTAGCACTATGGAATATATACAAACACACAAATCAGACTTCTAGAGATTAAAACTAAAATGTTGGAGATGAAAAATCTTCTAATGTCTAACCAAATATTACAAAGGAAAATCAGTGAATTTGAGGATATAGCAAAAGAAACTAATTGAAATGAAACATATGGAGAAAAACTACTTGGAATAAATTAATAGAGCACCACTGAGCTGTGGGACAACTTCATGCAGCATTAATACTCACATGCTTGGAGTGTCTGAAGACAGATCAAGAGAAGGGAGGACAGAAAAAAATGCTTGAAGACATCATGGTTGAGTCTTTTCTCAGATTTGATAAACATCACTAACCAATCAATCCAAGAGGATTCACGAATCCCTACCTATATCATGGTTTTTCATCAATAACAATTCAAGCTGACATACAGAGGAACAACATCTTTCAATAATGAAAGAAAAAGTAACTGTTGACCAAGAATTCTATACCAAACAAATGCACCTTTCAAAGACAAAAGTAAAATAAAGATGCTTCAGACATACAAAAGCAATAGAATTCATCACCAGTAGACCCATATTATGGGTTAAGAGGACAGAAAGGTTAGAGAATAGAGTCAGAGAGAAAATAATGCCAGATGAAAATATGGGCTTATACAAAGGACTGAGAAATACAGTAAATGGTAGCCATGTGGATAAAGACAATATTTCTCTTATTATTTAAATCTATTTAAATGATCATGGGTTGTTTTAATGAGGAAAAAACTCTAGGGTGGTTTTCATAATACACAGAAGGAAAGAAATTCAGACCTTACTGACAGAGCCCACATAGTATGGAAGCATAATTGAAAAATGAAGATTGGCAGTTGTAGGACCCTATGATTGGCCAGAGGAGTGGGGGAAGGAGAATTCTCCAAGTGAGCAGAACAGGGTGCCAGTTTAATCACATTGCATGGAAGAAGAAATTGTCATAGTTATGATTCTACACTGACTTTTAGAAAATGGCTTGGGATGAACAAGATGTGAAAATTTATTTCAATGTCATATAGATAGAGGATAGATATTGACTGATTGATTTTATATCTAGGTTGTGAGTGGACTTTTCAGAATGAGCAGAATGTTAAAGTATTTATATTTAATGTGCATGTTCACCAAATTCATCCAATTCAGGGAAGGCTCTAGATAATTAGGTGGACATAATGATGTATTTTCTCTTCCAGAGGGCAAGCTACAGGCTAGCTTGTTAGTGGTGACTTCTCTGACCTTTCAATCCTTCCAATTCTGGGTAGACCTATAATTCTCTTTATTATAGTGATTTATATGTTGAATAGAGAGAGTGGTTTCTGTTTTGTTGACTGAACTCTGACAGATACAATATACTCTAATGGCAGTGAGCATGAAATGTTACATTTAGAGGCATAATTCCAATTGAAAATGTGTATGTTGAGAAAGATGTGGTTTAGCAACTTGTATGAATAAGACGTAAGTTTTCATTAATGATTACTCTGAGATGAAGAGTGTAATGTTTGCATTAGAAATATATTTATTTCTCTTTATTCTTTTTAGGAGAGGCACCTGGAATAACACATTCTGTTTTATATGCTCTTGTTTAATAGACACACAAGAGTGGGTTAAGAGAATGGCAAGCTATGTTGTGAACTGAGCTAAGGATTGTCCTTTGAAATTTTGCCTATGATAGAGAAGAACAGGTGGGGTGGGAAATGTAGTGGGCCAGTGGATATAAAGCTTTATATTTGTGGGCCTATCATGTAAAGGAGGTTTAAATTTTGTTTTGTTTTTAATATCATAAAAGCATAGCATTAAGACCAACCAAAACTTTTCACTTGCAGAAAGTGAACATAGATCCAATCTGTGCATTTATAAATCAATGGAGGTCTCAAATAATTCTCTTTTCTTTTGGTCCTCCCTTCATTGAATGACATTTCCACACCAAGTACTACTTTTTATTCTTCTAAAATATAGCTTTGCTGTGTCTGCTTGTCATCTTGTCCCCTGCATCTTTGCTCCAGCCACCAACTGGACAATGCCACCATCGCTTGACATTCCCACTCTTAGTCTCTCCAGTTTCTTGTCATCAGAACCACGGAACCATTTAATATATAAACTGTATCTTTTGATCTTGCCACTTTCCTACCTCTGACCCTCTCTACACAGCATTTGAAGCAAAGTCCTTAGGGATGGTGAATATGGAGTCACACTCACCAGGGCTCCCATCTGAAGTCATCTTCTCAAAAGAAAAACCAACCATGATACTACTCTGCTTAAATGTTTCAGTCACATTCTCCTCTTAAATCTCTATATGCTTACCTTGGCCTATAAATCTGTGCATATGTGCCCAGATGTCCCTCCTAACTCTGCCTCTGCCTACAGAGTTTTTCATTTCTTAAATTCCCTAAATTACTTGTACTCCTAACCAGAACCTTTACATGTGTTGTTCCTTCTTCCTGGGAATTTTTCTCTCTCTGACTAACTACCTGGATGGATTCTGCTTAGTTTTTGTCTTTGCTTAAAGATCATTTCTCTGTGGAAGCCCTCCCTGATGCATCTCAGTTTTAGGATTTTTGTCCACCAGGAGCTCTTGTGGACAATTTCCTTGTAGCTTTTGTGGCAATTGTAAACTCAAGGGGTTAGAGACTGAGTTATTCATCTACACATCCCTAGCAGCAGGGACCACAGGTACTTATTAAATATTTATTTGAATGAATCAAATGTTTGGGTTGTCAATGAACACTAAATAACATAATGAATTTATTTCTCTTATGAATTAATTGTACTTGCTGCTTTCAAAATCAAAATTAATCATTTAATTGCAAAATTCTGTTTTATCTCATACCTTATTTACAAATAAGGTTGTTTAAATGTGGATTCTAAACATTCAGACAGACACATATTATTGCAAGAAAATGTGGCTGGAATAACTTGTATCTCTTAGGTTTTGATTAAGCAATACCCATGGGGTGAAACTACATATTCATGGAGATCACCACCATAGATTTGCAATTAATACAGAAAACATTTTTAAAATTATACCATTATTTTCAGAAATTTTATGGCTCAAAAAATAACATTATCTAGAGTATACACAAGTACAATCTGATAATCTCATAGTTAGAATTACTGTTCATACTAACTGTGAAAAGAAGTAAGACAGTGAATAATAGGCAAACAATAAATGTTCCAGAGGATCTTCTTGAACACAGTCTTGGGAATTTGTTTTGCTAGAGGCACCAGAATTTCAGAAGCAATGAAATGTTTTTGATTTAAGTAATTGTTCTACAAGATTTGTCCCATTTATCTTAACAGTGAAAATATCAGTTTATTACTTCTCTGAAGAAGTTTCTTGAATTTAAAACAAAATAATAGTATGATATGATGGATTATAAATCAGGACAATTGAATTTTCATGCTGGCTCTAACAATTGCAGTGATGATAATGCGGGGGAAGTCTCAAGATCTTGGAGATTTAATTTCTTTTCTAATACTTGAAGTGGTACAAATGGGTAAAACAGTTGGCCCTTCATGCATATCTGCTTCTCTTCTCTGAGGCAAAACCTCAAGAATAAAGGGGGATTTTTGCATTGAAAAGAAAGTCAGGATACTGCCAGACAGAAAGATCACACTCTAATGTGGCAGGTGTAGGAGCCCGTAAGTGAATTTGAAGCAATGTTCCTGGTTTCTGGGGTCACCTGCATGAGAAGGAAAGGACCTAGAAGCCATCATGAGTCTTGAAGGGTATGGAGAAGGAAGAATTAATAACAGTTCTTCAAACATTACCTATTTGCAATATGCCAGGGACACTTCTAAGTGCAACATATTTATTAGCTCATTTTATCTGTGCAGACACTCTGAGGAAGGTACTGCTCTTATTCTCATTCAACAAAAGAGAAACAGAGGCACATAGGCTTCAAGTAACTCTCCAAGGGCATGTACTTATTGACTGTTACAGTTCTCTGCAGAAGGGTTCGATTAAGTGGGGCTAAATGGCACTCTTAGCTGAGGGCTTTAGGATTGGTAGCCTGGTTCAGAAAAGAATAACAGTGAAAGCCAAAATGTAAGGGGTATCCATACTGCCAGTGAGAACAAAGTTATCAGGGAGAACCACTGGGTCCCGATGAGACTTCTTACCACTAAGGAGGCCCAGTAGAGGTTCTAGCCTTCCTCTTGTACCGCACCTCAGTTGACAAAATCAGTGAATCAGAAACTATAGAGATCAGATGTGCTCTATAAAGACCACCCAAGTATAAAGACCACCTGAGTGCTTTTTTCCCGTTGTCATTTAGTCCTTAAACTTCTCTCCTACAATCATCTTGAGAAGGAGGAAGGGAAAGGAGAAATGGCTCAGATATGAAAGTGAACTTGGCACTTTTGATTATCCATTAGAGGCAATGTTAATATTTTAAATACCTAAATCGGAGTAAACTACTAATTCTGTTAATTGGCAGAGTTTTTGTTGTTGTCGTTGCTGTTATGTCTTCATTGTTCAGTGACGGTCATTATCTTATTTTGGAAAATAAAGAAGACAGGTAGGTTTTTGCTTAGCTGTGTTATAATATAAGTAAAAACTCTACTTGCATTTATATGTCTGTACCAGGTAGGATATCTGCTGTGAATTTTCTACTCTTGTGTGTCAGTCTATTTCATCCTTTAAGTCCTAATCTGAGTCTTATCTCATTTGTGTAAAATATTTTCAAACCCCAGTCAGTTCTGATTTTAACTTGTGATTTTAAATCATGCAGTTTGCATACCTCTTTTATATGGTTTGGATCCACCCATTGATCTTTCTGTTTCTTCTAGACTTTAAACACTTGCATGATATAGGTCCCAATAAATTTCAAGTTCATATAAAATTAAATGAGAATGTCTGTGTTATGTCTTTGGAATTTCTGCAACTACAAAAAAAATATTTTTACATAGAACACATTGGCTACAGTGTTAAGGTTATTGAGGCCACTAACTGTCAAACTGACCTAAACACAGGACATACAAATTCAAGGGTATGTATAGGTTATTTTTTCAAACACAAGATGTGAGAAAAAATTATCAAACTAAAATTAAATGTATGAGATCATCACAAGCCAATTCTGTATTCTTTCGTTAATTTATTTATATAACTAGTTGCCCCAGTTTGATCAGAACCATGTGAGGCATGGATCCATCTCCTCACACCCTTTAGTTACACAGTTGAGAGCAGAAAGAAGATGTTTAGAAATATTTGTTGAATAAGTAGATCGGTGAACATTTGTTTGAGTATTAAGGTTTTTACATTAGACATTTCTAGTACTCAAATACTGGAATGTCACTGGGTGTGGAGGCACGCATGTATAATACCAGCTACTTGTGAGGCTGAAGCAGGACTATCCCAAGTTGGAAGCCAGCCTGGACAATTGAGTGAGACCTTAACTTAAAGTAAAAAATAATGGGGCTGAGGCTGTAGCTCAGTGGTAGAGTGCTTGCCTAGCATGCGTGAGGCACTGGGTTTGATCCTCAGCACCATATATGAATAATAAATGAATAAAATAAAGATCCATGAACAACTAAAAAAATAATAAATAAAGTAAAAAATAATAAGGGCTGGAAATGTAGTTTAGTGGAAAATCACCCTTGTATTCATTCCCCAGTACTGCAAACAGAACAACATTCTAACATTTTAAAATGTCTTAGAATCACCCATAAAGCTCCATAGAGGACATATTCTTAAGACCCATGTCAGAAATTCTGGATTTAGAGTAAGGGATCTATGTTTTAATGACCATGTTAGGTACAATAGTGCAGGTCTGATCCACACTTTGAGAAATGCTACCTTAGAGAGTTGACATTTCTTTTACTCTCTGCACTGGCTACATTTGAAGTCATTCCTGAATTTATTCCTAGACAGAATGCATCTTATGGAGAGGTACTTTTATACCGTGAACTTTTATACCATACTTATTTTCATACAGATATTATATTATTTATAAGACTGTTTTTTAAAAGGTCTTCACAATAACACCCAATTTAAAATTTGCAATTCTGACCCCTCCACTACTACCACCAATCACTGTTTTTGCTTTATTTTTCTTCAGCTCATTAGTCACACGGGCTATATAACCTACTTATTTACATTACCCATAGAGTGTGAATGCCCCTAAGAGAAGGATTATTATAACCACTTATTTACATTACTCATAGAGTGTGAATGCCCCTAGGAGAAGGATTTTGTCTGTTTCATTTACCCACATACTCTAGTGCCTAGAACAGTGCCAGTTACTTTTAAAGTCAAAAAAATAATTGTTGACTTGGGAAAAAAAAAAGGCCAATCCCTAAAAACCCTACCTGCAGAAATAGGAAACGAAGTGTACCTGGTTTGGGCTCCATTGATTCTTCCCTTTCAGCTACATTCCAGTTGCTAAATAGAAACAGGAAGCTACCTTTTGTTGTCATTTCTTTTAAAATCAGTGGTAATAGGATTTGTTTGAAAATAGCCCATAACAACTGCAATAGCTTGAGAGAATGCTGCCTCTCCTACCATAATTTCATGAACAGCAATGCTTCCAGCCAATTACCTTGCTGCATAATTCTTATTGAAATCTGTTCAGTCTGGATCCCTCCTCATCTTATCAAGTTAAAACTTCCCCATTGGTGACACTGTTCTTGAAATAGCCATTTAGCTTATAATGAAGGCCAAGGGCTGGCTATTGACCCCAGGGTGATTCCACATTCTCATGGAAAGCTGACTAAGGTCCATAATCACAGTCCAGCTGGCATTTTAATGGAATTTGATGATGATTTTTAAATGATGAATAGTGGTTGAAGTGTTACATGTTGTACTGATTCATTGATGTTATAAACTAAATTGTTTAACTTAAAACTGAAAAGTATCTAATCATTTGTAACTGTATTTCCTTGGTCATTTTAAAACTTATATTTTAAATATTGACCTGTTTTAAGAGAGATAAACCTTTACCTTGTACATTATGCTTATTATTAAAAGAAGCTTTTGCTTTTCTGACTTATTTCATGTCACACATGAATTTGCTGTAGAATCCTAGGCCCTGGTGCTGCAGCAGACAGGTACAAAGGTGACTTTACATTCAGCCACAATCACCTACTTCTAAATACTTTGAGTACAAAGGAAGTTGGGTGCTGGAAAGAAATACAATGTAAGGATCATAGCTGCAAAATTGGACCTTTCTTGTCTAGTTAATAGGAATTTTGTCATTACATAGGCAGGTGGTAGAGTGCTTTGCAAATTCATGTACATTGTCTCTTTTGGTGTGATCAGAAACTTCTAGTTAGAGTGGCTGTCACATTATGGCCCCAACTAGTATAAGCAGTGCTTACTTTTGTTCCCAAATGAATCCCAGCCTGATAAAAACTTGTATTCTCCACTTATTTACAATTAGGGGAAATTTTATTATCCATATGTTGTATATAAAAACTCAAACTCTGATTTTTGAGTTGTTTTGTTTCATAATTATTGATTTGCTTCATGTTACAAAGAAAAGCAAGACTAAAACTCTGGTATTGTAGTTTTTGGGTTACATAATCTTTTTTTTTCAAATTAGAATTTTCAATATGATAACATAAGGCATTTGGTAAACTCTTCCAAAACCAAGTCTTTTCAGCTCCACAACTGGATGAGTAAATAGAATGTGAGGCAATGAGAAAGGAAACTGCACTTCCAGAACATATACTTTGTTCTGTGTCATGGCATCTTTTCCTTTTCCTGATTTTTTTTTTTTCTTTCCCAGTTGTGGTGATGGAACTCACGGCTATGTGCATGCTAAGCAAGCACAGTAACACTGACCTACACAGCCCACAACGTTTTTTAACTTACAAATTGTACATATTTATGGGGTTGTTTTGTGTTTTTTTTTTTTTGGTATTGGGGATTGAACTCAGGGGTACTTGACCACTGAGCCACACCCCCAGCCCTACTCTGTGTTTTATGTAGAGACAGGGTCTCACTGAATTGCTTAGTGCCTTGCCAATGCTGAGGCTGGTTTTGAACTTGTGATTCTCCTGTCTCAGCCTCCCAAAGTGCTGGGATTACAGGCATGTGCCATGTACATCATTATGTAATGCTTAATACATGCATACATGTATAAACTAGGGTTACCATATCTATTCTCTCAAGCAATTGTTATTTCTTTTTGGTAAAAACATTCAAAACTCTTTCTTCTAGGTTTTAATAAAAATGTACCCAATGTTATTGTTGTCTATAGTCACTCTGCTATTTAATAGGACACCAGAACTCTTTTTACCTATCCACTAGAACTAGTACATGTTAACCAATCTTTCCTCATTCCTCCCTCCTCCCAACTTTCTTCAGCCTCTGATAACCACTGTTCTGTTTTCAATGTTTATGTGATCAATTTTATTAGATTCCATATATGAATGAGATCATGTTGTTGGTACTTGTCTTTCTGTGCCTGGATTATTTCACTTATATATAATGATCTGAAAATTGCATTTGAAATTGCAGGATTGCATTATTTATTTTGGTTGAATAATATTTCACTGTATATATGTACCATATTTTCTTTATCCATTTATCAGTTAGTGGACACTTAGGTTGTTTTCATTTCTTGGCTATTGAGAATACTTCTGAAATAAACATGGGAGTACAGACATCTCTTTGACATACTGATTTCATTTTCTTTGGATATATATCCAGTAGTGGGATTACATGGCACAATATTTGTTGTATAATTGAATCCTCATAATAAACTCTAGTTAACATGAGTCTCCATATTACAATAGGGAAATTGAACTTCAGAGAGTTTAAGTAAGTATTCTAATAGTTGCAGCTGGTAACTGACCCAATACAGATTCAAACCTAGATCTACTTGATTGCAAACTCAAGCTATACCTCAGAGTCTAATAGTGCAATACTTAGAAATTGTGAAATGTTAAAAGATCTAGACCTTGCTTCATAGGAAATACAGAGTGAGTGAATCAGCTTTTCATTTCTGTGACCAAAATACCTAACAAGAACAACTTAGACAACGTAGAAAACTTTATTTGGGCTCACAGTTTCAGAGGATTCTGCTGGTTCCAAGGCAGAAACATCATTGTAGAAGGAAGTGGTAAAGGAAAGCTGCCTAGCTCAGGCAGTTGGAGGGACAGATACAGTCCCAAGACCATGCCCTCAACAACCTACTTCCTCCAGTCATGATCTACATGTTAATAGTTTTCACCATCTCTCATTAAGTGTATTCAAATTATAAATTCATCAAACGGATTAATCTGTTGATGAGGTCAGTCCTCTCATGATTCAATTATGGCCTAAAAGCCCCACCTCTGAGCCTTGCTGCATTTGGGATCACACTTTCAACACATGAGCTTCTGGGGGAACATTCAGATCCAAACCATAACAGAGACAAAAAGGTAATTCAACTAAAATCTCAGTTTGTTCATAGGAAATATAATCCATTGTTTTGATTTTTATTTCTTATCAGATACATAACTGATTAAATATGCCTTTTAAGTCACAGACATCCATGATACAAAACACAAAATATTGCCTATACCACACTACCAAAGGTCTAATTAGAAATTTTGTTTCTTAAGTGAATAAATATCTACAAATAAAAACAGTCTGGCTACTTGCAGGGAGTGTCTTATGGGTGGTAGAAGTCTTAAAGATGGCTTTTCTGGTTCAGAAATTCAAATGTAGTCATACATCCAGAGTGGTTAGAGAAAATAGTTTATACTACCTATATTTTCAATAGAGTGATAGTTCCACGGGTATTTTATTGACTTGACTATAAAATATATCTGGGAAAGTAATGTAGACAAAGTACTTCCTGAATTGTGTTGGAATCTTGCTGTTGAATTCTTGTTCCTTGGTTTTATTTTTTTCCTTTTAGACTCTGTGTATATACTCCTTTTTACAAATGTATCATCTCCAAATCCTATCAATTATGTCATGGATTTATGTTCTTTCTGGCCATGGTGCATTGTAGAGAAATCTCAAGTGACGCTGAAGCCAGAATATAAAAGGATATGTGAGGAAGCAGGCTTTAGGGAACAAAGGCTATGCTTGCAGAAAACTTTATGGAGAATTTTGTCTACAAAAGGAAAGAGTACAGTCATGTAGGAGAGCAAAAGCGTAAAAAGAAGGTGCTATTGCTTCCCTCCCTCCTCCTTTATCTGCGATGGTGAATTTGAATACAGATTAGAAAGAGTCAGTGGGAGGAGGAGACTGAAGACAGAATGAGTGAAATGAAAAGGAGGCGGGTCAGGGAGCCTGGACAAAGGCAGGGGAAGGTAGGTCAACCCTGAAATGAGAAGGCTGCTTCTTATTCTTATGAAAAATCTAAAAAGAATTCAAAATTTGCAGAAACCAAGAGGCAGAAACATACTTGCTTACACCTCATGAGTTTCATCCTACCACAAATAAACACCTCCATCTGCAGAGTATGTTTGCGTGGGAACTGCTATCTCAAAGGGGCTGGAGTCTAGAATCATTATTGTGAGCAATGTGCACGGATAATATGTACCAAAAATCAATGTCCAGTGGGCAAATCAATGCCAAGTGAAGTCAGAAACATGGATTTGATGTCAGCAGCTGCCACAGTGTTCTGTGCCATGGTGACAAGCAGTCTTGGTGCTGTGTCACCAATGACAATTGGTAAAAATGGAACCATCTAAAGAGTAAATTTCATGATGTCTTGAATCAAAGAAAATCAAACCTTTGGTTCAAAACAAATGGTAAAAACAGGTTTTTGGTTTTGTTTGTTTTTTTAAATATTTTTCTCAGCATCAGGAGTCAGAAGGCACTTGGGGCTCATCTCTGCAGATGAAACATGAAAAGACCTGGGTAAAAATTCATAATCTTTCTGTTTCTCAGGTTTTTAACTTAGAACTATAAAAATGATAGTCAGCAGCGGCAACTTACATTTGAATAGCAACACTACTCCCTTTCAAATGATAGTGAGCCTTGGGACTCATCTGAGAAAACTACCAACTTTGAGGAGAGTGCTATGGTTTAGATGTGGCATTCCCCAAAAGCTCCCGGGTGAGACAATGCAAGCAGGTTCAGATGAGAAATGATTGGGTTATGGCCTTAACCCAATCAGTGAATTAATCCCTGATGGGATTAACTGAGTGGTGAGTGGAGGCAGGTAGCTACACTGAAGGAAGCGGTTCATTGGGGGCATGACTGTGGGGCATATATTTTGTATCTGGCATGTGGAGTCTCTCTCTCCTTCCTGATCTCCCTGTGAGCTATTTCCCTCTGCCACACACTTCCGTCATAGTGTTCACCTTCACCTCGAGCCCCGAGAAACAGAGCTAGCTGACAATGGACTGAGACCTCTGAAATTGTGAGCCCTCTAATAAACATTTTCTCCTCTACAGTTGTTCTGGTAAGGCCCTTTTAGTCACAGCAGCAAAATAGCTGACTGAAACAGATAATGACTCCATTAATAATACAAAGGACTGTGTGCGAGACCTTGCTGCTGACTGAGTGGCCTGGCTTCAGCTTGGGAGAAGTAGCAGAATTTACTATTCCCTCTTGTGTCCAACTTCACTAATGGTAATAGGCATATTTCCAAAAATTATTAATCATCTTTAGAGAACATTATTAGTTACTGAGACTAATAATTATTAGTTGCCAAGAGAACAGTCTTTAATTGGAAACACATGTAGAAGGTATCAGAAAACAAAAACAAATGGAAACAAGAAGTCAAGCAATTATACCCCCCATCTCCTGCCACACCTCACATCATTACTAAATCCTCTCTTTTCAGGGAAAATTTCTTTTTCATTCCTGCAGTCAATTAATACAAGCCGTAGGCAAATGAGTGGCATTTTATTTAGCAGCATGTATATATAAAATTTATTCTCTCTCCTCAATCTCACTCAGAAATCTGATCCATATGCTTATTAGCTGTCTTCCCTAATTGAAATTAACTGTGCACCTCAATAATAAAATAAATTTAATTTTTTAGAAAATTTAATTTAATTAGAGAATTTCCAAATAAGCTTGAACAGCAGGTCAGGCAATGTTATAGCACATCTTCCTTCTTTCTAAAAATAAAAATTGTGAATTTGTTCAGGTGCACTCCTTTCTTCTAGGCAGGCATGTTTCAGGAGGCTCTGACCCCTTGGGTAGATGATAATAATTATTCTATTCTTTATTTCCTGGTGACTGGTTTCCAGATAATTGTGTGACCCTGTGACCCACTTAATGAGACACAAGGGAATCACTTCAGAAAGAGACCCTGGGAAGGATTATCCCTTCCCTGCTCCTGGATATTGTCACACCTGGACCTGGTGTAGTCATCCTGCCACCAAAGATGACTC
Organism: Xerus rutilus; assembly: GCA_028644305.1. Lineage (NCBI taxonomy): Eukaryota > Metazoa > Chordata > Mammalia > Rodentia > Sciuridae > Xerus > Xerus rutilus. Next base: position 43,161,785 of record CM053407.1, on the reverse strand, counting down.
ACGTGTCTGGAGCAGGAAACAACCAGTGGGGACAGAGGTAGAGATTTGATATACTGTACTTAGAACAAGCCATACTAGGATTCTCTTGGTAGTAGTGGCAAATTCCCAGATTTCCTTATTCAGTTACAAGTATCCCAAATGAAACAGTAGATTTGCAATATTTAGATATGCTGCTTACCTTGAGGTAGCAGACCAATCACTCGCATAGCATAATGAGGGGCATTACAATCTATCACAGTGGTTCTGGGTTTGAGTTCCAGGGCCACCCTTTCCAAATTCTGCCACCTTGGCCATGGCAAGTTATATAGGCTTATTGAGTCCCCTTGTCTACTTACCACTCAGGTTGTTGGGAGGATTATATGAGATAAAGCATAATAAAACCTTATAGGTAATGAAGTATTGTGTAATTTATTGTACTAAGTCTAATTTAATATTCCAAAATGATTTTGTTCACCTTCTCTGTCAATCACAATGTTGAAAGTTGTACAGTCTGTTAATATTTATTAAAAGATTATTCATCACTCCTTGAATGAGATATTTTGGAGTTGTAGATTTAGACTTAAGAAACCTAGGGCTGATTGGACACATCAAGACAATCTGAAGTGCTTCATAAAGAGTTTCACTATTTACAATCAGTTTCTGGAGTGGTCTATTTTTTAATGAGTGCTTCAGAATGAGAAAATTTTATAATAATTACTTTGTATTTTAAGTACTCTATTGGGTGCTTGAATTATGTGAGTTCTGTTGTCTTATTTCTTATCACACACGTACAAATCCTTTCTGGTAAGTAGTACAGGTGAGAAAACAGTCTCAGAGATTAAAGCGCTGTTAACTGGGCTCATGTCAAATAAGAAAGACAAGAGCTCAGAATAAGCCTAAATCTATTTGGTTCAAAAGTTTGTTACTATGTCTTCTGAGCCCTTCTGCCATCAGGAAGAGAAACATCAGTCTGAAGAATTAGGAAGAAGGTGAAATAAAAAGACCGAACACCAGCCTCTCTCTAACTTCAATCACTCTTTCTTATTCCAGGGCTAAGTCTTATAAGTACTGATTTAGACTCAGCATTTTCCATTTTTTTCTTGTCCAATAGTCCATCTTTGTTAACTCAGCTAGAAGCATTATTTAAATTTCTACAGCTCTAAATTTCAAAATAACATCCTTGGGGGTTTTTTGTTTGTTTTATCAATACTGGGGATTGAACCTATGGATATTCTCCCACTGAGCTACATTCATTGCCTGCCCTTCTGACTTTTTTAAAAATATTGAAACAGGGTCTTGCTAGGTATCTTAGGCTGGTCTCCAGCTGGAGATCCTCCTGTCTCAACTCTCCCAGTTGCTAGGTTACCAGTGCCTGCCACCATGCCCAGCTTGTTTCTTGATGATATACAATCAAGTACAGATTTTATAGTCAGTCAAATTACAGGTATTTGTGTATAACTGAATTATCATCAAAACCATTTTTACCACAGTAAATTAAAAAAGAGTTTTATTCAAAATTCACACTCTAAATCTCAAACCTGGTATAAAGGAGGTATAAAATTGACTGGAAGCACATACTGGAATATGGGAATGTGTTTGTACCTCAGTTATTCTTCCAATAGAATCTTGTCTGTACCCTCATTATCTAAAAATGTTTATGTTCTTTATAATTCTGACTCAACATCTAATACGTTGGAAAATTCTGAATAAAACAGGTGAGATTTATGGAACAAAAAAGGAAAACTTTTAATTAAAAGGAAAGTTGAACAACAAAGTAAATTAACAGAAGAGAGTACACAAGAAACAGAGGACAGGAACATGACCCTTCTACATGCATCCAATCATGTTTTTAAATACAAGTGAGAACTATAAATACAAGTGTGAACTATAAAAATGTTAATTGTGGAAAGTTTTACACTCAAAGGCCATGTCATAATAGACAAATTTTCATGAAGGTATACTTTAAATACAGTGAAATGGTCAGATTTTATATATATAGTTTGATGAGTTTTGACAATACTTTCACACATGTAACCACAATCTGTCAAGATATTCCATCCCCCTAGGGAATTTTCTTGTGCCTTTTTGTGGTCAACCCCTGATTTCCAAGGAATCAGATGTTGTGACTGTTAAAAGCATTGATTACTTTTCTCTTTTCATAATTTAATATGAATTTAAGCATCCAGTATATGTGGATGTGTTAGATCAGCAAAATATTTTAAAAATCAATAATATGGTTGCATGCATCATTTCATTCTTTTAAAATTAATTTTTATAAAAAACAGTAAAAAATATATTGTAAAAAATTTCACAGAATGAAGAATGAAGGAAATAAGAGAAGAAGATAAGGAGAAAGGAGTGAATACAACAATTAGAAATCCTTCAAGAACACTTTCTATGTGTTACTCCTGACACTTTGTGGCATTCTCTTTTATTCATCACCACAACCATTTGGGAGTTATATGTGTTAGTCAGCTTTTCATCACTGTGACAAAATGCCTGAGCAAATTAACTTAAAAGAAGGAATGATTTATTTTGGCTCACAGTTTCAGAGTTTTCAATCCATAAATACTTGGCCTTATCCATTTGCGCCTGTGGGAGGCAGAACATCATGGTGGAGAGTAAATGACAGAGCAAAGCATCTTACCTCATGGAAGCTGGGAAGCTAAGAGAGGGAGAGGAAAGGGCTGGAGTCCCTCTATATCCTTCAAGGGCATGCTTCCAATGTATGGCCCAGTTCCTAAAGTTTGCACCACCTCCCAATACACCATCAACCTGTCAACCAAGCCTTTTAGCACCTGGCCTTTGGGGGAACATTTCAGATCCAAACCATAACAGAGAGATACTAGCACCATCAACATTTTGCAGCTGAGAAAACTAAGGAACTAAGTTTATTAAGCCGAGAAAACTAAGACTAAGTTGGTGTTGCCTGAGAGTGAATCAGATTATTCAGAATCAGATACCTCCAGATACTCTGATTCACCCTCAGGCAGATCTCCATCTTCCATCATCCATCTCCCTCACCATCTCCCAGATGTTACAGTCTCCCTCCACCCTCACCATCTCCCAGATGTTACATTCTCATATCAGTTGGATTGAGTTCTTCTGTTCCTTACAATTTTCTAAATAGCTTATGATTTTTATTTTTATCTAATCAAATTTTCAGGAACTCCAATCATTCCTTGCTTGCTTGCTTGCTCTCTTCCAATTTTGTACTATAGATTGAAACCAGGGCCTCAAGCATGCTAGGCAAGTACTGTGAGATTTCTTGAGTCTTGTCTGCCAACTCTTTTTTTTTTTTTTTTTTGGTGATGGTGCTGGAGAAGGGTACCATAGATTTTATCCAGGGCTGCTTAAACACTGAGCCATATTCCCAGCCATTTTATTTTTTATTTTGATACAGGGTCTTGTGGAGTTGCTTAGGGTGTTTCTAAGTTGCTGAGGCTAACCTCGAACTTGTGATCCTCTTGCCTCAATCTCCCAAGTCTCTGGGATCACAGCATGTGCCACTAGCATATATTATTTTTTGTTTGCTTTGTATTTTTTTTTAATTAAAAAAAATTTTTTTAGTTATACATGGACACAGTATCTTTGTTTATTTTTATGTGGTGCTGAGGATCGAACTCAGTGCCTCGCATGTGCGAGGCAAGCACTCTGCCACTGAGCTATAACCTCAGCCCTTGTATTGCTTTATTTATTTATTTTTTTAGTTGCAGCTGGACACAATATCTTTATTTATTTATTTTTACGTGATGCTGAGGATCAAATCCAGTGCCTCACTCATGCGAGGCAAGCACTCTACCACTGAGCCACAATCCCAGCCCCCCTTGTATAGCTTTTTGATAATGATCATCCTAATGAGCAGAATAAATATATTTATTTATTTCAATATAGTTTCAAGATACGTTTCTCTGATTTTTAGTGGTGTCGAACATATTTTCATATGCTTTTTGGCCATTTGTAAGTCTTCTACAGAAAAATGTTTATACAATTTATTTTTCCAGTTGTTGACTTGAAAATGTTCTTTACATAGTCTGGATTACCCTCTTATCAGATGTGTGGTTTGCAAATATTTTTCTCCCCTTCCATAGGTGGCTTTTCCACTCTGCATTGTGTTTCCTATACTATGCACAAGTTTTTAAGTTGGATGTAGTCCCATTCTTCTATCTGTTGTCTGTAAATGTGTATATGTTTTATTTTCATTTTCATTTAGTTCAAAATTTCTACTGAGTCTTCTTCTTTGACCCTTGAATTGTCAATTAAAAACAAAATAAAACAGGGCTGTGTACCCTCCAAATAATTGAGAATCTCATTGGTTGTTAGTGTAATTCCATTGTAGCCTAAGAATATAATTCATATCCTTTCAATTTTTAAACCTTATTAAGGTGTTTTATGGTCCTGAATGTGGTCTGTTTTGATAAATATTCATGTGAGTTCCAGAATTTTTGTTGAATGAAGTATTCCACAAATTTAAATTATATCAAGTTGATTGATGATGATGTTCAGTTCAGTCATACCCTTAGTGATTTTCTGCTTACATTTTCTACTAATTTCTGAAAGAAGGCTGTTGAAATATTCAATTGCCAATATCCAACAGTGACTCTATTTTTCTGTGAAGTTCTGTCACTTTTTTCCTTATGTAGTTGATGTGCTATTATTAGGTGCATACACAATAATAATTGCTATCTCTTCTTGGAGAAATGATCTCTTTATCATGAGAAATTGTCCCTTTCTTTTACCCATGACAGTGGTCCTATTCTGATATTGCTTTGCCTTCATGTGACTTCTTCACGTGGCTGTGGCTTCTCTAGCCTTCTGTTGATTAGCCTTAACAAAATACGTTGCATATGTCCTTCTTTATTCATTGAATTTTATTCTATACAAATCTTTAATATGAATTCATAGTAGAAAATATATAGATGGCCTTACTTTTATGTTGTATTTTATTTTATTAATTAATTTATTTTTGTGGTGCTGGGGATTGAACCCAGGGCCTTGTATATGCGAAGCAAGCACTCTACTACCTGAGCTATATCCCAAGCCCTGTTTTATTTTGTTTTTAATTGACAATAATTATACCTGTTTGTGGGGTATTGTGTGATTATTTTGATCAAATCAAGGTAATAGCATATCTATGTCCTCCAACATATATCTGTTCTTTGTGAAGAGAACATTCAAAATACTCTCTAGTTATTTCTGATGTATACACTACATTATTGTTATCTGTAGTCATCTGTTGTGCAATAGAACACCAGAACTTGTTTCTTCTATCTGGCTGTAACCAGGTACTCATTGACCAATTTCTCCCCATTCCCCCTCTACCCCTTACTCTCCCTAGCGTCTGGTACCTACTGTTCTACTCTCTACTTACATGAGACAAATGATTAATTCTGTTTTTAAAAGGGGTTTTGAGAGTGAGTTTGTTCTTCTTGGCTCTTCTGCCATGTGAGTATAGTGTCCTTCCTCCCTGGAGGAACCAACTTGAAAGCAGAGAGCAAACCTCATCTGACCCCAGAACTGCAGTGCTTTGATCTCAGACTTTCCAGCCTCTAAAATGGTGAGAAAATAAATTTCTGTTCTTCATAAATTGCTCATTGCTAGGCATTCTGTTACAGCAGCCCAAAGGAACAAAGAAAAGACTACAGTATAAATATGTCAAAACAAAAATATTAGCCATTGTTATAATTTGTAGGAAGAGTTTCAATGAACTAAATACAAATGAAGGAGAAATAAACTGACTTATTTTAAATTAGAATTGCTGGTGATTAAAAGAAATTTTCAATAAGGGCCCAGACTCTCCCTCTGAGTATTTAGATATATGTGCATTTAGATATATATTTATCATCATATGATAAATACTGAGTGGTCATTAAGTTCACTAAGTTTGCAATTTATAGCCCATGGGTCAAATCCAGTCCACCACCTGTTTTTGTAAATAAAGTTTTATTGAAAAATAGCAACCCTTGTTCATTTACATTTCTATGACTTTTCTTGTACTACAATGGCAGAGTTGGTAGTTACAACAGAATCCTTATGATTCATGACCTCAAATATTTACTAGCTAGCCTTTATAAAAAATGTGTTGCTTAGACCTGAGTGAGAGAATGTTAAATACTGAATATTTTATTATACTCTGAACTCATCCTGAAATAGAGTAAATTATAAAACCATTATCAAAACATATAAACAGCATATTGCAGATATGAGTTGCATAGCATATAAAAATTTTAACATGCAACCGCTTTGCCATGCATTAGGTCCAAGAATACCTCATTTATAAGGCTCTGTTATAATATTGCTTTCCCTATAATAATGTTTTATGATTTAGATGTTGACAATACACTGAAAATTTTTTCAGCATATAGGATATTTTCTTAGCATAGGCATACTATTTACAATTAGTGTAAATTATTGATCTTATGCAAACCCATAAAACAAGGACATAAAAACTTTAGTGATGTAATACACATCTATTTCTAGTTTTCTTTGGGGAAGTCTCTATCTTCCACTCCATTATTTTGGGTAAGTAAATCACACAGCCCCAGTTCACTCATGAAAGAATGAAGTTCATTAAAGTTTTTCTCAGGAATTGATATGATTATTGGTACAGACATGGTTGCTTCTTTTCAATGGGACCAAAAGTTGTAAGGATAGTACAAACCTGAGGCTTTCTAAAATAATGCTTTCCTGAGGTTGAAGCTAAGCATTCAAGTAGTAGAGTAGAAATTTTTAAAGAGATAGAAACTTAATGCCACCATATAAATCTCTGAAAATATACCTGATTAATTCAGATGCAATTATCACAGTTCAAGACAAATTACTTCATTGTGCTTTCTATGTTATTCCTTGGATGTATCATATTGAAAATATACCTAGACCTAGAACTTTATTTTTTCTTCACGGAGATAGGTAATATTTTTACATCAGAACAAAGAAGAATAGCTAAATAACATGATATACATTTATCTGATATAATATATACAATAACATGATATATACATGATATAAAAATACATATATATATTTATCAAAATGTCTTACATGTTGTTGGACTCTAAAATACAAACGTAGAAAAATGATTTTAAGATGTGCTCATGAAGAACTTAATGATTTAGCTCAGAACTGGAAATCTACCCAGAAATTCCAAATAGTATTGACAACAGAGGTGTGACCAGGGTTTCCAGGTCCCCAAAATATAACATGAAATCCCCATAGAAAAATGTAGAGAATCGGCTTTGTTTTTGAAATCATGCTTATTCAGTCATGGAAATAATAATTAAAACTTCTGATCCTAGTATATCACACTAATTTCTGAATTTGATGTCATAAATAAGTGAGAGTAGTTTTAGTTCAACACTTCATTAAAAGCTCTGTATCAGTCCATTTCATGATGTTGTAACAGAGTAACTGAGACTGGATAGTTTATAATGAATAGAAATTTTTTACCTCACAGTATTGGAAAATGGAAAGTTCACTAAGGGACAGGCATCTGATGAGGGCCTTTGGTGCCATCATTACATAGTAGAAGGGCAAAGAGTGAAAGGGTGACAGATGGAGAATAGAGGGCCAATCTCATTCTTTTATAAGGAGTCCACTCCCACCATCACAGCATTAACCCATTCATGATGGCAGAGCCCTGATGGCTTAGCCACCTGTTAAAGAGCCTACCTCTTAACACTGTAGCATTTGGAGACTGAGTTTCTCAAACATGTGTTTTTTGGGGGCAGACACATTCAAATCATAGAAAGCTCTGAAGAAATATTTTCAAATATCACCTGATCTCAAAGAGCTTATAATTTAGTTTTGGAAATGTTTATATACATTAACCAAGTTAACTAAACAAAATGACAAGTTTTCTACATGATGTAATTTCAATTGCATTTAAGAAAATTTGTTTTCCAAAGAAAAATCTCATAATCCTGACCAAATTTTTCCTCAGTTGCTTTATTTCTGCAGAGCTAAGACTTTAAATATTAAATGACTTAGGTGATGGCACGTGCTGACTCTCTCGCTCATTTAAGTCTGATAACATATTTTATATGTTAAAACGTAAACTGACTGATGATCATTAAAATGTAAGTGACTGATGAGACATTCTAAAATTTCAGGGACAAGGGAGAAGTCAAACAAAGATGCTGACAACAATTAGCTTGATTAAGTATTGTCCAAGGAAGTCCCAATAACCAAGAATAATACAAAGCCAAATGCCAGTAAGTTTGTGAAATAGGACTCTAATAGTCTTTTGTATTTAAAAAAAAGAGAGAGAGAGACTTTTAAAAATCTAATATGCAATGGTAATTAAGGAAAATTTGGTGAAAAAATGGACAATAAGTATAACTAAATCATTGCCAACTAAAAGGAAAGAAAAAACAACATATGACATTATTATAACCTCTTTACCAAAAGGTTTAAAAAGAACCAGTTATGTTTCTCTGAAAAGTAACTAGACATCACACAACATATCCTAAAGTGCTGAAGCTCACTGGAAGAAGAGCAGAGCATAAATTTTGTTGAGGATGGAAGTCTCTCCAGCAAGATGGTGTCAGAGGTTTCCTAGATTGCTTAGGAACTTCTGGCCTGGTAATGTAAAACCTACAGCTCTCCTATGCTTTCTGAGATCACTTCTTATTCCAAACCTGACAGTCGGTTACCATGTAGAGAGATGAAGCTTCCAGGACAACCAGGAGTCAAACCAGGAAAGTTTAAGGGATTAAGCTTATTTTTGAATTTCTGTAGGGAGCAAATGTGTGACAAAACTATTATGGCTAGTCTCATTTGGTGTATATCGAAAAATTAAGCCATAGGGCACTGATAACTTGCCCAGGACCACACAGTGAAAGCTAAAAATAGAAAGAAGAATATAATAATAAATTCTTGATATTTCCTTCACAAAATGCTCCTTAAACAGGACATAACAAACAAAAGAAAAACATAGTTGTGTTTTTGGCTCAGAAGAATTTCTCATCAACTCTTTTTTCTACTTCCTGTTGCTACTATATATGTATATATAGTGTATGTGTATACACACACACACACACATATATATCGAGAGAAAGATTTGTACCATGTTGATTTTTAATGTTATATTCTAGTTATTTTAAGAAAAATTTTCAAATATATATACACAGAGTTTTGTTTTGTTTTATCTTTGTTATGAGTTGGATCTGAAATATCCCCTTAGGGCTCATGTATTGAAGGCTTGGTCCCAACAAAGCAGTGTTTAGAGATGAGGATTTAGAGATGTGATTGCATAATTAGGACTCTTACCCCATTAATGGATCAATCCACTGAGGGATCCATTCATATTTGATGACGTTTTTGAAAAGTGGTAGAAACTGAGATACTGGAGCCTAGCTAGAGCAAATAGATCACTAGGGATGTGCTGTGGAAGGGTATGTCTTGTCCCTGGCCCCTTCTTCTCTCTCTGCATCTCAGATACCATGAGATAAGCAGCTTTGCTCAACCTTGCTCTTCTGCCTTTATGTCCTGCCTTGCCTCAGGCCCAAAGCAAAGGATTCAGCCAATTGTGGATTGAAACTTCTGAAACCTTGAGCCAAAATAAATCCTCCTCCAAGCTATTTTTCTCAGGTATTTTGTAGAATATCAGTGATGGAAATCTACTAAACAGTCTCTTTTAAAAAATAACTAGCCTTTAGTAGATGTTAAAACGTTACCATATTTTACAAATATACTGTCATAACTTTATATATAGATATAATCCTATTGAAATAGAATGTTAAATAACCATATTAAAGCTAAGAATAGGCATCGTTAGAGGTCTATAAAGAAAAATTTTTATTTAACATTGGATACTAAATAATTCAAAAATGAAAGAACTATAAAGCAGAGGAATAAAATGAGCATCAGACAAGTATGTTAGAAAATCTTTTTATATATGAAAAACACACATTGATTGAGATGAAAAACTTCACCTACATACAGGCCTCTGCTTTCCTAGATTCCAAGTTCTTTATCATGATTAAGAATTGTATAGTCACTGAGTAGAATTTATCATAAAATATCAGATGCCTATAACTTCTTTTTTATTGATTCATTTTTTTGTGTGGTAACAACAGTTAACAGGAGATATATTATTACTTGTGTAACCACACAATGAGCTATCATTTCACTCCTGTTAGAATGGCTATTATCAAAAAACAAGAGACAGAAAGTGTTGCTAAGGATGTGGGGAAACTAGAAATATGTACACTGAGTGAAAATTCAAAAATATTACCAAATGGTGTAGCCTAAGTGTTGGTTAACATGAATGCATAAGAAAATGTGGTATATGCATACAATGGAATATCATTCCTCCTTTAAGAAAAGGAAGTCCTGCCATTTGCAATGATGTGTGTAAACTTCTAGGATATTATGCTAAGTGAAATAAACCTGTAATTCCATTTGATTGTGAGTTGAACTCTCTCTGTGCTGCCTAGGCTGGCCTTGACCTTAGTCCTTCTGCCTCAGCTTCTTAAGTAGGTGGTTCTTAATTGTGTGCCACTGTGCTTTGCCTGTTATATTCTTTTATCAGCTATACTGATTTTGCTATTCTAATATTTTTTGTTTGTTTTTTAAAACGGCTACTACATTTGAAATTGTATCTCTGAAGTACTATAGAGAATTATTGGATAAATTTCAATTTCTTCTTTTTTAGAGATTGCAAAGACCAGATGATTATACCAAACGTAGCCTTGCTTGACAACTGAAATAAATTCATTCACAGGATAATGCAGAACAGTCTCCTAAATGAGTTAAGGAACAGCTGAGGGATTCTCTACTGTCTCCTCATTTCACTTCAAATATTCTATCTTGCATTCACAATAAGCACACTATTAAACCAACACAACATGATTAAGACTAAAGTGTTGGAGTTACTTTCTAAAATGACAAATCAAAATATACTAAGCACATTCATTCTACTGTTTACTTGTGCTCAAACCCATGGGCATCCATCTAAAATATGGTTAACTGGCTTGTTTGCTTGGGTGCGTTAACTAATGTTTCTTAAACATTATGCCAGGTATTGTTTTAAAAGTTGTTTTGTGTAACTAATTTCATTGAAAATTCTAAACATAAATCTAAATATAAATCTCATGATATTTTATAGACAAAAATTATTAAGGATTACCCAGAGTATTGGATTCATTTAAATTTGTCATTGAGATTTGAATATTTGCCTTAATATCTGGTCTGAGTTGCCCTAAAAACAGCTTGAGCTGTTCCTATGAAGCAGGGTCTATTAGTGATAGATTGAATTATTGGTCCAAATTTTTTACTCTTCCATTTGATACTGCCAAAGAAAGGGCAGTATCAAATGAAAATATTGGGAATTCTTTAGATTTCATATACAATAAAGTCATGGTGTTTTTGTTGTTGTTGTTGGTTTGTTTTTTGTTGTTCTATAAAGCAGGATAAAAGTCTGCCTTCTTATATCCTAGAATTGGTTGTCACTTTATCATTTAGAAAGTAACTTATAATCAATTTATAAATCCGTTGAAATATTTGCCTTCGTATTTACATAGATCATTAAAACTCCTTATATTTCATTTTACTTCTAAAACCATATTTTTTGGAAGTGTATTGTAGTGCCATAATGTTATAGAGGGATATACCATTCTAAACCTTTCATTTGAATATTCTCCATCCCCACCATGGATCATTCAGGATGTGATACATGTGACATTTTATTCTACAGTGGTTGTTTTGGGTGAACATTTAAGGTATTTGGTAATTTTATATTACCCTTGGGAAAACAAATGAAAACCATATATCTGATGCCATTTCAGAATTGGATTGTAAATAAATAAACTCTTCTATCCATTTCCTGCAATAATAGATTGCATTTGGAAGATATTTTAAAATACTGGAATTCATATTCCCATAGAATGTCAGCAAAAAAAAAAAAGAAAAAGAAAAATAGTTGTCTATATTTTGCATTAAATTGATGCAATATTCTAGATTAAGAATTTTTCACAATTAGACACTAATGTTCCTTTTCTGTTCCCTGTGCCTGTGTTGGAGAACTTTTGAAAAGTTTAACTTAATAGTTTTTTTTAATTTCAGTAAATTCATTTTCTTAAAGGAAAGTCACTGTTGATATTTTGAAGTTACATTGATTTCCCAGTGATACACACATAATTACATTTTTATAAAATAAGCCTTGCCATATGTTGTACATTTACAGTGACTTAATATTGTCTAATTTTCTGATTCATACCCTCAAATGATATTTAGTTCTATAAATCATATACTTTGCAAACTTTTACTTAACTGTACCATTTACATAAAAAAGTATACAAACTATGTAATATAACATGCAATATATACATATAAAACATGCATATATGTATGATATATATCATATATATGATATGTGAATTCTCACCAAGTGTACACACTGCTGTATAAAACCAGCATCCATGTCATGAAACAAAATATTATCTATACCCCAGAAACACCTTTGAGTCATTTCCAATCTATATAACATTTCTAGACTACCTTTTATTGTTTTTGAAGTTTGTATGAGTGGAGTTATACAGTAAGCCCTCTTACTTGTGGCTTAAAAAGTTCAAGTTCAATATCATATTTGTGAGTTTCATTCATGCTGTTATTTGCAGCAACAATTTGTTCATTTATATTGCTTAATATTCCAGTAGAAAAATACATTGGAATTTATTACTTTTACAGTAGATGGGCATTTGGGCTGTTTCTACTTTTTAGCTATATTTTAGTAATGCAGCTATGAAAATTATTGTATGTAAATTATGTCCTTAGTATGAATATGCATATTGGTATCTAGATTGGACCTTTTGGGTCCTAGGTTTTGCATAAATTGAGCTTTAGTAGATACTTTCAACCTGATTTCCTAAGCAGTTTTCATCAGTTCCATGTCCACTAGCCAAGTATATTTCAATTGTTCTAACCCTTGCCAACACTTGATGTTGTATGTCATTTTCAGGTTAACCATTTTGGTGAATGTATGTAGATGTAAAATTGTGGTTTTAGTCTGCATTTCCTTGATAATTAACAATGTTGAGCACCTTGTCATTCATGTACCATTTGTATATGATTTTTGTGAGGCACCTAGTCAAGTCTTTTGTAACATTTAACAGATTTATCTATTAAAATGTGTCTTGTAAGAGTTCTTTGTATATTTGGAACATAAATCTTTTGTCTAATATATGCTTTCAAAATTTTTTCTCCAATCTGGACTTACCATTACATTTTCTTAATGGAATCTTTTAATTGACAATAGTTCTTATTATAATTCAGTTCTTAATGTTAATGTGGTAGAGTGTGTATCATTTTTCCCTGTATGGTTAATGCTTTTGTGTACTGTTGCTTACTCAGGATCATGTATTGGGGATTGAATCCAGGGACATTTTACCTCTGAGCTACATCCCTAGCCTTTTTTATCTGTAATTTTGAGACAGTGTCTTGCCAAGTTGCTTAGCTCTTCCCTAAGTTGCTGAGGCTATCCTGGAACTAGTGATCCTCCTGCATCAGCTTCCTGAGACACTGGGATTATAGCCCTCTGCCACTTTGCTGGGCAAATATTTGCTTTCATATGTTCTTTATCAAATGTTTTATATCTTTACCATTCACAATTAGATATACATACTGTGTCAAATTAATTTTGTGATATAAGGATCACATAGATACATAAAGAGTGAATCAATTAACTCAGTATCATCTTTGAAAACATCATTCCCTTTCTGTTGAACAAATGGGTCCATTTATCATATGTCAGATGATTATGAATACTTTTCTGTATTGGTATATTTATTTATCTGAATTCCAGCACAAGACTACATTAAATAATAAATTATAATCACAAGTCTCACTTGATTTTGTTTTTTAATAAGATTTCTTTGGTTATTCTTGGCCTTATGAATTTCCATATAAGTTTCAGAATAAGTTGTTTTAAAAAAAAACACAAGGCATAATTTTGGCTGGGATTACACTGAGTTTACATGCTAATTTAAGAAGATGACATTATTAGAGTATTGCATCTTCTAATCTGCAAACATTTTATAACCCTTTATTTACAGACCTTTTTAAATTTTGTACTTTTTGATATAGATATTGTATACTTTTCCCCCATAAGATGTCTTGCTAGGTTTTTAATATTTTCTTTTTAAAATTATAGGTGCTTATTTTTAAACAAAATTATTGAAAATCTTTATATTAGATTTGCTAAATTTTAGTTATTAATTTTAATTATCATTGTCACTATTTTTTTTTAGTACTAGGGATTGAACTCAGGGATACTTAACCACTGAGCCACATCCCTAGTCCGTTTTTTTTTTTTTTTTTTAAATTTTGAGACAGAGTATCCTTAAATTGCTTAAGGACTCGCTAAATTGCTAAAGCTGGCTTTGAACTTGCTATCCTCCTGCCTCTGCCTCCTAAGCTGTTGGGATAACAGGCTTATGCCCTATGTCTGGCTAGTTTTAATAATTATTGATTTCTTTGAATTTTCTACATATACATTCATGTCATCTGAACATATGGCAGTTTATTTCTTCTTTTCCAATTTTACCCTTTTTTTTTTGTTGTTAACTCTTGCCTCATTGCACTGTATAGAATCAATCCCTCCTCCGATTTTGAATAGAAGGCTACAGAGAACATCTTTGCATCTTTTCTGTCACAGGAGAAAGTCATCATTATTCATTGTGATGCTTATTGTATGTTCTTTTGTAGATACTCTTTCTTTCTTTCTTATTGAGTACACTTCTTTCTTATTCTCAATTTTTTAAGAATTTTATTGGGAGTGTTCACTGTGTTTTTCACATACCTACTACCATCTCCCTGGACTCCCAAACCTCAAAAATCTTTGTCTTCTTGCAATTATAACGTAGAAAAAAAAACTACTCTTTTCTTCAGAGTCTTTCTAATTTTCTTTTGATTTTCACTGCTTCCAAAGTTTTCTAATATCAATATAAACATGACATTTAAAATTTACAGGAGAATCGTTGCCCACTGTGACCCAATTTATATTGCCCAGAAGTGGGCTTCATCTTAATATTTTAAAACTATTACACCACTTAATCACCATAATTTAGCATTATCTACTGTAAGTCCCAAATGAGAAGATTTTCATTTCTTTATTAGTCAGAATAAGTTTTGATCTTTTACCAAGGAACTTTAGAACAAATACTTTTGAGATGCTGTTTATTCTTTTGTAACTTCTTTTTTGCTTTCCCTTTTTGAAATTTATCTGCACTTCCTTTTAAAAATTTCTTCTTAGTTGTACATTGCATTTTCTTTAATTAGCAGTGATGATTAAAAATATTGAATATCAACCTTTTAATTCTGTTTTATGCAAAGGGTGAAAGTGATGTATTTATTACATTTTCATTAGCATACCTGGAACATTATATAATTCCCATTGCACAAGTGTTTTCTGATTTTGTGCTTTAATTTTCTATTTATTTTTTTCTATCCTATTGACCTTCAATTAGTAGAAAGTATCTGTATATAATTAACCTGTTATCCTGAACTGACTTTCTTTCTTTCTTTTTTCTTTCTTTCTTTCTTTTTTTTATTGTTGTTGTTTTTGTTGGTACCAGGGATTAAACTGAATAGTATTTACCTACTGAGTCATATCCCCAGCTTTTCTAATTTTTTATTTTAGACACAGTCACACTAAGTTGCTTAGGGTCTTGCTAAGTTGCTGAGGCTGACTTTGAACTTGTGATCCCCTTGCCTCAGTCTCTGGAGTCTCTGGGATTATAACCCTGTGCCACCATGCTCAGTTCTTATCCTGATTTCTTATGTTATCCTAGATTGTCATTTTTGTCAGTCATGAATCACTTTTTGATGGTGTGATGAGTTTTCCTGTCATCTCCCAGCACAGAATTCCACCCTGAGTACTTAATATATAAAATAGGCTTTAGTCAAAGTTCTCCTTCTGTCACATCTGAAATAGGTCAATGTCACATGGGCTGTTATTACACTCTTGAGTAAAAAAGGCTTTGTAGGAGCATCTGTTGCAAAGGTCTTCTGATTTACTAAATCAAAGTTATCAAATTAGAATAATTTGTCCATTAATGCTCATTATAAAATAAGTGAAAATTTCATGCTTAGTAAATGCAGGTGGAATTAAAATAATTCTTACTGATATCCAAAACTTTAATCTAGTTTTCAGAGTTTGTTCTATTTCTGTAAATGTTACTAGAAATGCTAAATATTAGAATTCCATTTTTTAATTAAAAGATCTTTTAAAAATAAGATTTATTGTTTTTACAAATAAAGATTTTTCTTGATGAAAAGTTACTGATTTGAGGGCCTGAGGTGGTGGTGCATGCTTTTTATCCCAGTTACATGGAAGACTGAGGCAAGAGGATCACAAGTTCCAGGCCAACCTCCATAGTTTAGTGAGATCTAAGCAACTTAGTGAGACTCTGTCTCAAAATGAAAATTAAAAAGAGTTGAGGATTTAGCTTAGTGGTAAAGCACCACAGGGTTCAATCCCTAGTACAAAAAAAAGTTGTTCAAGGCCAGCTTCAGCAAATCAGACTCTGTGTCAAAATAAAAAAGACTAGAGACTTAGCTCTATGGCAAAGCACCCCGGGTTCAATTCTAAGTACCAGAGAAGTTACTGATTTGACTTGAAATTAGACACTTGCAAAATAGTTTTCCTGATTCATTTTTCTAAATAATAAATTATCTCCCTATATCTAAGAGGATAAGTACAATAATTATCTTCCTTGAAAATTATACTCTCATTTTAATTCATCCATTCAAAAATATTAAATAGTTATCAGGAATACTGTGTACTAACTGCTGAAGTTCTGTTACTGAGCAAAATAATAATGACTGTAAGTTTAAAGTCTCATGGGGAGACAATCATCAATTACAGAATACTTGATACCATAATTGGAATTGGAATGTATTTGTTTCACAAATATTTGTTAATCACCTAATATGCTGGGCACTGCTCTGCATTTAAAGAATATACAGAGAAGAGAAAATCTTGCCCTTTTGTAGCTTACTACCGTGGTGAGATAATTAATAATGAGAAAATTAGAGAGACATTAAATATAATTAATGTTATAAAAAGAACATTAAAAAGGGGGAAATGTGGAGATAGTAGAACATCAGGCAGGTTACAAATTTCAATAGAACAAACAAGAAAGATCTTGAGATTGTTCTTTAAGCAAAGACAATGTGACATGTATTATGTTCATGTGCATTTTGTTTTTCAAAATAAAATATTTTTCTAACCACTTCCCAAGATGTGCCATCCTATGAAGGAGTTGTTCTTTTTTAATGGAGAACAAACTGTTGATGTACTGATTTAAAGGTGAAGATTTGAGTCTTCATCTTTTGCCCTGGTATTATAACCTATTCTACAAAATCTTCTGTTTAGACCAAGTTCTATATTAGTAATTAGTAAATCTTCTGTTTAGACTAAGTTCTATATTAGTAATTTGCAAAAATCTGACTGTGAGAAAATATGGGAAATCAAAATATCATTTGAAGCTTTGATAAAAATGCAATGAAGATATTTTTCTTATTGCTGCTAGATCATAACAATATCAATCATGTATAGTCCTTCTTCTAGAAGGTTTGCTGTTCATCATTAAATATTTACTGAAGCCCTCTTAGATGTTATATTATGGCTTATGAGAATCATATTCAAAGTGTGGTTTGATTGCTACATTCAATAAAATTATAAGTATTGCTTATAATACTTAAAGTACAAAATAGGCAATCACATAGGGTAGTATTTGTCAAAATAGAATCTTGAAATACATACATCAGATTAATTGAGCTACTTGCTAAAAATGTTGATTATAAGTCCAAGTAAAGGAAAAATTAATCAGAATATCTGAGTTAGACCTGGTAATAGGTGTGAGTTCAGGGTCACCAAAATGGCAGAGGCAAGGTACAAGAAAAATGCCTCTGAAGGACAAGACAGGGAGATGAATCATCATGTCCCTGCTTAAGGTAAATCCCATTACTGTGACTACTCCTACCGACTGAAGACTTATTGCCCATGATACTCCTGCCAGAGGTTCTGTATTCTAAAAGAACCAATGGGGGTAAAGTGGGCAGTGTTCTAATTAGGTTGTCTAAAGTAATCAATGAGAGAAAATTGGACAATATTCTAATCATGTACCAGAAGGTAACCAATGGAAGCAAATGGGGTAAGGTCTTCTATCAGGTCTATATAGGGAAGAGAATGCTTCACAGCTCAGCATATAAAACAAGATTTTCCAGACATGGAGCCTTGAGCCTCTTTCTCCTACTGTGCCCACTCTGCTCTACTTTACAGAGCGCTACTTTCACCTTCACCTTTAATAAATCTCCAATTTTCCTGTTATTTCTATGTGTCTTGCTCAGTTCTTTGGGACACCAAGGACCTGGACTCCAACTGGATACCCTACCAATAACACTGGTAATCTGTACTTTGTACAATTTCTAGTATATTTTGCTGTATAAAGAAATGACAACCATTAGTTTGGCAGTAAATAGCTCAGAACTAAACTTAGCTTCAAATGCTAGCATATCACTTATTTTTATTCATGAAATGTATAATCTTCAGAAATTCATTTATCTCCTCTCTGGCTCATATTTTTTTGTGTAAAATAGGGATAATGCCTATAGATTGGAGAATATATATAATATATGCATGCTGGCCAGAATGGACCATATCAAATAGTAACTGCTTAATCAAAATTGCCTTTTATTAGTCTGCTTTTAAAAAATTAGCCAGGAATTGTATTAGAATCTTAGAAGTGTCTTAAAGAGGATTTTCATCACTGGTTAAGATAGAGTAACTTGGAGAAGGCATATACCAAACAACTAGAAGAGCTATTAAAATTAAAAAGAAAAGTCACCAAGATGAAGGCAACATAAAACTGCTGAAGGGACCTGGAATAGAGGACCTAAGATTTTATAAAATAGGGAACAAGGGCAGAAGATTTTAGCAAGTAGTATTTCCTAAGGGATATTGCCAATTCTGAGTTAGGCATCTGGAATTTTCATGTATCAGCTACTGTGTCATTGTTCAACAGCTGTACCTATGGGGGCTGATTTCCTGGCAACTCTAACTTACTACTCCCAATAGGCAAAGTGACCTTTTATAGCTATGAAGAAAGACCTCAGGCAAAAAGATGCAGATATGAACAACTGAAAACACTAGAAGCGAACTAGAGTCCACTGAAATGATAAAGCCAGAATTAGATGATTTAGACAGCACAGTATGGGGGACAGCTCACACCCTTAACATTCAGATTCAGACATAGGATTTTGTCAAGGTGATTTGTCCTTTTTGTCTCTAAAGAGTACCCAGTGACTATAAAACTATAAAACCAAGGAACAAATGGGACATGCCTCAGTTGTTTTTGAACCCATAATAGGTACTTTTCCTCTTCCTCTTCAACTACTCCTAGATTCTACTCAACCTCAGCCAGTACTTTTTGGGGGCTAAGATTTGAGGTCCTAAAGTTATAATTCCCTTATCATGTTGTGTTTGCTGTAAAAAGCCATCCATGTCTATCACTGGACAGCTATTTTGAAGCAGCTTTGAACACCAACTGACCATGTGGCAAGTCACAAGTTAGCACATCCCCTGATGAAAGAACCCTTTCTCATCCTGCCCATTCCCACATCCTCCAAGGAATAAATAGGTTTAGTAAAGCAGAACCTAAATTTATAGATATATAAACCAAAAATTCCCTAAGAAGTTCATTTGGAATGATGTTGAGGACAATCATTCTTACTTTTCTCTTTTGAGTTCCAGGCCTCAGCATTATTCTCATGACCACATCATAACATTTCCCAGAGCTAGGGAAGCACTATGCTAGTGCCTTAGCTGCCCATCTCAGAGCCATGCCACCCTCCTGTCAGCTCAGCAGCTGATAGGTGATGTAGTATTTAGAAGGAACAAAGAATCCCCTGATAGGAAGTAATGTTAATGTAGTATATCACATAATGATTAGACATTCACTGAATCCTTGTACTTAGCATGTTAAGGCTTTGTGGATAGATAAAGGAAACACATATCTAGAATATGCATAAATCCCAGTACAACAAATTGCTGCCCCCTCAAAGAGGGGTCAGATATATTCAACTTACCATCAAGGAGCTGGGTGGGTACTCATAAAGTGATAGTAGCATATAAAGGATTCATTGTCAATTTTTGCTTCTATCGGGCTGGACCTTTAGCGGCAACAGTAGGTGATTAGTCTGGGTGAGAGGGAATGTATACAGTTGGACAAGTGCATAGCTTCCATCCTGGCCACCTTGGCTATTCCATCCATGTGTCCACAAAGCCAACACTAAGATGAGGAGGAGGAAGCCTGGCTACTCTCCACCAGATGAGTCAGCTTATCCATCTGATTTCTCGGTGTCTCTGCTGCCGTGGGGGTTCTTATGAGAACATTGATATGAGACACAAGGAAATCATACTTTGCTGGGATCAGTGGTGTACTCCTGTAATCCCAACTCCTAGGAGGCAGAAGCAGGAGATCACAAGTTTGAAACTAGCCTGGGCAACTTAACAAGACCCCAATCTCAAAATAAAATTTAGAAAAGACGTGGAGATGTAGTTCCATGGTAGAGTGTTTGACTAGCACATGTATAGTCCTGGGTTCAATTCCTAATACGAAAACAAACAAACTAATCATACTTTTCTCACACTTTCCTCCAGCAATTCCTTAAGAACTGAGAAGAGAAGTGATGTGTAACCTTTAGAGCATGGGACTTTATCAAGAGAAGAAAGGGTAGGCGATGTAGGAAAACTGAAGTGGAAAGTTCCTGACAGCCAGAGAAAGGTAGAAAACCTTTGTATTCAAAGAATTCTTTGCCAACAAGTGGTAGAGAACATCTCTTCTCTAACAACTTAGATATGGTCCTAGATATGAGAAAATTATATCATATTTATTTCATATTTATCATCCATACACCATGAAGTCATTTAAGCAGCATGAATGGTACAGTAGTTTCTTTTGCATCAAATCAATACCCAAATAACTTTGTTCTTTGTTATAAATGAAGGTTCTTTCAAATATATTCCACATATATTTTATTTCCATGGTACTGAGAAAAATTGAAAGTTTTGGATCCAGAAAAAAACAGATTTAGATTTCATTTCTATTAATTGTTTAAGGGTATTTAAATTATCTAAAATATCTAATAGAGAATCAGGCACAAGAGCAGGGACTCTCTAAGTGTTAATAGCTGTTGTTATCAGTTTTATTTATATGGCCCTGAAGAAATTTAACAAACAATTAATTCCAGAATTGCTACTGCATACTTCAGACAAAAACATCCTTCAACCTTTGAAAGGGAAATTTTATTATTTTTTTAAAGAAATAGATTAAATGTCACTATTTACATGTTTTGTGCTGACATTTTCAATGGACGCATATTTGGCCTGAAGGTTCCCAGAAAACAAGACCTTTACATTATTTATTTTATACTTTTCTGCTCTTTTGTTCAAATCAGGTGTGTATCAGTTGCTGCTACTTCCTCAAGGGTAGTTTATTTATCAGGCCAGCTAGACAGAGCTCAATACTGACTTTTAAAATTAAGAAAAGAAGTTAATGTTCTTTCCAGCGTAATATCCACATCAATATTTCAGTCATTCACTCAGGTCATGTAAAACTGCAGTTAAAAATTCCCAGTACACCATAGCCTAGACATTTTATGACCCTGAGCATTCAGGGCAGTTGACTTATTAACCAGAAGACAGTGTTTAACCTCTTGTGGTTCTCACCAGAAAGATACATTCTGACCTGTCAAATTCACCTTCCATATCTTCTTAGGCTCTGAGAAATTATGTTTTTTAAAAGCAATTTTCCCAAGATATATTATAACAGCCCTACCACTCTGTCAAGACAGAGTTTGCTTTAGCTCAAATATATTTGTATATATGGTGCAAATTGCAAACAAAAATAACAATAATTGTTTTCTGTATGTGTCATTTGACTGTAACGCTTATGGTACCATGGAATATATTAATGAATTTTTTGAATTTTTATTCAGGATTCAGTTGCCAAGACTAGAATGTTTTTAACATGTTTGAGAAGAGATAAATTTATTACAGGATATTTAAAGGCTTACAAAATCATTAGAGTTGCTGAAGAAATAGTGTTAGTTTAAATCAATACTTCAGGCCAACTCTTCTACCATGGACTGTGGATAAGCAAACCAACTAGAAGGATTTATTTCACTGCTATCATTCAGGGTCAGCCTAAGGACCTCTATTATATAGTAGCCATCAACTTTTTGACTGCTACCAGAATATCATGCAGAATTAACCCACTTTTCTATCTCTTCTTTCTATAAGGTAAATCACATTTTCTTTCTCCCTGGTAAACTTATCATTGGGGACTTCCTATAAAACCATAAGTGAGGTAAGTTTAAGACAAGTAAGCAATAGGAACAGATACTAAGGACGCTTTTCCTGCAGATTTTTATCTCTTCTGACATGCTAGGGTCCATTTCACATACAATATATGCATTGAACCATAAAAATGCTTCTGCACGTGATTTAGTAGATGAAGCACTCATCTTCTTCATGATGAGCAGCTTGTGTCGTGTAATCCTTTTGCATTCCTGAGTCCAATATTCAGTATTTGCTGAGAAGCAATAAGAAGCCAGGAGCTAAATTTCCTGAGACTATGGTCAGCAGAAGAAGGTGTGGTCTTAGCATAAGACTTAGAGGAAATTCTGTACTGTGGTGGTTCTTCGGAGTTGTCAGAAAATGCCATGTGGCATTTCTATGTGTCACATTCCTTATCACTATATTTCTTTGGTTTTAAGGCTCAAGTGGTAGGACACCTTATGTCATAGTTAGGAAATACTACAGAGTCTGCTTTTGCTTTGGGCCCAATTTAAATCTGGCAATCTTATGGGTTTCCCCATAAGTAAGTAGGATAGTGAACTCAAGTATGATGTATGTTGCTTCCCAATTCCAAAGAGGCCTGATTAATTATTTATTGTGATTATTTATTTATAGTTTAATGTGCAGCAAATGTTATCTAACTGCAGAGAAGATGCCCCTCATGCCTCAGATGAAAGGACTCCTAGATATTTTCTTGAAATGACAAGTTTTCATGTTATTTATTGTATGTTCTCTCTCATGCTTGTATTTTAAGACATTTGTGGTTCTTCCAATTTCTTACTCACTTAATCTAATTAACAAATGATATCAATACAATAGATGGCAAAATATTTTCTGCAGAATATGAAAATGAACAATAAATCCCTATCTCCAGAAGTTCTAGATAACATCTCTTTCCCAATACTTGGTCACATTGAAAAATATAGGCATGCCACCTTGAAGAAGATTCATTTTGTGGAGTCCATGTATAACCATTTACTTATTTAAAATTGGCTTTGGACTGGCAATCCTCCTGCCTCAGCCTCCTAATTCCAGAAGCTCAGGAGGCTGAAGCAGGAGGATTTTCAGTCCAAAGACAGGCTCAAAAACTTAGCAAAGTACTCAGCAACTTAGTAACACCTTGTCTCATAACTTAAAAAAATGTAAAAAGGACTGGGAATGTTGCTCAGTGGTTAAGCATCCCTGGGTTCAATCCCTAGTATCATAAAAATCCCACAATTGACTTATTTACATTCATGAATTGAGTCAGAGCTGTAAGTTTGGGTTTCTTTCCACTAGATGTAGAATTTTTCAGTTTGTATATATTAATACATATTAATATATATATTTCAGTTTATATATATTCAACAACTGTCCTTTTATTTCATTCCTAGCAATTGTATAACTAATTAGACTTATCAGAAATCCATGTGGGGCCAAAACACTTTCTCACTCAAAACTGTACTTATCGTGGAAAACTGTACTTTACCAGTCTCTTGCAGTTAAAGGTTGTCACCAGGTCCTTTAAACTTGGAGTACTAAATTGATAGAGAATAGGCATCCTGATGTTTCTCATGAAAGTGAATGCTTTCCTTGCCACTGACTGACAAAGTGTCATTTCTGACACTGACAAAATGAGAATATTGAGGGTGGGTCCTATAGATTTGAGATTCCTTTATAAGGCAACTGTCCATGTGAAATCACTAAATGTTCCTAATGGAATTGATTACTGTATTTTCCAATAATTTTTTTGTGATTATTTGTTTTACTCCATCAGTTTTGTCTTCAGTGATAACATGAGTTCATATTATATATCACTGTGGTCCCATTTCTCCCCAGTGATGTTGCAATACATTCACTGACTTAATATCTAAGCAATTTCATCCAATAATTCTGTTTTTAATTTCAGATGCTTATATTCTAAATAGCACAAAATAACCATAATAAGACATGGACATTTTACATAAAATATAGAATTCAACGCTTCTCAGTTTACAGAGAAATAAAGTGGATATAAAAATAAATTAGAATATGAAAGACCTAAAAATAATAATGTTTATTGCATGGATAGATATCAAACATTTTTTCAGCAAAATAAGAAATGATACTCCTTTTCACATGCATATTGACCATTCACAAAGTTGAGTATGTATATGGACAAAATCCAAAAATTAGATTCCTTATCATGTTCCAATCACAACTCAACAAAATTAAAAACACTGACAAAAAACAATCAAGCTGTATATTTGTGATTTTGTAATTCCCTATGAGTATGTTTTACTTCAAAAGTGATAATGGGTACAATCTGAAGAGACACAGTGACAATCTGAAGGGACTTTAGCAAAGTTTTAAGAGGATATGATAATTTTAAAAATAATTGTAATAAAAGACTTCCACTTATAATCATGACAGGTCACTGGTTCTGAACTTACCTCTTTGATTTAAACAACTAGAATACTGAGCAGATTTTATAAAATTTCTTGTTTCCAGTCATTAGGTAATGGGCACTGCAGGACTTATCCCCAAGAAGAGGAAACCAATGAAGTGATTCCCATGATTGGCTTGGCTTTCTGCTGGAAGCATTGCAAAAAGAGCAGCAACAAACAAGAGCATAGAAGACAGGATGAGTTGAGAAAGACAGAAACTTTCCCAAAGACAACACAACACAGTAGTAGAGCCAATATTCAGCCAGAGGCAGCCCAGTTTCAGGGTTTATGCTCTTTACTTCCTTTCTCCTATACATATTACACTCCACAACATGGGATCCAGTGCTTTCGATGAGAATCAAAAATTCCAAACTTAGTTTTCTCTTAGAACCTGAGTCAGATAGTAAATTCAAAACAAAACAAAACAACAATGAATTGCTTTGGAAAATTTTTAATTATTGTTAATATTCCCAAAGTTGTAGACATATTATTGTCATTAGGGAAGCCGGTTTCTGTATTACTGAAATGCCCAGTAGCTATATCAGTAGCAGAGTTAAAGAACTTTTATTAAAAGATTGTTTTATGTATCATGAGTAATTTAGTTAAGATTTCACAATGTGAGAACAACATGTTGATGAATCAACTTTGGATCACAATGGGTTTCCAGACTACATATAGTAGGCTGATATATATAGTTCAAAAAGCATGTGTTGGAAAGTAGAATGTGCACCTGTATGAATGAGATAGCCCTCAATTTTTACTTTCTCAAGAATTACTTTACCAAAAAAAAAAAAAAAAAACTTCAGGAAAAGTTCTGACCTCAAACTTGGACAAGGTTCTGATACCAAAGTTTATAAAACCTATAGCAAAATTCAATAAAAACCATAAATAGTAAGCAAGTGAAATGTAAGGGAGACTAGTGGAGTAAGGACCCTCAAAAATTATCTCATCCATGAAAGCAACAAGAAAAATAGCAAAACATTCAGAATCCACTCTCAGAACTCTGGGAATTAACCAGAGGCTTCTAGCTTTCCAGGGGGAAATTATTCAAGAAAAACAGCTACATATTTGTTAAAAAAAAAAAAAAGTCATGAGCTTTGAGGATTTTAGGTTGTTCTTTTTCTATCTTTCATGATTCAGTTTCATGATAGCTTTGAATACTCCACAGTCCCAATTATTGTGAAAAACAGCTGCCTGGAAGTCACTGAAAGTAGTAGAATGGCTTTGAAGCTCCTTCAAAGTCCTAATCCCAGATTTTGTCATTATTTGACATGTGTGGTGATTCACTGGAATACCCCACTCACAAGCCTTTATTTGATCTGAAGCAAAGCTTGCCAGTGCTAATAATCTTTCTATGTGGGGCTATTTGCCAAATAACAGCAGGGGCCATTAATATTACAACTGCCTGAAGTGGTGGACAATAGTTGAAAAACATTAGTATAATCAAGGAAGTTAAAAGGAAAATCTGCAGAGAACGAGATGTCTATAAAGGACTTTAAAAGGATGTACCTGTTGGGAATCTAGAAAGACAAGCATATGCATAGGGTTATGCATATGCCCATTTTCCCCCACACTGAGAAGGCCTCATCTCAGACTAACCCCAGTGCTCTGTGCAAAAAGGAAATGAAGATTAAGACACAGTTGTCTACTACCTAGCTGAGTGTTAAAGGTATAACTGAATGAACACCACACACATACACACACACACACACAGGAAGAGAGAGAGAGAGAGAGAGAGAGAGAGAGAGGGAGAAAGGAGAGAGAAGAGAGAGAGAGCCTCTCAGCAAACTCTGAGAGATTTATTCCTTGAAGGTATTTAAGAACATTCATATGCAACCAACTACTAAGATGAAATCTTAGTAGTTACATATAACAAAGAATACAGACTGTACAGAATTATTTCAGAAACGTTACTAGCTAAACAACAACGACTAACCTGAAAAACAATAAATAATTGGAGGGAGACTAATCTGACTTTCAGAGTCACCACATGAAAATTTTAAATGTCCTAATTTCAACAAAAAATTATGAGACATGGAAAGTAGTGAGAGAAAAAGGCTCATGCACAAGAGGGAAAAGAAAAGTTATGCATTGAAACTGTTTTTGATGACACCTAGGTGTTGGATTTACTAGACAAAGACTTTAAATCAGCCATTTAAATTACATTCAGTAAACTAAATGAAATTGTGTAAAAGAAAAAAAAACTAAAGGAAAGTTTAAAAATATTATCTCACCAAATGTATAATATCAATAAAGAGAAAAAAATATGAATGGAACTAAAATCATCCTATAGTTGAAATGCACAATAACTGAAATGAAAAAGTCACTGGAAGATTTTTGACAACAGATTTGAGCAAGCAGAGAAAGAATAAAATGAGTAAGAAGATAGGTTAATACAGAGTATACATTTTGAAGAACAGAAGGGAAAAAAGAGTGAAGAAAATTAAATGTATTTCAG
>CM053407.1:43107819-43134483 GCA_028644305.1 Xerus rutilus | reverse complement strand
GCCTCACAAGCTGCAGATAGCTAATGTTAATGGGAGTTGGAGCAGGAGAGGGAAAGATGAGTACTGACAGACCAGTTTGAGAAACACACTTTGGGGAACTATTAGAAATAATTAGCTAAATTTTATTTTGGGTTAAAGTGGTACTTTATTTCTCGCAGTCAATTACATATGATCTCATGGCACTGCAATGCACTTAAGAAGGACTTACCTTGTATCATAGTCATAGACTAATATGACCTAAAACATTATAATTACACTTTCAAAAAATAAATTGTCTAGAAACTTCTTTTCTCCAATGCTGAGTATGCATCAATATTAGTATTGAATGTGAATAATCTTATTCAGCCTGTGTATTTTCATGTACAGCGAATGATCAACAGACTGGATCAGAAATATAAGTATATTTCACAACTACCTGCTGCATTGCAAATAAAAGTAATTCATAAGCAAAGAGCGGTTTCCTTTAAAATGCCAAAACTGTATTCAGTGTGTCTCTTGGACATGCATTAGCCATTCACTTCAGTGGTATTACCACCAAGAACTTTGAGGTTTGAATTTTCATACTTTTTTTTTAGATAGAAATGCCCCCGGTGAAAAAGAATACTCAACAAATTGCTGCAAAGTACTGCCAATTTTGAAATCCCCAGACACAATGATTTTTTTTTCTGTGCATCACTCAAAAATCGAATTTTAAAATATAGAAGTTACAGAAAACATAGAGTTATATTATTTTATCTTTAACATTAGGTTACCAAGGCTGATGATTTGCCTAGACGCTTTCATATCATCATTTTAAGACTGTTCTCTGACGGGAGTAGAATGTATTGATATCAGTCCATCTTGGATTCAACATTCTTACCTACTACCTCCAGCAGAAGGGGCTATGAGTAAAATGGCTTGAACAGCATAGGGTTGCTTCCAGACCCAAGGGTACCTGGGGAAGAGATGTCTAGTCACTGCACATCATGATCCTGAGCGAGCACAGCTGTTGATTTTGAGTCTCTCTTCCTGCCATCCTACTCTCAGTACATCACACTGAGTCCATGGTGAAAGGGGAAATTTCTCTGCTTTTCCTTCCCCTATCCCCCCACCAATGGTCTCTTGTCTCCAATGTGCTTCTTTGCAAAAATCTTAATCTTGCTACCTCGGAGAATGTGTTGTCATAGGAGGTAAGAAAATAATTTTTTCATGGTGGAAGTAGTAAAAAACCGCAATATTTCTAAGAGATTAAATAGGACAAGAGTAGAGATTTGTTCTTAATATTTAATCACAAAGAGGGTAGGCATGTCCTTTATAAGAGAGGTTTCAGGGAAGCTTAAAGAAGAAATGATGGATTGGGGTGTGTTGAAGAGTAAGAGGGGGAGAAGGAAGTTCTAAGTACAGCTTTTGAGCAGAGGAACATGACTGCAACTTGAATATGGAATCTAGGGAATACTTTATTCACATGTAAAAGACATAAACTTTCAAATATTTCTGTAATGATACAATAAAAACAGAGAAGATGACAAATGCATGAGAGCCTATCAGTAAAGTGAGTTATTTGTTTCAACTCATCCTCCCAGACTCATGGGGCAGCAAAGGATTGCTGGAAGTACAACTAGGATCTTCTGTCATTTAGCAAGGCATCCTTTCAAACAATCTGTGTTGTATAAGCTCATAAAAAAACATTCTTCAGGTCTATATGCTAGTAGAAAGTAATCATTTAAAGGTAGTTAGTGAAATCAGACCCTTCAGCTGTGCTGCTGCTCACACACAGAGGTATGCCCTCAGCATTTCTGCTTGTGCTCCAATACCCTTTCCTTTGCCACGGGTGACTGGCCCTAGACTAATCATATTGGCTCTCCTAAAGATTCAGAAGTGGTATTCAAAAAAGTACTCTACAGGTTGGCTTTCAAACAGGAAATGTAACTTTAAAACTGTGGGAGAAATCTGCTCAGCAAAGAGATGAAAATAGATTCACGGAGTGAGTGGGAGTCTAGTGATTGTGAAAGGGCATGGACTTGCCTGTTCCCCCCCCACCCCTCATTGTATCCCTGGTATCTGGTGCTATACTTGGAATATTGTAGACATTAAATATTTGTTGAATGAATGAGTTGAACTGAAGGAATAACTAAGGAATAACTGTTTAGGTTTACGTACCAGTGAAATAAATGTGGTATTACGTATTAATGGTCTTGGTTTCTCTGAAGGCATTGGTTATCCAAATATTTAATATTGATTTAACTTTATTGGAGTTGGAAAATCTCCAAAGTTAAATATTAAGAAGAACAAAGGTGTGCTTATTAGTTTTCTTAATTTGCATAAAATCTTCAAGTCATTTCTTGGCATTATTTCATTTTAATTGACTTGTAATGGACTAAATAAAATTTAAATAACTTAACAATTTAATCATTTTTAATTAATTTTATTTTGAGAGGAGTATATTATTACAAAAATTCCATTAGATTCACCCAGGAGTTTTGTTTTCCAAGTAGAGTTTTTTTTTTTTTCTCCTTATCATGTGCTATTTGTTAGAAATATTCCCTTGGGTTTGGCATAAAGAAAATCACAAAAATGACTAAAAGAATATTTCTGCTCATAGAAATTTTAGGACTTCAGACCAACTTGTTTCTAGATTTTTAAAATAACTTTAGGAAACTTCTCTGATGCCCCACATTCATTTCTGTCTAAAGATTTCAAAAAGTTAGACTCAGAAGATGCTGATCAGAGACACTTTGACTGGCCTGATGAGATGCTCTCCCATAAGCACTAAGAGAAGTGGGCAAAATTGAAGATTAAATCCTGTTACTAGGCAACCCAGAAACATCCAGTGCACCTAAGAACTTTCCTCCACTTGAACACAAGTTGTGGAGGACTGCATCAATCAATCCAACAATCAAACGCCATTTCTATGAAAGAGCTCATTTGATAAGGACAAATCCTTCCACAGGTATCCAGTGTAAGTATGGTGTACATCTGTAGTTTTTCTATCATCTCTGTGAGCACAGGTGGCCACAGTATAAACAAGTTTGTTTCATTATTTGAAGATAGAAGACTTTAAAGTATTTAATCCAATCCATTAGGTGAACCCATACTTGGCCACACACCAGTTCAGATATGATAAATTTAGAGATAAATGAAGAAATTTTAGAGAAGTTAACCCACAAAGAACTCTTATTCTAGTGTTGGAGACAAAAAGTTAAATAAAGCATTCCAAAAATGACAAAACAGGCAAACCCAACCATACACAGAGTTTAATAGGATTATTGAGGAAGGAGTAATTTATTTTTCTGACTCAGATCTGATGTTTGAGCTGAGTTTTGAAGTAACAACAAAATATTTTAGACAGAAAACCAGATGCAGACATTCCAGGCAGAAGAAGTTTTACATATTTGAAAAGTCAGAAGTCTGTGATACAACATATTTTGGAAAAGCTATAGACAGTTTAGTATACTCTAGCATAAATTCAGAGGAGGAAGAATGAAAATTATGCTAAGATACATAGACCCCAGGTAATGAGAGCCTTTAATTTCAAGAACTCTTCCACACTTTGGATGTCCTTAGGACACTTACCTTTAGAGTTAGGGATCAGTTAAGTGTTTCAATAGGGAAGGGATGTAACTATATTTTCTTCATTAAACATTGTACTGATTTATGTTAAAACAGTATTAATTGGGGTAAGTTTTTTCTTTCTTTCCCTTTTGCCTTAATGATCTTTTTGAGATATCCAATATAACATTTAAAAGGTGGAAATAGAAGTCATTGCTTCTTTCCCAGTAATAGAAAGCAAGCTATATTTCACCATTAAGTGCACATATCATCTAATTAAGAAAAATTTTTGACTTTTAATAGTTTTCTGAGTCATATTTGGAGATCATTATTGTTGTTGTTTAAAGAGTCAATATTCTGAAAGAAATCAAAGATATAAATAGAGAGATTGTGTGTGTTTATAGATTAGAAGACCCACTATTATGAAGATGTCCATTATTTCATTTTGAAGTATAGATTTAATACAATCCTAATCAAAATCCCAGCAAGCCATTTTGTGCATATCAACAAATTGATTCTAAAGCTTATATGCAAAGACAAAAGACCAGAATAGCCAATGCGATACTGAAGAAGAATAAAATGAAGGACTGACAATATCTGGTTTCAAGACTTGCTATGAAACTATTAACAGCACAGTGAAGCGAAAGAAAGCTGGGGGGCGTGGTGGAGAAAAGAGGTAGAAGATGAAGAAGGAGGAGGAGAAGGAGAAGAAGAAGAATTAGTTAGAATAAAGAGAAATAGATCAACACAAATATATCAACTAATCTCTAACAAAGGAATGAGAGTGATTCAATGGAGAAAGAATAGTCTTTTCAACAAAAGGACATCCCCACTCTAGCCACAGACCTTCATCTTTTATAAAAATAAGAGTGATTAATAGACCTAAATATAAAATCAGAAAATAAATTTAAAATCCATTTTTTAAGATCAAATAGCAGGAAAAAGTTTGTTATCTTGGATTTGGCCATAAGCTGATAGATTCCACCACCAAGAGTATTGTCCATAAAAGAAAACTGATAGATTAGATTTTATTAAAATTAAAAATTACCCTGTGAAAGAATGAAAAGTCAAGCCACATGCTGTGAGGAAATATTTGCAAAAACTGTATCTGATAAAAAAAAATTCAATACAAAATATTCAAAGAACTCCCCAAACTCAACAATAAGGAAACCAGTGACCCAATTTAAACTGGATTAAACTATCTGAACAGATATCTCATCAGAAAAGATATATGAATGCCAGATAAACATGTATAAATATGCTCAACATCATTTGTCATTAAGAAATTGCATACTGAAACAATGAGATACTTCTATGTGGGTCTTTCAGATTGGCCAGGGCTCCAAGGCTGGCAATACAAATTGCTGGCAAGGACAGAGCAAAAGAAAAGACTCATTCACTGCTGGTAGGGATGAAATACAGAGTAGCCATTTTGTGGAAGGTCATTTGGTAGTTTCTTACAGAGCTAAACATGGTCTCTTTATACAATCAAGCTATTATGCTCTTATTTGCCCATTTGATTTGAAAAAGTATGCCCCAAAATACCTACACAAGAATAGTTCTAGCAGCTTTATTCATAACTGAATAATTGAAAAAGCTTCCCAAACTGGAAGTGATCAGCTTATGTCCATTAACTGTGGACATATATCCATGCAATGGAATATTAATCATCAATACAAATAGGTGAGCTATTATCAAGGCATGAAAAGGTATGAGAAACCTAAAATGCATATTATGAAGTGAAAGAAGTCAAGCTAAAAAGTCTATATAACTACATGATTGCTGATTGCTTAACAAGAAGATTTTTGAAAAATGAAGGAAAAGTAAGGGGTTTTCCCTTACCAAACCTGATCTGAATTGTGATCTGTTTTGGGTATATTCTTTTTGCACCTCTTATCTATCATACACTTCTACAAATAACCAATTTCTTAAATTACCTAGTTTGAGTATGTCAACTGATTCCTGCCAGGATCTTAACTGAAATAGCACTTACATTTGTGGGGATCTTTCAGGACATAAATTTGTCTTCTTTAATTTTCAAAAAACATCCATATTCATAAAATCACATCTATGACATTTTTTGGGTGCTGTTTCTTCTATCTGACCCATTCTCAATTTCTATTTATCCAGTTTATAGCAATCTTGCAATTCTTAGATGAAATGCCACATTTTCTCTAAGACTTTCCCTCCAAAATGACTCATGTGTCCTGGTTGGTCTGCAAAAGTCCTGGTTAGCATTTATTTTCCTGGCATAATGATCTATTTTTCATCTTTCATTCCTAAAAATGTACTGTTTAGATGAGTTAACAAGAACTAATTTCTCTTGATTCTTATCTCCATATATTTTAATTTTTCTGTCATAGTCATTTATGTTTACTTCCAAACCCTTCATGTCCTGCAAGCTCCTTGAAAGCAACAGCCATATGTGTTGCCCTTGCCCCACCAGGTCTCCAGCACACTGGCTGTTATACAGAAAGAAATTACACATGTGTGTGATATGTCTACTATATATTAACATCTATAATTGAAGTATATGCTATATGTTATAGTGGTTTTATATAATAGATATATAAACTACATACGATAGATTGGTAGATAGATTGAATGAATAATATTATTCTACAACATGTCTGTTTGACATTAAAAACATTCCAATTTAATTATCATCCTTGAATTAATAGTAGATGGCATTTTTTTTTTAGGACCTTACTTTTGGGAGCAGTTTTGATTTTACACAAAACTAAGTGGAATGTACAGGGACATCCTGTTTGTCCCCTGCATCCACACATGTATTGACCCTCGTCATCAACATCACCCCTCCACAGTGTTATATTTATTATAACAGATCAACCATATCAATATCACTCAAAGGCCATAGTTGACGTTAGGATTCACTCTTGGTTTTGTTCATTTTAGGGAATTAGACAAATGTATAATGACATGGATAAACCATGATAACAGTATACTAATTATTTTCAGTGCCCTAAAAATCCTCTGTTCTCCACCTATTCATCCCTCCCTCCTTTTCAACTCTTGGTAGCTATACTAATCTTCTAATGATCTCCCTAGTTTTGCTTTTTCCAGAGGACCATATGATTGAAATAATATAGTCATATCCTTTTCAGATTGGCTTGCTTTACTTAGTAATATGTATTTAAATTTTCTCCATCTTTCCATAGCATAATAGCTTATTTCTTCGGTAGTGAATACATTTCATGGTCTGGATATATCAATGGTTTCCTTATCCATTTACCTATGGAAGGTAACATCTTGATTGTTTCCAAGTTTGGACAATTATGGAAAAGCTACTATGAATACTCATGTGTAGATTTTGTGTGGTCATTAAGTTTTCAACTCCTTTAGGTAAATACTAAGGAGCACGATTGCTGTATCACATGATAAGAATATATTTTGTAAGAAATTGCCAACTGTTTTTCAAAGTGGTCATAACATTTGGCATTTCAACTGGCATTAACAAGAGTTCCTATTGCTGCACATTTTCAGCAGCCTGTAGCATTGGCAGGATTCTGGATTTTTTTCTTCATTCTAATAGATGTGTAGTGGTATCTCATTCTTATTTTTAACTTGTGTTTCCCTGATGATATATGATGTGTAGCATCTGTTCATATGTTTATTTACCATTTGTATATCTTCTTCAATGAGGGTTTTTTTAAAGGTCTTTGGTCTATTTTTTTAAATTGGTTAATTTGGGGGTTTTTAATATTTATTTTTTAGTTGTAGATGGACAGAATATCTTTATTTTTTTAAAAATTTTTATGTGGTGCTGAGGATCGAACCCAGTGCCTCACACGTGCTAGGTGAGCATGCTACCACTGCACCATAACTCCAGTCCTGGGTTTTTTTTTAAATAGTTGAATTTTAAGAATTATTTGTATATTTGAAGGGAACAGTCCTTTATCAGATAGTTCTTTTGCAAATATTGTCCTCTAGTTTGTGGTTAGTCTTTTCATTTCTTCAGCAGCATCTTTTGCAGAGCAGAAAATTTTAATTTAAATGAAGTCCAACTTATCAAATTTTTCTTTCACAAATCCTGCTTTTGGTATCATATCTAAAAAAGTTAGCCAAACCAAAGGTCCTCTAGGTTTTATCCTGTTATCTTTTAGGAGTTTTATACTGCTGCATTTTACATTTAGCTTTGTGATTCATTTTGAGTTAATATTCATGAAGGGTGTAAACTTTGTTACAAGATTCATTTTCTGCATGCATATGTCCAGTTCCAATACCATTTGTTAAAGACTATTTTCTTCATTATATTGCCTTTCCTATTTTGTCAGAATCAGTAGATTATATTTATGTGGGTCTATTTTGAGCCTTCTAGTGATTTGTTTGTATATTTTTTTACCAATAGCACATTGTCTTGATAGCTGCAGTTTTATAGTAGGTCCCACAGTTGGATAGTAGTTACAATCCTCCAACTTTGCTCTACTTCATTATTATGCCGGTATTCTGTACTTTTTACCTCCATATTAAAATTTTGGAATCACTTTGGCAATATCTACAAAATAACTTGCTGAGATTTTGACTGGATAGCATGAAGCTGTATATCAGGATGTAAAGAAAGACCATTTTGACGACATTGAGCGCTCCTGTTTGTGAACATGGAATATTTCTCCATTTATCTAATTTTTTCTTTGATTTCTTTCCAAGAGTTTTATGGTTTCTATATGAATCTTTTACATATTTTGTTAGATTTATATAAAATATTTTATTTTTGAAGGTTTTAATGTAAATGGTATTACATTTTTACTTTGAATTCTACTTGCTCACTACTGGTAAATAAAAAAACAATTGAT
This sequence comes from Xerus rutilus, assembly GCA_028644305.1. NCBI lineage: Eukaryota > Metazoa > Chordata > Mammalia > Rodentia > Sciuridae > Xerus > Xerus rutilus. Next base: position 43,126,141 of record CM053407.1, on the reverse strand, counting down.
TTTTGTATATTAACCTTGAATCTCAAAAATTATATAATTAATTATCTCTAGGAGGGTTGTCAATTATTTCAATCATTTACACAGAAATCCTGCCATCTGCAAACAAAGACACCTTTTATTTCTTCCTTCCCCATCTGTAAGGCTTTTATTTCCTTTTCTTATCTTTTTTTGCTTTAGTTAGCACTACTAGTATGATATTGAAAGAAGTGCTAAGAAGGGACATCTTTGCCTTGTTCCTTATCTCGATGGAAAAGCTTCTAGTTTCTCATTATTAAGAATGATGTTAGATATTCGGATTTTATACACATTATTTATCAAGTCAAAGAAATTTCTCTTGTATTCCTAGTATACTGAGAGTTTTATTTTTAATATATAATGTATGAGTTTTGCATTTTTGTCAAATGCTTTTTCCACCTACATTGATATGATCATGTGATTTTTCCTCTTTAGCCAATCAATGTGACTGATTATATTTATTGATATTTAAGTTTGAACTTGTCTTTTATACCTGGGATAATTACCACTTGGTTGCCATGTATTATCATTTTTTTTTTTTTTGGTACCAGGGATTGAACTCAGGGGCACTTGACCACCAAGCCACATCCCCAGCCCTATTTTGTGTTTTATGTAGAGACAGGGTCTCATTGAGTTGCTTAGCGCCTCGCCCTTGCTGAGGCTGGCTTTGAACTCACGATTCTCCTGTCTCAGCCTCCCTAATTGCTGGGATTACAAGTGTGAGCCACCATGCCCAGCTCATGTATTATCATTTATATATTTTGTTGGATTTTATTTGCTAAAATTTTGTTGAGGATTTTTGCTTTTATGTTCATAAAATATATTATAGTTTTCTTATAATGTCTTTGCATGGTTTTGGTATTTGGGTGATGCTTGTCTCATCAAATGAGTTAGAAAGTATTCCCTCTCTCTGCTTTTATCTTCTGGAAAAAGTAGAAAATTGGTATGATTTCTTACTTAAATGTTTGGTAGAATTTACCAGTGAAAACATCTAAGTCTTGTGCTTTCTGGTTTTAAAGATTGTAAATTATTGATTCAATTTCTTTCATAGATACAGGTCTATTAAGATTTTTTTTTCTTCTGTGTGAGTTGCCTTAGATTATGTCTTTCAAGTTGATTCACTTCATCTAAGTTTTTAAATCTGTGAATATAGCATTGTTGATAATAGGCCCTTATACCTTAATATCCATTGAATCTATAGTGATATTACCTTTTTTATTTTTGATATCAGCAATTTGTGACCTTCCTCCCCTTATTTTTTCCTGTAGTTAGAGTTGCACTGATTTTATTAATCTTTGTAAAGAAGCAGCCTTTGATTTTATTGATTTTCTATTCTGAATTTAACTGATTTCTGCTCTAACTGTATTTCATTTTTTTCTACTTACTTCATATTTAATTTGTTCTTCATTTTCTTATTTTCTATGTAAAATATTATATTATTGATTTTATATCTTTCTTCTTTTGTAGTAAATTCACTTGAAACAATAAATTTTCCTCTAAGCGCAGTTCTGTATCCCAGAAATTATGATGTTTTCATTTTCATTTAGTTAATTTCTCTTGACATTTATTCTTTGCCATATGTTTTATTTAGAAACATGTTGTTTTGTCTCTAAATATTTGGGGTTTTTCCAATTATCTTTCTGTTAATATTTTTGGTTTAATTCTATTGTGATTTGAGAACATTGTATACTCTCACTTAAGGTGTGTTTTATGGCCCAGAGTGTGATCTATCTAGGTGGATGTCCCATGTGGGCTTGAAAAGAATATAAATTCTACAGTTGTTGGATGAAGTAGTCTTTAAATATTACATATATCCAGGAAATTGCTGGTGTTGATTTCAACTGTGTCCTCACTTATTTTCTAGCTTCGGGATCTGTCCATTTCTGATAGAAGTTGTTGAAGTCTCCACCTATAACAGGAATTCATCTACTTCTTGCAGTTTATCAGTTTCTGCCTTATGTGTCTTGATGCTATATTGATGGGCATCTATACATTGAGGATTGCTATGTCTTTTTGAAGAATTGACCCCTTTATCATTACATAATATTACTCTTTATCCTTGAAAAATTTTTTTCTTTGTAATTTGGCTTCATTTGAAATTAACAGAGTCAATCCTGTTTTATTTTGTATTAGCAGGGTATAATTTTTTTTACTTGCTTTTAATATATATGCATGTTTGTATTTATGCTGGGATTCTTATAGTCAATGTATAGTTAGTTCTTGTTTTTTGATTCACTCTGGCAACTCTCTTTTAATAGGTCATGCAGAATATTGATGCTTGAAGTATTTATTGATATAGTTGAATTGATACCATACTTGCAATTTTTTCCTATTTGTTGCCCTTGTCCTTTGTTCCTTCTTTTGTCTTTCACCCTTTTCCCAATTCTTGTGATTTTCATTGAGTATTTGATGTGATTCTATCATCTCACCTTTCTTAGAATACCAGATATGTATATGTATGTATATACATATGCTTAAATTTTATTCTTTTCAAATATACATGACAGTAGAGAGTATTTTGACATATTTATACAAACATAGAGTATATCTCATTCTAATTAGGATCCCAATCTTGTGGTTGCACATGATGTGGAGATTCATTGTGGTGTATTCATACATGTACATAGGAAAGTTGTATCAGATTCATTCCACTGGCTTTCCTATTCCTATCTCCCCTCCCTTCCCTTCATGCCCCATTCATCTAATCCAATGAACTTCTATTCTCTTCCAATTTCTTGTTGTGCATTAGCATCCACATATGAGAGAGAACATTTGACCTTTAGGATTGACATTTCATTTAGCACGATAGTTCCAGATTCATCCATTTACCAGCAAATGTCATAAAGTTGCATTTTTTAGTTAATGTTTAATTATCCAATAGAATCTCTCTATATTTTTAAGAAAGAATGAGTAGAAACAATAAAATGTAGATCTTATCAAATATATAAACTATTCAATATATAAAACTACTCAATATATGAAACATATAAATTATTCTTATAAAGAAATTAAAAATAGTCTACAAAAGAAGTAGTAATAAGATTAAAAACATGAAATAGAATTAATCACATTGGTTTTCTGTATTCAACAAAAGCTTTGCCAAATAAAATGGATGATGAAATGGAAAAAAATCAGAGAAGGAAGAAAGAATATAGAAATGGAAAGAATGCATAAAATTAAGCAAGTGTTTAAACATTGTTTTAAAATTAAGAACTGACTTCATATTTCATCTCTGATATTTTAAGTAATCAAAAGTCATAAATCTTATCCTTGTAGTAACAAAAATGTCTGAAAATCAAACTATATTTCTTGAACCCAACAATGTACTGCTACAGCTGTCAACTGGTACATATAATCTTGAAGAATGGCTAGAGACAGAATATGAAATAATTTGAGATTAAGGAAACCTTGGGGTCCTGTAGACTTAGGGAAACGCTCACAATTCCACAGTTTTCATTCCAGATACACTACCAGTTTCCTACTAAAGATTCCAGAAAGATCTTGTGTTTCTGATAGGATTGGTTTGTGGATTAAAAACAAAGTCAATTAAGGACAAAGTTTCAAAGAAAAATATTGGGAATATTGCAGAGACAGGAGAAAGGGTGCCAGTGGAGGTGGTACATGTTGATGAAATGCTTGAGAAAGTCGTAGACCTCAGACATGGACCCATTTAAAGATTGGATAAGATTAGAAAAAACTTCTTTGTCCCATATCTGGCCTGCACAACAACAAGGATCTAGTATAACAACAATCAATTACAGCTGAAAGAGTTGTAATACACAGATTCTTTCTCCCTAAAGTAGTGTTTAAGGAAACTCAAACATCGAGATAAAAAAAAATATACAAGATGAAAACTTAAAGACTCTGGTACCTTTAGCTGCCAGTAAGCATTAAACACCAGGCAAGTCCTCACCAGATAAAATAAATACTCCTATCAGTGGTCTATTTACCTCATTTTTTATTATTTAATAAAACATGTCTGGCTTTCAACAAAAAATTACAAGACATGCCAGGAGACATGCTAAATTGTAGTCTGAAGATAAAATCAGACCCAAACATATCATACATGTTTGAATTACCCAGTTTAAAAAAAAACTAAAGGAATTATGATTAATATTTTAAACACTCTAGTGGGAAAAAAATGTATACAGCATGCAAATCTTATAAACTATGTTAGGGAAAATGGAAACTTTAAGAATCAAAACAAAATTCTAGAAATCAATCATGCTGGAATAGAAAGGAAGACTGCCTTCTGATGCCATCAATTAAATTATGGTCAAGGAAAGAAACCATGATCTTGATGATAAGTTAATTAAAAATTTCGCAAACAAAAATACAAAGGAAAAAAAAGTAACCCAAGAACTGTGGGACAATATCAAAGAATAAAGCACACATAATTAGAATACAAAAAGAGGAAAGGAAAACAGAGCAGAAAAAATATTTGAAGTAAAAATATCTGAAAAATTTTCAAAAACGAAGATGAGATAAAAAGCACAAATTTTGAGAGAATATCAAGCAGGACAAGTACCAAATATAAATAGGTGAATAAATAAAGTAATACATAGTCATGTCATATCCAAATTACAGAAAACTAAAAACAGAAAAAATTTTGAAAGAAGAAAGAAAAATAATTGCCTTACTTATACAACTATAGAGGAATAAGGATAAGAAATTCATTAGGTAGCACAATAACCAATTTTTATCTTCAGTTAATGTTCCTAACACAGTCCTTTTCTCCATTGTAGGCATAGCCCTGAGTCAACATCCGTGTGAATTCCATAATTTGAGTCTTTTTTTAAATTAAATCTGCCAGTCTATGTTTTTTAATTGATGAGTTCAGGCCATTAACTTTCAGTTATTATTGAAATATAGCTTGTATTTCACTTCATTTTAGTTTATTTTTGGTTTTTAACTTGACTTGGTTTCTATTTTGACTGGCTTTTCTATTTTTGGTTTTTACTTGGTTTCTCTTTTCAGTGGCTTTTCCTTTAGTGTAGTTCCTCCCTTTGCTGATTTTCATTGTTTTTCATTTCCTCCTTGTGGAATATTTTGCCAAGAATGCTCTCTAGTGCAGGCTTTCTTGCTATAAATTCTTTTAACTTTTGTTTATCATGGAAGGTTTTTATTTCATCATCAAATCTGAAACTTAATTTTGCTGGATATAAGATTCTTGGTTGGCACCCATTTTCTTTCAGAGTTTGGTAAATGTTCTTCCAGGATCTCCTGGCTTTGAGAGTTTGGGTTGAGAAATTTGCCGAAATATAAATTGTTTTCCCTCTGTATGTAATCTGCTCCTTATCTCTTGCAGCTTTTAAAATGCTATCTTTATTGTGTATGTTAGGCATTTTTGTGCCTTGGCGTGGATCTGCTGTAGTTTTGTACATTAGGTGTCCTGTAAGCCTCTTGTATTTGATTTCCAATTCATTCTTCATGTTTGGGAAATTTTCTGATATTATTTCACTGAAGAGATTGTGCATTCCTTTGGTTTGTACCTCTGTGCCTTCCTCTATCCCAATAATTCTTAGATTTGGTCTTTTCATGTCATCCCATAGTTCCTGGATGTTCTGTTCATGGTTTCTTACCATTTTCATTGTGTAGTCAACTTTATTTTCAATATTATATATTTTGTTTTCATTGTCTGAGGTTCTGTTTTCTAAGTTCTCTAGTCTATTGGTGATGCTTTCTATTGAAATTTTTATTTGGTTTATTGTTTCCTTCATTTCAAGGATTTCTGCTTGATTCTTTTTCAAAGTATCTCTTTCTTGAAGTAATCTTTTGCTTCCTGTATTTGCTCTCTTATCTCTTTGTTGGAATGATCAACTGTTGCCTGTATTTACTCTCTTACATTATTCTGTGCTTCACAGATCATTTTAATTATGTACATTCTAAACTCCTTCTCTGACATTTCATCTACTGTGCTGTCAATGGATCCTATTGTTGTAGCATCTTGGTTTGTTTGGTGCATTTTCTTCCCTTGTTTTTTCATATTGTTTGTGTGTCTTCCTATCTAGCAGTGCTGATCTTAGACATTACAGTTTTTACGCTATAATCTTATAGTGTCTCTGCAAGTTACCAATACCTCACCTCTGGTGTAACCAGGCCTTCAGGGACCTCGGGGATGATCTTCCTGGTCCTGGCTGTTGACTCTAGACAGACATATGCAGGGACAACCACCAGTTGGTAGATGGGGGACCACAGCGTGTGTGCACGGTCGGTCTCCTCCTCGGTGCATTGGGCCGCAGTTGGTCTGCCATGAAGTTTCATTTTTATGGCTTAATAATATTCCATTGTGTGTGTGTGTGTGCGCACACGTGTGTGAGTGTGTGCGCATCACATTTTCCTTATCCATTCATCTATTGAAGGATATTTAGGTTGGCTCCAAAGCTCAGCTATTATGAATTGAACTGATATAAAATTTGATGTGGCTCTATTATTGTAGTATGCTGATTTTAACTCCTTTGGATAAATACTAAGGAGTTGTGAACCAGGTCAAATTGTGGCTCCATTCCAAGTTTTCTGAGGAATCTTCATAGTGCATTCCAGTGTGGTTGCACCAATTTGCAGTCCCACTAGCAATGTATGAGTGCACCTTTCCCCCACATTCTTGCCAACATTTATTGTTGCTTGTCTTCTTGATTGTTGCCATTCTGTCTAAAGTGAGATGAAATCTCAGTGTAGTTTTAATTTGCATTTCTCTAATTGCTAGAGATGTTGAACTTTTTTTATATATATATTTGTTGACTGATCATATTTCTTCTTCTGCAAAGTGATAGTTCAATTCCTTTGCCTGTTTATTGATTGGGTTTTTTCTTTGGTGTTAAGTTTTCTAAATTCTTATATATTCTAGACATTAATGCTCCATCTGAGGTGCAGGTAGCGAAGATTTTCTCCCATTCTGCAGGCTGTCTTCATTTCATCTTTTGCTGTGAGGAAGCTTTTTGATTTGTACCAACTCATTTATTGATTCTTGATTTTACTTCTTACTCAAATTCGGTAGGTCATATATCCCTAGAAATTTGTTGATGTCATCAAGATTTTCAAGATTTTATTGGGGATAAATTTTCAAAATAGTTTTGATTATCATTGGTATTTTAGTAGTGTTCATAGTGATATTTCCTTTTTCATCATAAAATTTAGTAATTTGAGTTTTTTCCCTTTCTCTTGTTAGTTCAGCTATGGTTTATTGATTTTTTTTTCAGAGAACCAGTTGTTTTTTTCAATGATTTTATTGAAATTTTGTTTTGTATCCCAGAGATTTTGATATGTTGCATTACTCTTCTCATTTACTTCTAAGAATTTTTTTTATTCTATCCCTGATTTCTTCTGCTACCCTTTGATCATTTAATCATGTATTATTTATTATTATCCAGGTATTACAGTAGCTTTCATTTTAATTGTATCATTGATTTATAATTTCATTCCATTAAGATCTGATAGAATACAAAATATTATCTCTATTATTTTTTATTTGATTATAGTTGCTTTGTGGCCTAAGATATGGTCTATTTTAGAAATTGATCCCTGTGCTACTGGAAGAAAGTGTATTCAGTTGTTGACGGATGTAATATTCTACATATGTCTGTTAAGTCTAAATTATTAGTTGTACTTTTTAGTTCTATAACTTCTTTCTTTATTTTTTTATTGGAAGATCTATGCAGTGATGAGAGTCACATGTTAAAGTCACCCAGTATTGTTGTGTTGTGGTCTAGTTGATTCTTGAAATTGAGGAAGTTTTGTTTGATGTACATAGATGCTGCATTGTTTGGGATATAAACATTTCTGATTGTTATTTCTTGTTGTTGTATAATTCCCTTAAGCAGTATGAAATGTCCTTATTTGTCCCTTCTGATTATCTTTGCCTTGAACTCCACTTTATCTGATATGAGGATAGAAACCCCTGCTTGTTTATGAGATCCACATGAATGATAATTTTTCCCATACTTTTATCTTCAATCTGTGGATGTCTTTGTCTATTAGGTGAGTCTCTTGGAGACAGTGTATTGTTTGATCTTGTTTTTTAATTCAATCTGTCAATCTGTGTCTTTTGATAGATGAGTTTAGGCCATTAATGTTCAAGGTTATTATTGAGAAATGATTTTTATTCCTTGACATTTTGATTTATTTCTGGTTTCCAATTTGTTGGTTTCTCCTTTAGTTGACTATTTTTCTAGTGTAGTTCTTCCCTTTGCTGGTTTTCAATTTTAGTTTTTATTTCTTCTTCTCGAAATATTTTACTGAGAGTGATTTATAATGCAGGCTTTCTGTTATAAATTATTTTTAACTTTTGTTTATCATGAAAAGTTTTTATTTCATCATCAAATCTAAAGCTTAATTTTGCTGAGTATAGTATTCTTGGTTGGCCTCCATTTTATTTCAGAGCTTGGTGTATTTATTCCAAGACCTCTTAGCTTTTACGGTCTGGGTTGAGAAATCAGTTGAAACCTGGACTGATTTGCCCCTGAATGTGACCTGTCATTTTTCTCTAGCAGACATTAAAATTTTATCCTTGGGCATTTTCATAATACTGTGTTTTGGTGTGGGTTTGTTGTTGTTTTGTATATTTGGAGTCCTGTAAGCCTCTTGTATTTGATTTTTCATTTCATTCTCAAAGTTTGTGAAATTTTCTGATTTTTTTAATTGAAAAGATTGTGCATTCCTTTGTTTTGTATTTCTGAGATTTCATTTATCCTAGTAAATCTTAAATTTTGTTCTTTTTGGGTAATCCATGTTTCTTGAAATTTCTACTCATGGTCTCTCAACATCTTTTGTCTATTGTCAACTTTGTTTTAAGATTATGTATTTTGTCTTTGTTTCCTGAAACTTTATCTTTCAGGTGGTCTGGTCTGCTAGTGATACTTTCTATTAAATTTTTAATTTGGTGTACTGATTACTTCATTTTGAGGATTTCTGTTTGATTTTATTAGAGAATCAAGCTCTCTCTCTCCCTTTCTCTCCCTCCTTCTCTCTTAGTCATCTTTCACTTCCTGTATTTTTACTCTGATTTTATTCCTTCTTTGTCTTTTACCTCACAGATTAGTTTAACTATGAGCTTTCTAAATTCCTTCTCTGACATTTCCTCCACTGTAGTATCAGTGGATTTCATTATTGAAGTATTTTTGTTTGTTTGGGACAGTTTGTCCCCTTGTTTTTTCATGTTGTTTGTGAGTCTACCCATCTAACAGTATGGATCTGAGGCAGTAGAGTTTCTACACTGTGAACTCATAGTGTCTCTGAAGGTTATACCTTACAGTTTCAGAGACAAATAATAAACAACCAATACAAATGATATATACCATTAAACCAAATAGTTCTTGCTGTGACATTTCCAATGTTAATTGTCACAGTAAACAGAAATGATATGATCACTTGTTGCCCACAGTAAAAACAGTAAGTTGCAAAATGTTCACAATTTTGAAAGGCAAACAGGGAGAGAACAGAAGAGATGTAGGATGCGATGATTATGAGGGAGGAGGAAAGAAAATAGAAGTAAAAAATTAAAGGAAAAGTAAAAGAGAACAATAAAGTTTAACTGTTGGCAGAAAAAGAAGAGATAAAGGGAATCAAAGGAAACAGAAATGAGAGAGAGAAAGAGAGAGAAGAAAAAGAAAAATACAAGAAAACCCCATATATACCAATCAAACATCCCAGCCTCAAAAGACTGAGCCACGAAAAATAACTGCCTCCAAAGAATGCTGTAACTGAGAAAAAAAGAGACAAATACGTGTGTCTATGAACCAGCCAGCTCACAATTAAACAAAAAGAAAAAATTTTTCTTCATGAAAATTAAGAAACTTTTTTGTTGCAGTGGTCAAAAATTGTCAATGAAAATATATGTTCATTGCCTTTTCCCAAATGTCTTTCTTTCATTTCTTCTTGAGTTATGTAGTGTCTTTAAGAGTATTGGCCATAGGCTTTCAAATCCTTCCTCTATTTGAGTTGTTTGACATGTTCCCAGTTAGAATTAAGAAATTCTCAGCTTCCCTTCTTGGACATGTTAGGTGGAGTGTGATGTCCACTTCACCCTCAGGGAGGGGTTGCTGGAGTGTTCTGTGAGAGAAGATCCCATAGGAGGACCTCTTGGAGGCAAGATTCAGGCCTACATAGGATCCAGATTCTTCATTGAATGGTGATTGTTTTAACAATTTTAAATCAGCACACCTCCAGGGCCCAGCAGCTGCTGGTCTGTGCTCTGAGACTGTATCCCAAGAATCTCCTCTGGGCTCTACTCATGTGGCAGAGTAGTCAATCCTTGGTGCCCCCCATTACCTGTGGTCCCTGATTTTCCTGGACTCTCAGGTTCCATCCCCAAGCTCAGTCACCCTTGCCCCTGTACTTTAGAGTTCCTGGCAGGTGCAGCCCAACTAGTTGGTCCTATGAGCCACCAGACTCAAGGGAGAGGATGGAGCTGGGTGGGTTTCCATGACCCATATTCCCCTTCGTAAAAAACTCTCTGCATCTGATTTTTTCTTGGCCCCTTAGGCATGCTGTATGATGTGTGGTGTGGGTTCATTAGGCCTGTTTTTCAGACCCAACTTGGGTTTGCCAGGACTTGGCAACCACAGCCACTGGCACCCGCCATGTGGATTCAAAATGACTCTTTCCTCTGTTCTTCATGGGCAGCCTGGAGAGATGTGGCTTCTTTCCTACATGAGAATACTGTGTAGTCACCTTCTGGGTCAGTCTAGCAATGTCCTTGATCTCTGATCTTTCCTGACCAAGACACACCACAAGCTTCATGCTTTCTTGGTTTTACACCAAAAAGGAACCTGGAAAACAACCTCTCTATTCTGCCATCTTCTTAACTCCCCTCGTTATATATTTTTAAAATATTTTTCTTAGTGAATGCCTTGAAGTTTGAAATGTGTCTTTACAACTAGCCCAAGTTGACTTGCAAATAACACTGTACTGGCTTACAGGTGGTGTGAATAACTTATGATAAAAGTTTTTATTTTGCCTTCATTTTCCTTTGTTTAGTGCTCTTCCTTTCTCTATGTAGGCTCCCAAGTTTCATCTTAAATTCTTTTTTTCTCTCTCTCTAAATTATTAAATTATTTAACTTTTCTTGCAAGTCTTGCACACTGGCAGCATATTCCCTCAATTTTCATTTGTCTGAGGAAGTATTTATGTCTTTTTTGTTTTTGAAGGTTAATCTCACATGGTATAGCACTCTAGGTCAGAAGTTTGTCCCTCTTTATACTTTTAATATTTCATTACACTTTGTTTTCTGCATGATTTCTAAGGATAAGTTGGATGAAATTCTTATCTTTGCCTCACTTCTTTTAGAATTTTATCTCTGATTTTCTGTGGTTTGAAAATGATATGTGTAAGTGTAATTTTTATAGTATGTGTTCTCTGATCTTCCTGGATCTGTGGCTTGGTGTTTGACATTAATATAAAGAAGTTCCATCACTGTAATCAAATATTTCTCTCACATTTCTCTTCTTCTTCTGATAGTTCATTTACATTTCTTATAATTGTCCCACAGTTCCTGGATATGGATTTTATTGGTCTTTTTACTCTTTGCTTTTCAGGTGTGCTTTTCTTTTGAGATATCTTCAAATTCAGAGGTTCTTTCTTTAGCCATGTTCATACCACTGATCAGCCTATCAGAGGAAAACTTCATTTCCGTTAGTGTTTTTGATCTCTAGCATCTTTTATTGGCTCTGTCTCAGAATTTCTCTCTACTTGCACATATTTCCTTTTATACCACAAGTAATGGTTTGTGTGTTAGCATATTAATCATAATTGTTTAAGTTGCTGTCTGATTAACTCCAAAATCCCTTCCATGTCTGGTTTTGATGATTGCTCTGTTTCTTCATGTTGTATGGGGTTTTTGTTTTGACATTAAGTATACTTTGGAATTTTTTTCTTTATAACCAGGATGATATATTGCGTAAAATGCACTGATGTAAAAAGGCCTTTAGCAATATGGTGGCATGAGGGTAGATGAAGTGGCTCATTTTTCTATCTTATGGTCGAGTGTCAGTCTTTTATGAGCCTTTGCCTCTGGAATGTTACTGTTTTTCTTTTTTTCTTTGCCTATGAAGTCATAACTATTTATCACAGTTGGTTTTTTTTTCCCTCCCTTCCTTGGATAGGACAAGGTAGCTACAGTGGCCTGGAGTTGGGACTGAAAGTTTAAGAAGAAAGATGATGACTGGCAACATTGGGCAGATACTTGATTTTAATCAGTGTCATTTTTTTCAGGTAAGAATGGGATACCCAGTGATAGCCATGCTCAGCTGAGTGACAGGCTCATGAAAGTATCCAGTATTGTGTCAGAACACAGATATGAAAACAATATAAACTGAGGGCTATTTTTCCAGGAAAAAATTGTGGCTTAAAACTCTCCAAAAACTGAGATAAATTTTAGGTTAATTTCACAGAAATAGGTCATAATAATCTATATATGAAAATTAAATTAATTTTTTTAGGTACAGACTTGCCAAGCTGGAGACATTTTAAATTTTCCCAATAATATGGTATACTTCTTGATAGAATGAAATGTGTCTCATTCATCTTTAGTTTTCTAATATCATTTATTCCACTAACAATATATTAAATTGAATATAGTAACTTTAAGCAGAGATCGTCTATCTTACTATAAAAGTATGAATCATATGTAATTTCATCTGTGTACATATATACAAAGAAACAAGTATTATATCTACACTTTAAATGTATACAGGTATTTATTATTCAAAACAACTCATAGCTGAATTAATGTTATAGAAAAATAAATTCTACCATAATATCCATGTGGATCACACTATGTCACACCCAACACAAAGCAATTCACATTAAACCTATTCCTTTTTTTATACTTTAGCTGACAGTACTCAGCATGTAACTCAACTTTGGAGAGGGTCTTAGAAACCACCTCTTTTGTCAGTGACTTGATATGCCAGCCATGTATCTTCAAAATTTCACTAAATAGAAATATCTTTCTCTTTAAACAAAAATTGCAGATTAGCAAGAAATTAAGTATGGTCTCTTTAGTCTGTCAAACTCTTATCTCCATAATATCCACCAATTTTAGGGTTGCCAGAGAACAATGTAATCAAGAGTCCATTTCTCTGTATCAGTGATTCTCAGTTGTGATTACATGACAAAAAAAAACCCTGTGGATCTTCTAGAGTATATTACATGCTTTTGAACTGTTATCAATAAGCTCTTTACCACATTAACAGTCTAGATGCTATCTAACTGCTATATACAAAGAAATTTGCAGAGAAGCTATACCAAGAGGATAGTGGCTGTTACCTCAAGGCAGAGTCTAGGGACATTGTGCTAAATCACACTGACTCCCAGCCTCCTGTTTTACTTAATCTCCCCTCTTATTTATATTTCTTGCCACTAGTATAAAATATTAGTTTGACTAAAATGACCCCTCAATCCTAACTTCCAACTCTTCACTCTAGGATGACATATCTTGACAGGTAGCTAATTTAATATATAAGCATTCATAGGTACAAAGAGACAGAGGGAGCAGAAAATATATTATTCAGAAAATAATAGCATTTTACTAATCTATAATTATTAACAATCATTCAGAAATCAGGAGAATTACATAAATCACAATCCAATGATACTTGTCAGGGAGGATACAGAAAATAATTTGCCTACACTGTATGCAGAGCTAAGTGAAAGCATTTCCCTAATTCATGATGGGTCGTCCAGCTTGGTATGTGGCTTAGTGGTAGAGTGCTTGCCTAGGAGCATGCACAAAGCCATGGGTTCACTCCTCAGCTTCTATAAACAGTATTCTTAGGGAAATAAATCTGAAAACCATGCTGCTGCTTAATACTCTCAATATTTCTTTACTTTGCAGTACTCAAGACTTTTTAGACTAGGTAACCTTATAAATACTACAGGTTTATAATATAATAGAATACCAATATCATTTCTTTCCTGCTATGTTTCAATAGGTCTAAAGTGAAATTAAGATAATATTAAAGTATAGAAGCCAAGCAAGAGTGAGCATGGAGGCCATTTTACTATTTTAAAAATAAATTCTAATTTTTCTTTTAATACTATGATACTACAATTTGCTAGTCTGTGGATAGAAATATACTATTATATATTAGAACAAATGTGAAATGTCATTTCAAGGAGAATTCTTCACCAACAACTCAATACCCCAAACAATATGTCTGCAATGACTAATTTTTTTGGCATTAATAATATATATAAATTATATCATACACACACATATAAATACATTAGTGATGTGTATATGTATACATTTGTATTTCATTTACATACATTTTTAATTGACTTCATTAAATTCAGTCTGGAAGATATCAAGGTGTAAAATAATTAATAACATAAGTATGTTAATAATTAACAATTATATGCATTATTCAAATAAAAAGTTTGCTATCCTTTTAGCAATGATATTTCAGTGCCATGAACGCTTCCATTGTATCATTAGTCAACTTTATTAAAATGTCTTTTGGCTTCTTTCAGGAATATTTGCTTCAAATATATTCCTCTAGAGTTATTGTTTTGAGATCTGTTTGTTTTTGTCTACAGAATCATTTTTGGTGACAAAATTTATGATCAATCACATTAGAAACTGATAAAAGCTTTGGGATCTGATCTGATTGCTTAAGGACACTATAAGGAAAGGGTCCCATGAATAACAGGGTAGAGCAGCACTCTTGAGATTAGAGTGCAATTAGACTTTCAGCGTTGGACATTATTAGCAAGAGTTACTTCTTGGAGGAAGTCTAAAATGAGATTAGGTATTGCAGACTTGAATGAAGTGTAAACATGGCAAATTGGAATTCATTTTGAATTTGGCCTTAAGAAGTCTACAATAAACTATGTTGTTGTCTTTTATGAACACATTTTAAAGATTATCTCACTATGAAAGTGCTTAAAAACACCAACAGTCCCAACTTAATATTCCTTAAGAATTAGTATAAATATTTATTGAATACTTAATAAATGCTATAAATTTTACATGGATTAATTCTTCTAATATAAAATTTTCCTATAAGAAAAAATACAATACTATTCTTATTTTATAGAGAAATAACTAGAGCTCCTCTAGGTTCTTTAACTTGCTGGAGACCACACAGCCAATATGTGGTAGAATCAGGATTTTAATCTGGCCAATCCAATGTCAGCACGTATACTCTTAGGCAGAAAATTCTTGTTCAGTAGTATAGTGCTGTGGTTAAGGACAGTAGAGTTAAATATGGGTTTAATCCTGACTGTCACTTTCCAAAGAAGTGATCTCAGGTAAATGGACCTTTTAAAGTTTCTTTATGGGAAAAACAAAAGCAAATACATGTATATGGTTTGTTTCAAGGAGTGAAATAATATAAAGGAAGCTAGTTAAAGATATCCTTTTTCTTTTCAAAAAAAGGGTAGGGACCCCTAAATATCATCCATCTCTATACATCATCCAAAATGAAACCACAAAGATTAAAAAAGAACCAAATCAAACTACCAATAGCTTATTCCCATAACAAAACTGATGTTCAGGTGATAGTGCAAACCTTAGCTTAGCTTTAAGTAGAGAAATAAACATTTGAAACCAGCAAAACTGTCTCCAGAGCTCACATAAAAGTAGATGGTTGTTCACGAAATAAGAGAAGAGAACAAAGGGCACCAGTGTAACAGTAGTGATGGACATAGACTATATACTAAAGTTGGAGCCCACAGGTATTCACCCTGACAGGAGAAATGCTAAGAACAGGTCCAAGATCAAAAGAACACTTGGATACTAGAGAGTGAACCCTCAAGAGTTTCAATGGGTATAGCCCAGAAGCAACAGTTTTGGGAAGACGCTGTCGGGGAAAGAGAGAATGTCTTGACAAGAGAGGCATCCCTTAGAGTTCCAAGGAGAAAAGGAAAGAAGACAATAGAAGATAGAAAGGTGAAAGAAAACAAAATATTTTCAAAGAATTCTATGAAAATAGAAAAGAAAACTCATTTTATTAAAGAATAAAATTTTAAAAACATTTTATTAAAGAATCTGCATTTTATTGTGGAAACAGAAGAGGGAGCTAGTGAAGTAAAAATTTGGTAACAGAAGGATATTTAGCAAACCTAATACCCCCACCATTCTGGTAGAATTATCAGCTACCATTTGTTCAGTAACTTCATCAGACATCCTCATGAATGGAACTAAAAGTCCAGAATCCATTCAAAGATATCCTAAGAAGAAAACAGAAAATACTTGAGAGGGGAGAATCTGAGTAGGAAAACCCATACTCTAGGAATAAACTCTTGTCTAAAATTTTGCCTTCCCTTTGAATTTTATATATTCTAGGAAGAAGCAAAGCAGTTCAGTTAGGCCCAAAGAATTGACTTGAGATTTTTAAATGCTATCTTCCTAAGTCAAAGATGGAGTTCTAGCCTGTCTGATAAAGTAAGAACATCAATACACTTTGGAGCAATGTAAATAACAATATAAATAACTCATGGAATAAGTTATTTGAAAAATGGAGATGATAAAGGAAATAGTGAATTTTGCTATAGAACAATGAAAATTATCCAGTATAAAGCAGAGGATAAAAATATTTAGAAATTAACATTCTTGGAGAGCTATGCAAAATAGTTTACCATACAGTGTAGTCCCCATAGAGAGGAGAGCAGAAAAATACTTAAAGATATAATGGCTGAAAATTTTCAAAATTTGTTGAAAAACAAATTTATGTATTTGAAAAATATAGTATACTCTCAGCAGAAAAAGTACAATGACAATCATATCTAATCACATCATAAATAATTTGTTGAAAATCAAAGAAAAAGAAATAAAACAGAAAACATAATATATGATTTGAATGACTATAGATTTCTCAATATAAAATATTGGAGCTAAAAGACGGTGGAATGACATTTTTTAAAGAAAAACACAATCAACCAGAATTCTGTATACTTCAAGAATGAATGTGAAATATACTTTCCCGGATGAAAGAAAATTAATTTCCAACACACCTTTACCACCGAAAATAGTAAAGTAGGTTTTTCAGTATCATAGGAAATTATACCAGTAGAGAATCAAATCTTCAAGGAATAAACACTGGAAGTGATAAATATTACATTAACTATAAAAGACTACATGTGTGTCTTAATTTATTAAAAATATATATGACTACATTAACCAGAATTAAAACATTTTAGAGTGAGGTTTTATAAAATATGTAGATACAATGTGGAAAGTATAAAGGATGGTTGGGGGGTAATTAATGAATTGATACAGTTGAATAGGTTTTAATTCTGCATTAAATGGTAAGATATTAATTCTATATAGATTAAAAAGTTGTGTATTATAATCTGAGCTACTTTTAAAAATAGTATAAAAAGTGTAGCTAAAATTTAATTAATTAACATTCTAGAAAGTATTTAAAATACAAAATGGATAAGAAAATAAAAACAAAAACAACAAAGCAGAAGTGATAAACAAAAAAATATATAATAAAATGGTAGCTCTATATCTTGCCTTGTAATAATTACAACAAAAAATAATTATACCAACATCCCCAGTAAAGGTGGGGATATTGCTCAATGGTAGAGTGCTTGCTTAGCATGGGTGAGAGAGACCCTGGGCCCAATACCTAGTACCACATTAAAAATAAATAAATTAAATAAATAAAACTAATGAACTAAACTTTCCAACTAAAAGGAAAACTAGATTTAAATCTAAGTATAATTGAAGTTATGGAAAATGGTCTGCATAACACTAGCAACCACCATGACTTATTGATGTTTTTAGAGTCCTACACTCAGTAACTACAGAATATATATTCTTTTCAAGTACACATGGCCATTCACCAAGCTAAACAATATGCTGGGGTTTAAAATAGGCGTCAGTAAATTCAGAAAGATTACAATGATAGAGTATATTCTTTGACAACATTGGAATTTGTTCTGGTTTGTATATGAGGTGATCACCAAAGCTCCTGTGTTAATGCAGCGATGTTTGGAGGTGAAATGATTGAATTGTGAGAGATGTAACCTAATCAATTCATCCTGGTTTAAATGGTTACCACTGTAGGCAGTTGGGGTGTGGCTGGAGGAGGTGGCTTACTTGGGACATACTCTGGGAGTGTTCATCTTCCCTGAATCTCCCTCCCCCTCATTTTCTTTTCTTTGCTTCTGGACACTGTCATGAGCTGAGCAGCTTTCCTCCATTGGGCCCTGCCTCCTACCATGTGCTACCTCACCTTTGGGCCAGAGCAATGGAATCAGCCATCTATGAACTGAGACCTCTGAAACCATGAGCCTCAAGTAAACTTTCCTTCCTCTAAGTTGTTCTTGTCAGATATTTTGTTCACAGTGACAGAAAGCT